>OX123185.2:96659568-96838288 GCA_944739405.2 Euclidia mi
CGTCGCTCAGATCCGTCTTCAACATTCTCACTAGCGCTGCCGGCTTCGCTTCCTGTCTTGCACAGTGTTTGCGTTGGTCGGGGTAAGGCCTACGCGTCAGAGCATCTGCGCTACGTTGCTCTTGCCGCCAGACAGGTACGTCAGGTGACCCTTTTGGTGGAGACAGGGTACCAACGTGCCGCTTACGCTTTGGGCAGCTCAAGCGGATATGGCCTCTTTCCCCGCAGTTGTAGCACCGTGGTGAAGAATAAACTTCCCTGATACAGTAAGTTCGATCCTCGTGACGCGCTGCTTCCACCTCCAGAGCGTGGGCTAAGGCGTCCTTGAGGTCCTTGAAGTGCCCAAGCCTCACTGCTGCTCTTACCTCCAGGTCCCGGATCCCATCCGTAAACGCCTGTACGAGGTTCCCGTCAATAAGCGCAGGAGACGACTGGTATGCCTTCCTGACCAGCCTTTCCACCTCTAGAGCCCACTGCTGCAGAGTTTCTCCGGTGCGTTGTGTCCTGTTCTTCAGCTGAGCACGATACACATGTTCGAGGTGCGCGTCTCCGTACCTCGCCTCCAACGCCTCCAGAAGCTTCTCGTAGGTCACGTCTTGCCCGAGTGCCTCTAACACCGTCAAGGCCTGATCACGAAGGCCCAAGGTTAGGGCGGTGAAGGCCTGTTCTTTGTCCCACCCATTCGCTCGCATTACGGCCTCAAACTGAACCTTGCATGCAACCCACGATGACGAGCCATCAAAGGGTGGAACCTTAAACCAACGAGGCGAGGGCGCCACAGCTGCAGGTGTAACGTCGTTGGTCTCAAGCCCACGCAATTTCTTCTCCAATCTGGCAATACGGGTCTCGAGCTGGTCGTGTACACGCTTCTCAATGTCGCTGATACGGGCCTCGTGCTGCTGGAGTTCCTCCTTGACCGCCTTCAAGTCCTTCCCCACTGCGGCGCTGTGGTCCTTCATAAGCACCAGCTGTTCCTCCAGGCGGTGGGCGTGCCCCTCCTTGTCGCGCGGCAGCTGCTTCTCTAGGCGGCGCGCGTGCTCCTCTTGACGGCGAGCCGCGGAGTCGCCTGATCCACCGGACGATGGAGAAGGAACGTCTCCGAAGCGTCTCTGGTCCAGGTCTTGCTGGCGCTGGTTCCTGGTACGCACTCCGTCAGTTTCTTCCTTCGGCATAACCGGCATAATTTATCCCTTTCTTCTGACACCAATTTGTTACGAGCTGGAGTTCGTGATAAATTATATACACTATGCCAGAAAAACTGCACTTTATTCACTAACACAATAACACTAGATACACACACTTATTTTTCACCACTAGAACAACACTAAACACTTCCGACTTATTTCCTTCGCTTCTTGTTGATCGCTTCGATATTCAATTGTAACTGTGTGAACTCGCTCGCCCGCCGCGTATTTATACCGGCCGAACAGGCAACGAGATCCTTCTGGCATATTCCCCAACATTCTCACTACAGACGAAACATTCTAGTAAGTCGGGAACAGTCGACATAGTCCAACGCCATCTAGTACAGAGTAGCTGAATTACCTTTAACCCACCGATACATTCAATCTCTTCTAGTACACCCATTCACCGATAGATGGCGTAACAGTATCATTCTATTTAACGTACTGTCGAGCATTTTAGCGAAAGTACAGTAAATTTGCTTTAAGCTTTTGAGAGCGCTCGCTAGAACGATCGTGAGAATGTTCGTAGCTGTGTTTGGCTTGTTCAGTTTCATAGATTTAAAACCGGTGAATGCTCGATGTTCTGTTACAATTAAATGCTCAAATCCATCAGCACTATTACACAAACTTAGCTGCAAATGAAAACTACTAGAAATTGCGAGATACAGGCATCATCAGCTGTCTCAACTCTTCCAGAAAACATCCAGATAGTGGGTATGAGTGCAACCATAGGCAACTTGCCCGAGCTAGCGTCGTTCCTTCGCGCCGAGGTGTTCCAGCGACAATTCCGCCCCGTTGAACTGACGGAGTTCGTCAAGCTGGGCAATGTGCTGCACAAGATACAGTGGGGCAGTGACGGGGTGGAGATTGTGCCTGATAGGGAACTGGCTTATGATGTGAGTGGAGACATATTATTATTTTACTTTACATGTTGAGCATTCTCATCTTAGGAACTACTTCTACTTAGGTTCCAGTTGAAAATCATCATCAAGGATGGGAATTAAGGGAGCTAACATTGTCAAAAGTATGGATATGCCTAATTTTTTAATGTGTTTCCGGAAGTAGATTCTGGAAAATTTTAGATTTTTAATGAAGGTTTTTTCAACAGTTTCAAACACCTTCATTAAAAATCTGAAATTTTCCAGAATCTAGTTCCGGAAACATATTTAAAAATTAGACATAATATCCATACTTTTGACAATGTTCGCTTCCTGATTCCGATCTATGATCATCATTTAGAGTTTAGTTTTTAGGGGTCATCCATAAATTACGTCACATGATTTTACTGATGTTAAGCCCCTCTCCCTCTTTGTCATAGCTGGTCTCATTCATCCTTGTCTCATACATCCATATCTAATTCTTCACAATGTCAAACTTCATCGACTCCACACCCGCTTTTTACGTGTGTAGGTATTTATTTTGAGAGAATTTTGCTAGGGTGTTGTCGCGTGAATATTCTGGTACCCAGTACTAATACTGGTATGGTATCAGTATAGAGTGTGTGTGTGTTTTGTCCAAGTATTCAGCGGCGGCAGTGTCGCTAGACCCGGACGTGCTGGGTGGGTTGGTGTCGGAGGTGGTGCCGCGCGGCAGCTGCCTCGTGTTCTGCCCCACCAAGCGCAACTGTGAGAACGTCGCCGCGCTGCTCTGTAAACTACAGCGACGGTCAGTACTAGTACCGGTATAATATCTGTACCAATGTTGTATCGGTACCGATATTTTAGTATTGGTTAACCGATATAACGGTATCGGTTATTAATATTTTTACGAATGGCGATATTTTGAGAATAACGCCGTCTACCGGCAAGAGAGAGAGAATTAGAAGAGAAAGGATAGATCGATGGTTTAAAATTGCGCCATCTATTCTCAACTAGATGGCGTTGCTGCTGAACTAGAACATTCGGTTGTAGTTTGGATCGATCGAAAACATTCTAGGAATGTTCCGGAATACAATAGAATGCACTAGAGATGTTATCCTACCAATATATAAGGGCACGAACGTGCGGATTGGGACAGTTCAGTTCAAGTAAGGGCTAGCGCATACATACAACTGTTGCATCGACTAAACTGTTTCGTCGAGTTGTGTACTTTTCGTGATTTCTACTCAACCAAACAGTTTAGTTGATGGAAGTGCACATACAATCGATTTTTTTATCTCCTCAAATCGACTTTTGCTTTATATACATTTTAAGAGAACTAAAAAAAAAGATAGTTACGTGGCGCCGCTTCAAATCCGTATACGAGATTGGCAGTCGTGGTCAGTCGCGGATCGACTGTTTAATCGATGGCCTGCGCACATCAATACAATGCAATTCAAATTGAGCGCTTGATCGATAGTTGTCCAACTTTTAAATCAAAAGCAAATCGATAAGCTTTTTGACTTTTTTGTCGAGCAACTATCGAGTTGACAATATGCTTTAATATATTCTTTTAAACATAATATGATACACAACAAAATAGTTGTTCGACTAAAAGTTGTATGTATGCGCTAGCCCTTATAGAGCGATAGACATCGAGCGAAGGATTTGAAGGGAAGTGAGTCGGAAATGTTTCCTAGTGTGGAAATAGAGTTTATTGGTGTATAAAATAAAGTGTGTTGGTGAATAAAGTACAGTTTTAGTGGCATAGTGATTTTAATTTATCGCCGAACCCCAGCTCGTAACAATATGTTGGTATCGTCAAAATTAAAGTTTCGCGATTTGTATACATCATACAATTTTATTAAAACGGGTCTTATTCGCGATATTTAATTAATTTAAGGTATAAAAGTTGTGGTAGTTCCTATATCGGACAGACCAAACGAACCATCGCTGAAAGGGTCAAGGAACATATCGCAGCTGTAAAAAACCGGCAAATTAACAAGTCTGCCATTTGTTGGAGCTATAGCTGAGCATTTGTTGGAGTCTGGACCAAACCACTGGATCGAATTACATCAACCAAAGGTCTTATCTACCGATCGTCACTATTACTCCAGGATAGTACGTGAAGCGGTTCCAATCAAAAAGCATAAAAATTTCAACCGGGAGGATGGATACAGACTGTCTACAACTTGGAATCCAGTAATCAACAAATGTGAACCCCGCCGGTGCATAGGGTTCCCAATAAGAACTTAGGGTCCCAAGCCAACCTCACCTGCAAGTGGTGCACTTGCCGATCAACGGACGAGGCGACGGCAAACAAAATATCCCGATAAGCGGCAATAGGCTCGTCACCTATTACGTGGGATCGAAACACTGGCGAAAAGTGGGCGTTTAATATGCCTCTGCCTACTCCTTCGGGGAAACAGGCGTGAGTCTATGTATGTATGAACCCCGCCGCAGTAACACAGCTCATCAGTGTGTAGACGTCATAAGTGTTGTGTGTCAACGTACCGACAGTTCGGATAAAAATAAAAATAAAAAACAAGTGAGGGTAGCTGCCGAAACCCGCGCTTCACGAGGACAACGCTGAGATGACATCAGTTCTGCCGCGACCATGGCTGTTGTAAGACGGCCGTAACGTCGGAAAAACATAGGTATTTATACCTTAAATTATTTAAATATCGCGAATAGGACCCATTTTAATAAAATTGTATGATGTCGGTATCGGTACCCATATTTTAATATCTGATACCGATATTTTGGGTATATCTGTAACCAATACTGAAATGGTACAGATATTTTAGTACAGATTGCCGATATATTTGTGTTACTAGTGACCTACATCAATTTGAACACAATAAGTATACCATTACCATTGGTATCACGTAACAATTTACTACATCAGTTCGTCCATTCCAGCGAGATGACGTCCCACCGTACGCAAGAGCGAGAGGCACTAGAGAGCGCGCTAAGGAGTGAGGGAGCTGGCGCGGAACTGTCCCGGGCTGTGCGCTATGGGATCGCATACCACCACGCCGGACTGGCTAGCGATGAGAGATCACTGCTAGAACACGCGTTCAGGTATGTATTGTTATTAGTTTTGATTCATCTAATGTTGTGTGTCCCTTGTGTAGATAGTCTAAAACTCTCTTATTACTTTCTACTGTCCGCTCTGAAAATGAAAAAAGGAACTTTAGTTGGTAACCGGCGATATCGCTGTTGTTTCTGACTCAGTTTTCTCAAACCTCTTATTTGCGCAGCTCAGATTTGCTCAGATATTTCATATAATTTTCTTTATTATCTCAGTTCCAGATTTATGTTTTTTTTCTATTATTTCCGATTTGACTTTTATCAAACCTTTCCTAATATCTCAAAACCAGCCTTTTCTCAATACTGTTTTGTTTTCTCAGGCCTGGATTTTTCTCAGATCTTGTCTTATTTTCTCAGGTAGGTACTTCTATTTTCTCAGATTCAGCTCATACTTAGGATTTTTATATTATTTCAGATCCGACATTTCTCAGTTTTCCATTTTCTCCGATTCAATCTTCTGAAATCATGCCCACTTCCTCAGGTCGGGTGTGATATCAGTGCTGTGCTGTACATCGACGCTGGCTGCGGGGGTTAACCTACCGGCTCAGCGGGTGATAGTGCGCGCGCCACTGGTGGGTCGCGAGTTCATCTCCCTGGGAGCGTACCGACAGATGGTGGGCCGGGCGGGACGGGCTGGCGTCTGTGATGTTGGTATGTATAGTGGCGGTGAAATTATTGAAGTTAAACTTTACGGATTTGATTGCGATATATTGGCATATTCCTCCAGCTTGGGATCCTGTCATGAGGCTAGTTAAACCCAACAAGGACAAAGTCACCAGAAGACATAAGGACACTGTGAGCCCATACTGCGTAAATACCAATATTTGAATAATGTTCGGGTACTTTGAGATAATTTCAGCATTCAAGACAAAGACAAATGTAACCTTATGGAAGACCATGACAACGATTCCAGTAGTCGAAACGTCGGATAGTAATGAATAATGTAGTGAGATAGTCTATAGATTATTCGTAGTTTAATTACAATGGTGACTATATTTGAAAAGTTTTTGATAAAAACTTGTGAGTTGATTGGTTGTGTTGATTAAATAGCGGCCCATCCACTAACGTTCATTCCTACAATCGGAATCTACAATCTTTACGGAATGAACGCCATTGGATTTGCAAGAGCAAGAAAGACTGACGGTATTAAAACACCGCCATCCCTCCCGTCGGGAAGGACGCGACGCGCGATGTGATCAAGTTAGTGCCTGTTTATTTGTCCGGCGTGATTGACTGCTCGTTTGTTATCATTTTGTGTTCGTCTTCGACCCGGTAGTATAATATGACTTCCCAAGAAATAGACTTTAAAGGTAATATTAAAAATGTGATATTAAAAAATCATCAGGTTCATCGCATGCCAGATCTTTTACAAGTCTTAGATCACTATATTTTTTATATCACTTTTTGTTCGACCCGGGAATCGAACCCGAGACCTCATGATCCGCAGTCGCTTACACTACCGCAGGACCACAGAGGTAGTTGAATTTTAGGTTTAAATAGATATTCACTCGCAATAAAACTCATAGCAATAGTACTCTATTGCTTACGGGTACACATGTTGTTACAAAATGAAACTACTCCACATCAATCCATAAAGATAATTCAAAATGACGAGCATTCCTTTTAAATGACAACAATCTTCATAAAATGATAGGATAATAACCATCCACAGACACGCAATCTCTCGGTAGGACTGACAAGATGCAAACTGACAGGAATGTACCTAAACGTGTGTATGGTCATTGAAGGATTGTTTTTCCTGTCGGATGGCGTGTCGTGATAAAAGTCAGGGGAAAGAACGTAGGATTGTGGTTTAATTAGTGGCTTCAACGGTTTTATTTTATCCCGTGGCTTTTCTGTACAGATTGCACAACGGGACAAGTCAGAAGGATTGAACGTTAGTGGATGGGCCGCTAATGTATATTGATGTTGTTGATTTTAAGATTGTTATTTGTATGGACAGGTGAAAGCATAATAATCTGCAGCGGTCGCGAATGGCCTACGCTACAGTCTGTGCTACGCGGCGGGCTGGCGCCGGCTCGTAGCGTGCTGCGTAGCGGGGTCAATAGCCTCGTGCTGAGCGCCGTAGCACTGGGACTTGCTACGAACGCGATACGGCTACAGAGCCTGTTGGAGTGTACGCTGATGGCTGTTAATGGAATTGATGAGGACAGGTCAGTTGAACTATCAGTATAGATTTTTCTACTAATTTATAAAAATTAAAGAAATCTGTTTTCAACGTGTATCGTAAGTCAGTCTTTTTCTGAAAAGCATGTAGTCAGCCTACAGTATAGAAGCATTTATTTCGCAAAATAAGACATATTTTTTTGGACAATGTAGCTTTAAACTAAAAACTAATTAAAATTGTTACAACATTTTTTAAAGTTACAAAATCTTTAATACAATCTAATTGAATTTTTTTAACAATATTTATGTTATGCTTTTAAAGAGAATAAGAGGTAAATGTTTATTTAGTTGGCCTCTACTGCTTATAATTTAAGGCTATAAATACAATAAAATCTATAATAATCAAAATATCCAAGGCCAAGTCACACTCAGTCAACACATCACAAACTAAGGTTGTACTATGCCTTTGCCTATTCTCCTTCCCGTTCCATAGGGCGGCATCGCCTTTGTGCTATTGCTTTAATGCGACGGTAATAGTTTACCATCAAGCGATCAGCCTATTCGTTTGCCCACCTATTACATAAAAAATAATTCGGGCAAGTTCGAGTCTGACCCGCGCACCGAGGATTCCGTACGCATTTTACCTTATTTGAGGTTGGTGCTAATTACGCTAGTCCTCTAAATCTGTATAAGCGCCCATACAACTAAGAGGACTATCTTAAATGGAGTCTACTATGTATGTATGGGGACACCCTTAAATTTTCCACTTTTTTATTTTTTTGTTTTGTTATTTTTCCTTTATTTGTGCTGTAAGACCCTGCTTTTGGCCAAATTTCGTGATTCTAGTTCAACGGGAACTACCATATAGGTCTTCGACCCAAAACCTATAGGGTACTTACGGTTGACCTAGAATTGTCAATTTTGGTTAAAACCAAGGTCTTACAGCACAAGTAAAGGAAAAATTAAGGTTAATTTTGGTACTTACTTGGTTTTCGCAAAAATCTAATTTTGACCATATCTTTTTATTGGGTTGACCCAGGACCATGATTTTTATATACCTAATAGGAACCATAGACCTCAGTATTTGGTATAAATTTCAATTTGCTAAGTCCACGTTCCTGAGAAAATCGGTGGTGACACACGGACAGACAGACAGACATACGGACAAGAAAGTGATCTTATAAGGGTTCCTTTTTATACCTTGTGAGGTACGGAACCCTAAAAAATACCAATCTGGCTAATTAACTGCTAGATCAAGGGGTCAATTGTTATAATCTACAGAAGTATGTCCGCAGCTTCGTCCGCACCTTATTTTTCCAGATCCCGTAAGTCCTTTGTTAGTACAAACCTACGCTCCCCATGGAAGATACACGACTTATTTCGGCAGCTTGCGCCCAGTAATTTCGGTTGGGCTTTATCTGCCAGTCAGTCAATCAAATTTTATATATACGATATATATTACAACACAGACAGCGGCAATAGCCCAGTGGTGTACGTAACGGACTGCCGAGACGATGGCCTCGGGTTCGATCCTCGGCATCAAACACACCTCTGACTTTTCGCTCGAATCGCTCGCCCCTTATTACATTGGAACCAAAACATAACTAGCGAAGTGTGAGTGTGTTATACACCTCTGCCCACTCCTTCGGGGATAAAGGCGTGAAGTTATGTATATATTACAAGTTACAACCTATTTTACTTACAGTTCCATCAAGTCAATATGCGACGAAGCACTCCAATCTCTGCTCAAAAGTAAAGCACTAGAGTTGGCTGACAAGAGACAGTGTGAGAAAGAGAGGGAGATCTGCCACGGCAAGAGTGAGGGAGATAGCTGCATGTACAATGACACCGATGAGTTTGTTGTTAGCAAGCTGGGCAGAGCGGCTATCAAAGGTAACTTATTATTTACGAGTAAAAAAAATTGTGTAAAAATTCTCTTACGCTCCAATTATAAATGCCTGTTTTTAGGGTCCCGTATCTAATATAATAAGGAGAAAAAACGGAATCCTTAGGAGCACTTAGTCTGTATATTTATATTTATTTTTAATACAACTCCCGCACTAGGACTAAATCCGGTGTGACGGGGGACCTTACAAAAATGCCACCAACTATTAACTAACAATCACACAAAAAGCAACAATTTGTGAATCACACAAAGTGATGTCTCGTGTGGGGATCGAACCCACAACACTCGGCGCAGTATCAAGCGGCGCTTAAACCACTACGCGAACAGTGCAGTCAACCATTGATTTTTCTCCAGGTTGCAGATCACATTGTCCATCTGTCTGTCAAGACCCTTTATTGTTATCCAGGTTGCATGGAGCTGTCTTCAGCCCGGCTACTGCTTGAGGACCTGGCAGTAGCGTCTAGAGGTCTGGTGTTGATGGGCAGTTTACACCTGTTGTACTTGGTGGCTCCACAGGACGCAGATCTAGTGGTGCGACCTGACTACAGGCATTACTATAGCTTGGTGAGTGCGTCGTCTTATGTATCTTCATCATCATCAATAATAGGCCTGTGTCCTAAAATGTAATTAGCGATTGATTCGTTCCTTTATTACACATGTTAAACTGATATACCTGATTTTTTCTTCAAAAATCGAACAGCAACATTACTAATTACGGCATTTTAAAAACCTTTTTGAATTTGACACGAAAACGCTGTAAACCATCATGGCGGTTGAGTGATATCACAAAGTGCAAAACAAAACAAACCGTGAATGAAGTCTGGTCTGGTGTACCCACTTTTATTTTGTAATATTCGATTTGACACGTAGAAAGTTTGACGTTTAGTTGTATTTACTACTAAAACGTCAACAACATGAATGGCGGACGTACTGTTTGACGTAATGCTCTCTGATTGGTGTTCACTGTCACAAGAATAAATACATTATTTTTAGTTTTAGAATCTTAAAAATAACATTAATCTTACCTTTTTATAATAAATAATAAACTTTATTGACATCTTAAAATCATAATGAATCTATAAATACTACAATCAAACTTATTTTTCTTAGTGGACACAAGCCCATTATATGTCATGTTATCCATGGTTCAAATGATGCGACGTATATTGTTTTTCAGTACTGCAACCTGGACGAGGAAGGCGTGCACACGGCGAGCGTGTTGGGCATCACTGAGATGAACGCCGTCAGGATGATGACTGGGAAACCGATCACTGTAATTACTTTCAATATTAGTTCGTTTATTATCCTCAATCATATTTTTACAATTAGGATAACAATTTGGCTAATTTCGATTTGGACGCAATATATTCTATTTTCTTTTTTCACCACCATCCAAAAAATACGCAGCCACACACAAACTAGAGCCCCAGTTTCGATTAAGTGTGACGTTGAAGATTGTTATAAATAAATAACTGTGACGAGAAGGATGATCAAAATTCATGAAAAGTGCATGATGTTATTTATGACCCCTAACAACATGTAAAATGTAAAAAAGTAGTTCGATGGTAGCTTAGAAATGTGTTTTATGCTTTTTTATTAATTATTGTTAAGGCGAGGTTGCAGTACAGTGCGTAGCTCGACCTCACCCCCCGCAAAAACAAAAACACGGCGGTGGTGTGGCGGTTGCGTCAGCGAGTGAGCGGGGGGAGGGGAGGGTTTCGTGTGTGCGTGTGCCACAGCGCAGCGTAAAAAAACCGTACATGAGTTATGCGAACTTCAAAAGTTGCACATTAAAAATAGGCTAAATATCTCATTTGGCTTTAGTCGCGTACGCGCTGCGGTCGGAAGCGCTCGCTCTTTTACTCGCGTGTGTGTACGTTACATTTGAAAATGCCGTCGTGTGTAATGAGGTTTTGCACAAACTATAGTAGGAAAATGACTAAAAGTTATGGAATCACTTCTTATTCATGAGTATTACAATATTACGTTTTATTTACAATTTATAATAAATTCAGTATTACAAATAATAGAGTGAATAAAAAAATTGGCATTTAGCGAGTGTAAAAGAGAAGCAGTATTGTGCGTGTTCAAAGACTAAAAAACAAAGTATCCAGATGGGACATTCGTAATAATAAAATACTGATGTGTGTTTTTGTCAAGTAATAAAAGTGATTTGAGGCTGAATCAACACAATATATTATTATTATAGAAATACAAAATCATACGTAAGTTACAAACATTGACGGATGATCAAAGTCCATTCACTTGTTCTTGTTTTTTCTTTTTTCAAACAGTAACCATAGTTGGTATTAAACAACTAAGTAGATTGTACTGCACAGTTTTCGCTGCCGACCCACCGTACCCCTGGAAGTACCCCTGGGGGTATGGTGGGTCTTTTAAAGCTTAACCGTATTCTCAGATAATATTGTTGTGTAATAAGTTTAATAATTTCAGTTCGTTAATTTCAAGTTCTACTATTTTTGGGATCATTCCCAGTAGCTCTATTGAACAGTTCTATGATAGAACTATTCTAATTCTATTAGCACAACTTGATGAGGAGAATAGAACTAATGGGATAAGTAATAGGAAATGTCCCAGTCTAGTTCTATGTATGTTTTTACAAGGGTATTCAATAGAACTACTGGGAATGATCCGTAGTGTCACGACATCGCGCTCATATATCCGAATGAATATGTTTTGTAGACGTTTATTTGTTTAAGGTGTAAAACAAATGAACGTCTACAAAACAAATGAACGCCTACAAAACTAATGAACGCCTACAAAACAAATGAACGTCTACAAAACAAATGACTTACAGAAAGTGATCAGCTATCGATAGTGATTGCAAATAACAGGTGCATGCGATTTTCAACCTAATTGACATTTGTCAGAATTTATAATTTTATTAACGTAATAATGCCAGAAAGCGAGAAAAAACAAAAAAAACGTTTGTCATGAATTGTCAATAAGGTTGAAAATCGCATGCACCTGTTTTTTGCAATCACTATCGATAGCTGATCACTTTCTGGTAGTCATTTAAAAAGCTAAGCTTTAGAAGATACCCACCATACCCCCAGGGGTATTGCCAGGGCTACGGTGGGTCCACAGCGCACAGTTTTTATGCTAACGTACTGTTTTAGGTTTCCATTGAATGAAATGAGAAGAATAAAATGTACTTTTTTAATAAATGTTATTAATAAATCACATCGACTTTTTATTTCCCTACCTTAAATGAATTAATCAAATTTACTTTGAGGCGAATTGAATTTACTCAAGACAGACAAAGTGATCATGTCGCATCTGAGTCAAATTATTGTTTGTGAAACGGTCAGCATGATGTCACAATGCGCGTCGGTCCAGAGAGTATATGTTTATCTTTCGTTATTTCGCGCTTGCGATTAGATGTGCTATCTCACTTACACTTCTTATCTAATTCTTAGTGTGTCGTTTTGACATATTTATATTAGTGTGCATACGCTTTTCGCGATGCGTGCCACTCGTAAGCTCCGTCATGTTACCTTGTCAGTAACCTGTCTACGGTTTCTTACTAGTATGTCTATGGTTTGAACGATTGAGTTTGGAATACGAATTACTTTGTATTTTTGCGAAAACGTACATGCGGGGGTGGAGGGGGATTTTGCGGAGCAACGACGTACGTCCGCCCTCAATCACGCCTAGACAGGCACTGATGAACGGCCGGCGAGCGATATAATGCCAATATTTTGACTATTTTTTTTCTTGGAGAAAAATGATAACGAAATTACGAAATCTGTTTTTACCATTTATTTTAAAATAAAGAGCTGTTTCTGTTGATAATACTTTCATTTAAATTCATTACGGAATCTCTAAGCAGTACACGTTTGAAATTGTGATTTAGTGCCATGTTTGACTTTTTTTTTTATCGAGCCAATCATTCCAAATCGTGTTTCTGTCTTTACGATTTACTAGAAGATATGTTCAACTTTTATACTTTAATTTTTGTTCATTAAAAATATCATATTTCATGGGACTTTCAGACGTTCAAAAATCTTAAAAAGTACTGCAACCTCGCCTTAAGGTGGTCATAGTCATCATCAGCCTTTAACAGTCCACTGCTGGACTAGGCCTCTCCTTTGAAAGGAGGAATTGGCCTACTATACCACGCTGGCGAGACGGGTTGGTATAGGGTTTGTATCAAGTTTTCCTTCTCTTATAGTGCTGTTCTCTGCATAGTATGCTCCCTCTGTCGGCTCTTACGACACCCATGGGATGATATGGGGTGGTGACATGCCGTATTCTTAATCCGTCACCACACGGAACTACGTATATAGGCAGTGAAAATTTCATTTTTAAGCTTGTGAATATGGAGACTTAATAAAGCAACCCTATTAGCACTTGGGATATAGAAGATCTAAAATAAATATAGATAGATGAATATATTTTGGCGTTGTTAACAGAATGTTCCCGAAAAAGTGCTGTGTCGTTTCTACTTAGCGCTGATGCTGCATGACTTGTGGAAGCAGGTGCCGTTTGCCGCCGTGGCGAACAAGTGAGTATTATAATTTCATATTATTGTGTTTTTTACTATATTAAATAATGTTTTTATTATCGTTAGTCCTGTACTGTCCCACTACCCACGGGCCTCTTATTTCTATGAGAAGTGTATAGCCATAATATCTATATATTAAAAGAATTTGTGTTTTATAATACGAGTCGGCCAGCCCGTTCTACCCAACCGATTCGCATGATTTTTATTTTAAATGAAAGCTCTCGCTGCATAGATTTGTCATCAAGCATTAGCAATTACCTAATTTGCACATTCATCAAGTTATATGCAAAAACAGTTTTCTCCCATACATTTTTTACGTTTTCGTAGCCGTAGTCAATGACTTTCTGCTTCTATATATCTGGTACTCATTGAGGTAGGCGTTTCGTTATAGGCCTAAAACACGCGCTGAAAAGAGCTCTTTCATTTCATGTTATGCTCATTTAAATTGGGTAAGTTTGAAGGAAGATACGTGTGGACATTGAACGTATTTTTAATATTTTCCTATAAATATCTTAAGATTCCATTGCTTTCTCTCTACATGGACGGTTCTTAATTCAAAAATATTTTTATGGCATCTAATAAGTTCCTTGCGGTAACTGCCAGGATAAAACGTTATGCCTCCTTGGTGACCTTGCCTTACTTTCATACGGGTGTGAGTGTGGTGGTGTGTAAAATTATACCCGATGTTGGTCAAATTATCACTATAGTGAATTATCGCTGATGGCAGGTAATATTCCCCGAATGTTACCAGTAAACAAAAATGTTGGGTGAACTGATCTCTGATGTTGAGGAATTTTCCTTACGTTTTAAGTTAGGAAATTTTTTGTGTTTTTAAATTACGGACTTTCTTCGGGAATCTTATTTTTTTTTATGTCGAACATATTACAGCGGTTCATAGTACTATTGTCATATAATTATATTATTACAAGTGATAGTTATGGTAGAAATTGTAGCTTTGGTAAGAATAGTAGTTTTGAGAGAAAAGGTTTTTGACAGCGTCGGCGGTTTTGGTAGAAATGGTAGTTTAAAAAAATGGTAGATATGATAGTGTTAGTACGAATAGTAGTTTTGGTACAAATAGTAGTTTTGATAGGAATAGTATTTTCGGTAGGAATAGTAGTTTTGGTAGAAATGGGATTTTGGCATATATTGTAGTTTTGGTAGCAATGTTACTTACGATTGCTACCAAAGCTAACATTCCTACCAAAAGTACAATTTTGACCAAAACTATAAACGTCATTATTACATTTCTAAATTATGATGGATTAATCACACCCATACACAAAACAAAATAAATCGTGCTTCTCACAGAAATATTTAGCTGGATAACCGTAATAAAACCTATTTTCTTACTTATAAAAAAAGTTATTTATCTATATTTTTAATTTTTATAATAAAATATTGACAGATAAAGAAAAAAGTGAAGTTAGCGTAAGTTAGTTACTTAAGTTTCTGATGTAATAACGTATTTTTTGTGAGTAGTTGTGTTTTCAATTATAATTATGGTTCTTGGAAGGAAATAGAAAAATGCTCAGAGAAAGTTTGAACAAAGAATCTTGGTCAATGACGGCCCTGTTGGAGATTTGGTACCGGATGGTCCTCCTACTGCTAAAAAATACGGGTGGAAACGGGTTCAGATTTGATTAACTCTACCATGAACAATTTTCAAGTGATTTCCATTCTTGGTGACGGTAATTGCTTATTCCGCGCAATTTCTTATTGTTTATATGGAAGTGAGAATAAACATTATGAAATTCGTTTGGCCACTGTTGATAACATTGTCAATAAGTGGGATGTATATAGTAACTTGACTGTTGGGGACGAAGCATATGGCCAGACCATTACAAATGCAACAGATTACAAACGTGTGATGGGTGCCAATGGACAGTACGCAGGGCATGCTGAACTTCAGAGTGTAAGTGAGCTATATCTCGAGTGTCAATTCAGATTTCGCCTGGAAAACAGAAATACGATTACTGACTATGGTACTGGCGAAATTGTTCATAACTTGCTATTTTCTGGGCACCTGGACGAAGGACATTACAGTGTCCTAATGGAAAGAATGGTAGGGCAGCACAGTCATATTGAAGAACTTTCTTTCGTCAATGTTCAGTTATACATATTATATATATGTATATCCCTATTGCGCGACAAACCATTCCGTAATGCAAGGTGGAAATTTCACGATACAATGCAACGCAAAGCCAATGTTGTGAGAAAATAAGTTTTGTGATATATCTATACTAATATAATAAAGCGGAAGAGTTTGTTTGTTTGTTTGTTTGTTTGTTTGTTTGAACGCGCTAATCTCAGGAACTACCGGTCGGATCTGAAAAATTCTTTTTGTATACGATAGCCCAGTTACTCGGGCAGGCTATAGGCTATATAACATAACGCTTCGACCCTTTGGAGCCGGGCAAAAGGCTAAAAAGGCTAAAAGATAATGTCGGCTAATCTCAGGAACTAGCAGACGGATTTTAAAATTTGTTATTGCCTATGATAGCCCAACTATTCCGCAAGGCTATAGGCTATATCAAATTACGCCACTACTTTTAGGGGCCAGACAAAAGTAATAAAATGGTCAAACGAGAAGGGGGAGGGTTGGGCCAAAGGCAAAAAAAGGCTAAACGAATAGGATACAATCTATATGGGTATCGTTTTCGCGATTTTCGGGACGCTCATTAATAATATGAAATTTATTTAGTGATCCAAGATGGCGGACGGGAAATCAAAGATGGCGGACGAGAAAATTAAAAAACTCAATATGGGTATCGCCTTCGATATTTTAAGGGGTGGGGAATCCAAATACAACATCTATTTTGTGATCCAAGATGGCGGATGGCAAATCAAAGATGGCAGGTGGGAAAAATTTCAAAAATCAATATGGGTATCGTCTCTGAAGATTTAAGGGATGGTGAATCCAAATACAACATCTATTTCATGATTTAAGATGGCGGATGGGAAATCAAAGATGGCGGACGGGATTTTTTTTGAAAGTCGATATGGGTATCAACTCCGATAATTTAAGGAATGGGGAATTCAAAAACACCATCTATTTCGTGATCAAAGATGGCGGATGGGAATATTTTTAAAAATCAATATGGGTATCGTCTCCGATGTTTAAAGGGATGGGGAATCCAAATACAACATATATTTCGTGATTCAATATAGCGGATGGGAAATCAAAGATGGTGGATGGGAAAAATTAAAAAAATCAATATGGGTGTCGTCTCTGATGATTTAAGGGATGGTCAATCCAAATACAACATCTATTTCGTGATTCAAGATGGCGGATGGGTAATCAAAGATGGCGGACGGGCTTTTTTTTTGAAAGTCGATATGGGTATCGTCTCCGATATATTAAGGAATGGGGAATTCAAAAACACCATCTATTTCGTGATCAAAGATGGCGGATGGGAATATTTTTAAAAATCAATATGGGTATCGTCTCCGATGTTTAAAGGGATAGGGAATCCAAATACAACATCTATTTCGTGATTCAAGATGGCGGATGGGAAATCAAAGATGGTCGATGGGCAAAACTTTAAAAATCAATATGGGTGTCGTCTCTGATGATTTAAGGGATGGTGAATCCAAATACACCATCTATCTCGTGATCAAAGATGGCGGATGGGAATATTTTTAAAAATCAATATGGGTATCGTCTCCGATGTCTAAAGGGATGGGGAATCCAAATACAACATATATTTCGTGATTCAAGATAGCGGATGGGAAATCAAAGATGGTGGATGGGAAAAATTTAAAAAATCAATATGGGTGTCGTCTCTGATGATTTAAGGGATGGTAAATCCAAATACAAAATTTATTTCGTGATTCAAGATGGCGGATGGGAAATCAAAGATGGCGGACGGGATTTTTTTCGAAAGACGCTATGGGTATCGTCTCCGATATTTTAAGGAATGGGGAATTCAAAAACAGCATCTATTTCGTGATCAAAGATGGCGGATGGGAATATTTTTAAAAATCAATATGGGTATCGTCTCCGATGTTTAAAGGGATGGGGAATCCAAATACAATATCTATTTCGTGATTCAAGATGGCGGATGGGAAATCAAAGATGGTCGATGGGCAAAATTTAAAAAATCAATATGGGTGTCGTCTCTGATGATTTAAGGGATGGTGAATCCAAATACAACATCTATTTTGTGATCAATGATGGCGGATAGGAAATCAAAGATGGCGGACGGGATTTTTTTTTGAAATTCGATATGGGTATCGTCTCCGATATTTTAAGGAATGGGGAATTCAATATTATATAAAAATCTATGTTTGTTTGTTCATCATTTACAGACTCTGAAATGATAAGAGATTAAGCGCTAAGTCAATGGTAACTATGGAAAAGGGGCTTGGAAAAAAGGGAATTAAATAAAAACTCTTTAAAAGGCGATACGAAGTTCGCTGGGTCAGCTAGTGTATTATATTTTTGGTAAGAATATCATCTTTTTACTTATTAGATAAGGCTAAAATGTACTCATCAAACCTATATGTAAGAGCTTTTTTATAATATTAAAATATGCTGTGGAGCAGCACGGGTCCTCTAGTATATATATTAATAATCGATACTAATATTATAAATGCAAAAGTTTATATGTACAATCAAAGAAGTCTGCTATGGACCAGTTTGAAAAAAAGTCCCTTGGCTCGCTCATAGAGTCGAGGCACACTAGAAACTGGTTTTGTATACGAGTGTCAATGTGTGTGTAAAGTAGCACTGGAAGCGACGATGTCTGTCAATGTATTGTGGTCTAGCGGGAAGTTGTTCGACTGTACATTATATGTGGCTTATAAATCGATTGAATGAACCTTTTATTGGGAATATAAAACTTGTATACCTACGTAAGAAGAGGCCTCTGTCCAGCAGAGTGGGATAGTGTATCTGTATAAACATATATAACACTCAGCTTTTGCCCGCTGCTTCGCTCGCGTAAATTTTGTACAAACTCCCCTACACTCCTCAAGAAACATAAATTCAGGAACCAAAATCTTGAATTTTCTCATTTATTACAACGTTTATAATTATATAAATAAAAAGGTTTCTCATGTACACACACATTTTCCAAGTATACTGTACTTCAATAATTCTGTATTAGTTCGATTATTAAAAAGTAATATTTTTTTCTTTTCAAATTGACACGTGGAGACAACTCTTTTTTGTATGGCAAAAAAACTCCACATCATTATGTTTCGTTTTTATTTTATTTGTTTTGCCTAATTCTTTTGATCTGGTTTCTAAATACGGAAACATGAACAACAAAGAGCCTAAAAAAATAATAATCCGGCTTATTTATTCACTAAATAGGATTTGTTACGCCCGTGTTAGTAATGAGGACACCGAGCTTTTTTCTTATGTACAATTTTTTTGATATTCACTCGAATAATATGACCTTTCAGTGCATATAATTGTTTGATTAAAAATCGTCGGAGAAAAATGTACATGATCCTTTAAAAAAGAAAATAAACGGTATCAAAGGTTTTATTTCATCTTAATATATAAAATCCTTGCGTTACTGACTGACTGACAGACACGCTACAGCCGAAACTATTGGGCGCAGGAAACTGAAATTTGGCATGTATGTTCCTTGGGGACCGTAGGGGTGCACTAAGAAGGGATTTCCCGAAATTCTCACGGGATCGGCCAAAACGGGTAAATAAAAAAAATGCAGGCGTAGCTGCTGGCGTCCTTTTATTATCTGTCTTGGGCCATACACCAGGAAGCAACTGGCGCATCCGCTGCCTTTTTAAATGATCTTATGATTGCTTTGGATCAAATTGAATAAAAAATATTTTAATGAATTAGCATTTTATTTTTCTTACCTATATGAATGAATAAGCGGACGCCCGCGACTTCGTCGGCCTCATTCAATGATCCCGTGGGAATACCGGGATAAAAAGTAGGCTATAACCTTTTTCATGAATGTGGCTATCACACACTAAAAGATTTTTCAAATCGGATCAGTAGTTTCAGAGCTAAAGAGTATGGATATACTTATACATAGATAACACCTGAATTTTTTGAGATTCCCGTAGCTCACATTAATGCGACTAATGCCATAGTAAATGAGAGCCATAGATGAATACACTCTGCTATATTTCGTTTGTGTCCGCCATGGGTATGGTTTCCATACTAAGGTGCCCATTTACCTTTCACCTACTTGCGCACAGTAGTTTCGGCTGTAGCGTGTCTGTCAGTCAGAGTCGCAAGGATTTTATATATACAGATTCTCGCGTTTCTGACTGACTGGTAGACAAAACAATTGGGCGCAAGAAGTTGAAAATTGGCATGTATGTTCCTAGGGGACCGTAGGAGTGCACTACGAAGAGGTTTTCTGAAATTCCCTCGGGGTCAGGCAAATTTATAACATGCATTCTGTGGGTATCCTCTAGTTAAAGTATACCCCTGTATATATTTGTAAGAAAGAAGAAAGAAAGAAAGAATATTGTAGATACAACTTTTGATGATGCTATATTCGCAGATACAACATCCCCCGCGGCACGGTACAGTCCGTGATGTCATCGTCGTCATCATTCGCTTCGTGCGCACACAAGCTGTGCGAGGAGTTGGAACACTTGTGGAGCTTTAAAGCGCTGTTTTCTGAGCTAGCGTTGCGCTTGCAGCATTGCGCTGCGCCGGAGCTAGCGCAGCTAATGGAGCTGCCTAATGTTAAGAAGGTTAGTGGCTGAGCAATGTTGGTTTCTATTGGTTTAGGGTTGGCCTGGCTCCTTAAGAAATAATGCTTCGAAGTATAGGTAAATTCACGAAAGATGACCACTGCGCAGAAATCATTTTTTAGGTCCCCGTGGAGGTGCGGGGTGAGGCGCGGGTTGAGTGCCAATGGCGTGGCTCCGTTCTGACGCATTCCCTAAATGCGTCAAGAACGGAGCAACGCCATTGGTGCACATATGTACATATGCGCGACGGCCGCCATTTGTGGTCAACTTTCGTGAATTTACCTATACCCGAGATATCCAGTCGAGAATAAAAAAAAACTATGAACCTATTTTTAACTATGAATTTATTTTTAGCAACTACACCACCGTTCCACATGTTTGATCATATCATTCCTGTCCACCTCAAGGTTGCCAGGAAAAGATCGTCCTAGGCGATAAGGCCGCCGATTGTACATTATCGTAGTTTTAAGTATCTTTACGAAATATGTACTGTTTAATGCTATGTAGGTGTGCAATAAAGCGTATTTGTCTTATACCCGTAACATAAAATGACATAAGTCTATAAAATTCGATAACTTTTAATAAAATAGTTATTTGTTATTCACCAGGCTCGCGCGCTACAACTGTCGAAGGCAGGCTACAAGCGGATCGAAGACCTGGCCAAAGCTTCCGTAGAAGACTTGATGTCGGGAGTTACACATCTGTCGAGAACTGCCGCCAACCAGCTCATTAGCGCTGCTAGGGTAAGTCATTATTCTCAATATCTTGCAGAACTTTTAGACCCAGAGGCGACTTTATTTCATAAAAGACATGAATAAAAAAGGGCCCAATTAAAAGTACCCAAAACCATAGTACAAAAAGAATAGTAGGATAGCTTCATACAAATGGGCCTTGGCCGGTTTGAATGTACGCGTGAGTCGCCGGCGCCGTGTACGCACGCACTTTTCACGCACTCATTCATAGACGAGCGCGGCCCGGCGCGGCCTCAGTACGAAATGCACCGCGCGTCTAAGGACGCATGAGTAGACAATTAACTCGCCGATCAGCCTTAGCTAACCTACTATTATTTTTTTACTATGCCAAAACCGGCGAGCATGTATGATGAGGTTAATGAATGTCGAGGAAGCGAAAGAGATGTATTTGAACCGGAGCATTTGGCGTTCCATAGTCTCTGCCTACCCCAATGGGAGACAGGCGTGACGATAGATAGATAGACATGTGATGTGTATGGACTTTTGCATTATCTAAGAATGTTTACTGACTGCCTCGTTGGTCTCGGGGCATAAATGTGCGCGACTAGGAGGTCTCGGGTTCGATTCCCGGGTCGGGCAAAGTGTTATTGTGTTTTTCCGTTAGGAAATTGTCAGTAGCAGCAAGAGTCTGGTAATATGCCCGGTACGGCAATAGGCTCGCCCCCTATTACATGGGACCTAAAAATTCATGGCGAGATGTGGGTGTGGTATTGCAGCTCTGCCTACCCCTTCAGGGATGCAGGCGTGAGTCTAAATTAAAAAAAGGAACGTTTACCAATTATCCAGTTGCCATAGTACTATAATAACTTTGCTTAGTTCTTTTTATCAGACAACTCCCGCACCAGGACTAAATCTTGTGCCACGGAGGACTTTACAAACATACAACCAACGGACACGAATTTCATCAACACTCGAAATAACAATTTATGAATTACACAAAGTGTTGTCTCGTGTGTGGGGATCGGACCCACAACGGCGCAGTTTCAAGCAGTGGGTCGGCCGCTTAAACCACTATACCAATCATCATCATCATTATCATCAGCCTGCAAGAGTCCACAGCTGGATATAGGCCTCTACGACGGCACGCCATCCACTGAGCCCGATTTTCGGCTCTTCGTGTCCAGCCGCCGCCACTGAGCCCGATTTTCGGCTCTTCGTGTCCAGCCGCCGCCACTGAGCCCGATTTTCGGCTCTTCGTGTTCAGCCGCCGCCACTGAGCCCGATTTTCGGCTCTTCGTGTCCAGCCGCTGCCACTGAGCCCGATTTTCGGCTATTCGTGTCCAGCCGCTGCCACTGAGTCCGATTTTCGGCTCTTCGTGTCCAGCCGCCGCAACTGAGCCCGATTTTCGGCTCTTCGTGTCCAGCCGCCGCCACTGAGCCCGATTTTCGGCTCTTCGTGTCCAGCCGCCGCCACTGAGCCCGATTTTCGGCTCTTCGTGTCCAGCCGCCGCAACTGAGCCCGATTTTCGGCTCTTCGTGTCCAGCCGCCGCCACTGAGCCCGATTTTCGGCTCTGCGTGTCCAGCCGCTGCCAGCCACTTTGCGTATATCGTCCCTCCACTTAGTCGGGGGGCGTCCTACACTACGTTTGACAAGGCGCAGTGTCTACTCTAGAACACGGCTATATACGTTAACTATTAATACCAATCGTGCAATCAAATTTTGGTATCTGATGACCGTGTGGGTGTTTTTCTAGAATATTTTAATATTACATTGTAAGTGACTGCCTGCGTGGTCCAGTGGATAGCGTATGTGACGGCTGATCGGGTCCCGGGTCGGGTAAAAGTGTTACTGAGTTTTTCTGAATTCTCAGTAGCAGCACGGAGTCTGGCCATGTGCCTGGTAACGATTAAGTGGGACGTAAAATTCAAAATATGGCGAAATGTGGGTGTACTATTATGCTTCTGCCTACGTCTGATACAGGCGTCTATATTAATAACTAACTGTTTCCCGCGGTTTCATTCGCGTCCTGAGGGAACTACTTCGCGTACCCGGTTAGTTTATAGCCTAAGTTACTTCTTGGTACATCAGCTATCCGCCAGTGAACGTCCCGTCAAAATGGGTCCAGCCGTTCCAGAGATTGGCGAGAACAAACAGACAGACAAACATTTTAAAAGTGACATTTCGGTATATGTACCGTTTATACGCTTCCATATGCATTTAGTAAAAAGCGGTCATTTTAATATTACAAACAGACGCTCCAATTTTATTTATACATACATAGAATCACGCCTGTTTCCCGGAGGGGTAGGCAGAGACTACAGAACGCCATTTGCAACGATCCTGACATATCTCTCGTGCTTCATTCACTCCCATCAAGTTTCTCATGCATGCTCTTCTGTTCAGGGTACTTCTAACCTGTCCTTTTTTTAGGATGTCACCAATCTGGTCAGAGAATGTCCGCCTAGGTCTTCCCCTTCGTCCTGTCCCATTCACATTTGCCTTATTTATATGTATAGATAAATAAAAATAACCTTGCATGTTGTAGATGACGCTGATAGAAAAAGTGGAGAACCTTCGCGCCGAGGCAGAGGATGTCATGGATGAACTCAAAGTTTGAACACTTTACACAAAACGGTTTATAGTGCAAGTGTAAGGGTGCTTTTCCAATAGTATGTAATATGCAACTATGATGTGTGTATGTGAAAGATGTGCTACGCAACTATGTGGCTGTGTCTAGCGATGCAAGATTTATAGAAATCATCATCATCATCATCATCATCAGCCTTTAACAGTGCACTGCTGGACTAGGCCTCTCCTTTGAAAGGAGGAATTGGCCTACTATACCTACCACGCTGGCCAAACGGGTTGGTATAGGGTTTGTATCAAGTTTTCCTTCTCTTACAGTGCTGTTCTCTGCATAATATGCTCCCTCTGTCGGCTCTTACGACACCCATGGGATGATACGGGGTGGTGACATTCCGTATTCTTAATCCGTCACCACTCGGACACGGTTATAGAAATATCGATATAAATATAAAAGGGGTTAAATATAATGACCACCATAAAATGGTTTGATACCCTTAGTTCTTTAACCAAAAATATATACTTAACACCAGAAAAATAAAGTCTAAAATTACAATAGTACTTGCTATTTTAGTCACCCCTGCACTTCAAATTGTATTCGAACACCAAATGTAGTAAATTATCACCAAATAAATAGGTTATGTTAGGTTCTCTCGTGACCCATAGGAGCCCTGCAAACCAGGGCTCCTATTAATTCAAAATGGAAAGAAATTTCTTAATTAAAAAATAGGAGCCCTGCAAAGCAGCTGGTTTAATTTTGGTGATCATTTACTACTATTGGGTTAACAATGATTTATTTGGAATCATTTTGCTTAATGATGATAGCGAAATGTTAAAAATTTGGTTATCATTTAACATTAAAATGCGGGTTTCATTTTGGTGATCATTTACTATTTTTGTTTATTATATGTTACTATATCTGGTGGTAAGTTAAACATAAGCCAATATAAAATATCGATTTATATCAAATAAATCCGATATTGATATATCGATATCAGTCTTGTAGTACGCCGATATATCAATGTGTCTCGAAATTGTGCCTTAACGGTGGAAACGGTCACGTACTTTCTAATCTCTGGTAGAAAAGCGCCTTAAAATTAGTACTGCTGTGATATTGACTGTACTTTTTTTTTCATATTAAGGATTGTAAGACTTAGCTGGACGTTTTTCGTCCATTAGACTCAGTCAGAACCAATTATGTTACAAAAGTAAAAAGAAGTAGATATGTTATAGGCGTACCAAAAGCAGGACGCTGAACATAAGCCAGTTGGCAAGTCTGACATATATGTGTGTGGGAAGTCGCGAGCCGGAAAGAGAAACTGACACATCTTGTCAAGCGTAAATAAAATAAAATATGGAGTTATCGATGTGTGCGTTAGTGTACCGTTTCTACGGATTGATGACTACGTAGGTAACGTATCTACCTCTTTCTTGTAATATCATTGGTCAGAACGTCCGATTAAATAACTTGCTTGTATTGTAGAAACTTATTAAGTAGAATTTTGATGAATCACAGGATCAAGGGAAAAATCTCAAAATAAAAATAATGTAATAGAATTGGGCATAATAAGAACTTAGAATACTTGCAGTACGCAAAGGACACTCATGATATATATTTTTGAATCATTAATTATTTGTGATGACGATCTTTCTATTTTATTTTAAAATATGAATTTAATCTGATACATTAATTAATATCTGATTTAAATATATTATCACAATTATAATAATATTATATTACTGAATAAGCCTCGTAGAATATACTTTTTTAACCATTCAGTATTATTTTTGTTGTTTAGTTGTGCCATAATAGTGTTTTATAGAAAGTATAGTACCTATACCTGTGAACATAACATCCAGTGCCTGTATTTGCAATTTATTAAATAAATAAACAATTAATAATATCAACTTGTATTTGACCGACATAGTTGTGTTTAAGTGACAAGCCAAAATGAATATTGTGCTCTATGTGTAGGGTACATTTTTGCTCATCACAATTATTGTAAAAGATGTCAATAAGTTAATATTAAATAATAGTTATTTTCAATAGTTGATATTGCTGGTTTGATTTTAAGTAATTATTGTTGGTTTACATACCTAACTTCTATGTGCAATGTTAATAAATTGTGCTGATATTCTGTCTTATCTAGTTAGACTTAGGCCGACCTCACATTAGGCGTGAGCGTTCCTCGAGCGTACGCCCAGCGTGAGGTCGGTGTTCACTCTGTAGTACAAATTGGACGCCGGGCGCACGCCGAACGGACGCCGTATGTACGCTCGAGGAACGCTCATGACCAATGTGAGGGAGGCCTTACAATAACACCAGGGTTCAATATGTAAGTCTTGGATGCAACTGGGATAACGGGTGATGGTGATGATGTTAGTAAATTACATGTAAAATGTATTTTGTTGTGTGTGTTAAATAAAAGATAAGACTGCTGGTAGTGAGTAAAAATAAATAAATCATAAATATTTTCTCAAAAATGTAAATTTTAGTTTATGTAAGAATAAATGTATTTGTTCTGAAATGTTGAAGTTCTATGTAAATAAAGTACTTTGGTAAATATTGAAATCTAATATAAATAAACAGTTAAAAGTAATATAGTTAACACTTTTATTTAGCTCACTCCTTGCTTACGACCTTGGGTAACGAAAGTAATATATTTTGATAGATACTACTAAACGAAAGTTATGGTTTTTAAAAAGGAGGAATGCGTTACGGCTTGTAATGTTTTGATCGATGGTCAGCAAGTGGAACAAGTGAATGAGTTTGTTTACTTAGGTATGTTGATTACAAGAGATGGTAAGAATGAAGATATTGAAAGAAGATTTAATGCAGGTAATAGAGTAAATGGAGCTTTGAAGGCGTTTATGAACAGTCAAAACGTATCCTAAAAGGCACGTTTGGCTGTGCATAGAGGGGTGTTAGTACCTACACTTATGTATGGTAGAGAAAGTTGGGTATGGCAGAATAGACAAACTAGAATAAATGCTGTAAAAATGAGAGTTCCGTAGTCTCTGCCTATCCCTCCGAGAAACAGGCAAGAGTCTATGTATGCATGTACTACTAAACTTGTTATGAAAATAAATCAGAATAAGTATTACTTTCTAAGTTGTTCCTTTGTATTATTCAGATACAGGCAAGCGCAGCTAATTGATATTTGGGTTTTTTACTAGGAAAAAAACTTTGGACATGAAGGCTGTCTCATTTCTATTATCGTTTTGCAAGCTAGAGATAAGCCTCTTGCTTAGGAAATGTGCTAAGGAGATTCAAAGTTACATGTCAAGCAAGAATAGAGCTCCGTGGGTTAAATAAATAAGGAGACCCAACTACAGATAAACTGCGAATAAAGACTGGAAATATTGGAGCAACGGATTCATTTATGGTTGAGTCACACGTCCTACTCGTGAACGGGTGCCGTCTGGCGGGACTAGTCGGTCTGCTCTGAACTGTAGCCGCAATAAGATAAATTCCATCCAGTAACGCTTAATTTTTTTATAGTAATAGGCGGCAAACGAGCAGACGGATTGCCTGATGGTAAGCAATTACCGCCGCCCATGGACACAAGCAACACCACAGGAGTCACAAGTGCGTTGCCGCCTCTTGGGATTGGGAAAAGGGATAGGATGAGGAGTGGGATAAGGAATAGGGGATAGGGCCTCCGGCACTCTCACTCATCGAACGAAACGCAACAGTTTAGGTACTGTTACTTTACGTCAATTTTCTGTGAGAGGGTAGTACCTACTTCCCCGGTCGATCCGGCCCATTCATGCTGAAATCAGCAAGGCTCTACTACCTGTATCTGTACCTGTAATTATTATTTATATTTGTCTGGACTTAAAACACGACTATAACCTCTGAGTTTGTTTCGATGTTGCTTCTGAGGGTAGTTAGGCAGGAAACATTTGATTAAGTGTTACTTGTAAAACCTATGAACACATAAATCAATTGATTTTGACACATTTGATGGTACCATCCTATATTTCAGAACAATAACGCACAAAAACTAACTAAGGCTTAAAATACTATACAAAGAATTACCTACATACAAAGAAATGTATACAGAACGAAAAGAAAATAATTTAGAGGGCGTCATAAAATTCATCCTCATCGCCGTCAACTGAAGGCGTGCCCAGAACGCTGGCAGCATTGCCACATTGTATGGCGATATTTAACTTCTGGGCCAAATACACCCCAGCCAATGGTCCCGCGAGGCGTCGACTAGTCTCTTTACGAGATCTTTAAAAAGAGATCTCGCACTTGGACCCCATGGCCCCAACGTTTCGACCCGAATATCTTCTTAATATATAAAATCCTTGCGTTACTGACTGACTGACAGACACGCTACAGCCGAAACTATTGGGCGCAGGAAGCTGAAATTTGGCATGTATGTTCCTTGGGGACCGTAGGGGTGCACTAAGAAGGGATTTCCCGAAATTCCCACGGGATCGGCCAAAACGGGTAAATTAAAAAAAAAAACTGCAGGCGTAGCTGCTGGCGTCCTCTAGTTTAAAATAAAAAGAAAATTTTCTTCATACAATATATTCACCGTCTCTTATAGACACATGGTTTCAACGTGATCGCGGGTAGTTTAGACTTCTTAACCGGCGGCTCCCCGGTCTTGGTGAACTCCATGAAGAAGAACACATCGTTGCTTTTGTCCAACTGTTTCAGCTTGAAGCCCAATCTACTCACTTCTTTTGTGAAGTTTTCTACGTGGTCGAAACGACTTTCTACTTCTGCTATTAAGAGGTGACCACTGTAAAGAGAATACTGACGTTATTTCAATAGAGTACCGATAATTCTGTGGAAGTAATGGTAATGGAGAAACTCTTTTTACGTTCTGGGGAAAAATCGGTAGATGGAATAGGTGCGATTGTTTTTTACATGAATAGGGTGAAAGGTCACAAAATTGACCCAATTTCCCCTTTACCTTTATAGGTAAATTCTACCCTACAATCACTATATAGGACCGTCGAAACGTTGGAAAAACGGGGATAAAAATATATATCTTTTATATTTGAGATAACAATATTAAGTCTTTTTAAACAAATTTGTTAATTTTTCTCTCAATAAATAATTTAGAGACATTAAAAGTCAGCGCCAATTTGGTCTACTGCTATGAAACAACATCAATACCTTACCTAGCTTGAATATCACAGACAAGTAAGTACTCACCCAGTCTTCAGCTCGCACTTAGCCTCAACAACGTACCGCGTCAGGTCCGTCCCCATCAGCGCTAGACAGTACACAGTAACATCCACTGAGGCAGCCAGCAGCGATGTCCGGGCCATGTCGCAGGCCTCCCTTCCTGATACCGTGGTCGAAGTAAGTACTTATCAAGTCTTCAACGCCCTATTAGCCTCAACGAGGTATCGCGTCAGGTCCGTTCCCATTAGCGCTAGACAGTACACAGCCACGTCCACAGAGGCAGCCGGCAGGTCGAAGTAAGAACTCACCCAGTCTTCAGCACCCTGTTAGCCTCAACAAGGGACCGCGTCAGGTCCGTCCCCATTAGCGCTAGACAGTACACAGCCACGTCCACAGAGGCAGCCAGCAGGTCGAAGTAAGAACTCACCCAGTCTTCAGCACCCTGTTAGACTCAACAAGGTACTGCGTCAGGTCCGTCCCCATCAGCGCTAGACAGTACACAGCCACGTCCACAGAGGCAGCCGGCAGGTCGAAGTAAGAACTCACCCAGTCTTCAGCACCCTGTTAGCCTCAACAAGGTACCGCGTCAGGTCCGTCCCCATCAGCGCTAGACAGTACACAGCCACGTCCACAGAGGCAGCCAGCAGGTCGAAGTAAGAACTCACCCAGTCTTCAGCACCCTGTTAGACTCAACAAGGTACTGCGTCAGGTCCGTCCCCATCAGCGCTAGACAGTACACAGCCACGTCCACAGAGGCAGCCAGCAGGTCGAAGTAAGAACTCACCCAGTCTTCAGCACCCTGTTAGACTCAACAAGGTACTGCGTCAGGTCCGTCCCCATCAGCGCTAGACAGTACACAGCCACGTCCACAGAGGCAGCCAGCAGGTCGAAGTAAGAACTCACCCAGTCTTCAGCACCCTGTTAGACTCAACAAGGTACTGCGTCAGGTCCGTCCCCATCAGCGCTAGACAGTACACAGCCACGTCCACAGAGGCAGCCAGCAGGTCGAAGTAAGAACTCACCCAGTCTTCAGCACCCTGTTAGACTCAACAAGGTACTGCGTCAGGTCCGTCCCCATCAGCGCTAGACAGTACACAGCCACGTCCACAGAGGCAGCCGGCAGGTCGAAGTAAGAACTCACCCAGTCTTCAGGCCGCAGTTAGCCTCAACAAGGTACCGCGTCAGGTCCGTCCCCATCAGCGCTAGACAGTACACAGCCACGTCCACAGAGGCAGCCAGCAGGTCGAAGTAAGAACTCACCCAGTCTTCAGCACCCTGTTAGACTCAACAAGGTACTGCGTCAGGTCCGTCCCCATCAGCGCTAGACAGTACACAGCCACGTCCACAGAGGCAGCCGGCAGGTCGAAGTAAGAACTCACCCAGTCTTCAGGCCGCAGTTAGCCTCAACAAGGTACCGCGTCAGGTCCGTCCCCATCAGCGCTAGACAGTACACAGCCACGTCCACAGAGGTACCCAGCAGGTCGAAGTAAGAACTCACCCTGTCTTCAGCACCCTGTTAGCCTCAACAAGGTACCGCGTCAGGTCCGTCCCCATCAGCGCTAGACAGTATACAGCCACGTCCACAGAGGCAGCCAGCAGTGGTGTCCGGGCCATGTCGCAGACCTCCACTCCTGGTGCCGTGGCCACCAGGTCGAAAGACCGGACAGTGTGAGGCACTCGCTTGGATAAAGCCGCCTCGCCGCAACCCATGTCTGCTATTAGGTGCGATTTTGGCCTAGAGGATGTGATATACTATTATATATATTACTTTGTACTTCTCTATAACAATAGAGAAGTACAAAGTAATACTTAATTATATAGAAAATTATATCATCCAAAAATATTTTTTACTTCACAATGCATAGGTACCAAACGGCTTTACGAAGTTATGTGTATCATATGTGGATAATAATGGTATTTTCTTTTGGTAAATTGTGTTTACTAAAAAGGAATCTTAGCTAGATTTATTAATTGCCCCCAAAACCTCTTGCATACTAAATTTCATGAAAAGCGTTGGAGATGTTTCCAAGATTCAGATGATATATCCAAAAATTGCTTGTTTAAAGGTATTAGATTTAATTGTCGCTTAGTGCTTCTGAGATGATTGATGCTTGACTATTGTTCCATATTAAGTTGTGTATGTTAGACAGTAGTGTCCATAAAAGTCTTATAAACTTTCAAATCCCGACAAGTAAAATATAACGTAGGCCTGCAAGGCAGAGTTAGAGCTTTAGGACTATGATGACATGAGTATGAGAATTACTTGTTTCTCACATTTTCATAATCTTCTTGACAATAACATCAAGTGGATTGACGGGCCACTTCTTGACCTGTAGCTGATAGCCCTGATGGTAGGTCTCGAAGGCGGCGGGGTCGCTCTGGAACAGCTGCTGGGCTTCGGCCCCTGATGATGTGTACAGCTTCTCATTTAAGTATCGGAACTGGGCCGCTGAAAAACAAAGTAACTTGTAAGTATACTAATTTGTCTTTCTGAATAGTTATGCCTTACGAGCTTGAAAGCACTAGCCATCTTCCCGTATTGCAGTTTTGTTGGTTATTGACATAAAGCTCAGTGCATTCTGACACTAGAGGGTTAATGTTCCAAGGTTGCAGAGTTCAGATGGAGAATTGTACTGAGGAAAAGCTAATATTCTGTTAAGACCAGAAGAAGTCTTTCTTCTTTTGCCTGTTCCCATATTACATGGGGTTGGCACAGAATGTCTTCCGCTTCCATTCTCTCCTATCAAGACGTCATCTGATTATTCACTCCCTTTTCATTCATGTCATCCTTCATACTGTTACGCCATCTATCGGTGAATGGGGGTATTAGAAGAGATTGAATGTATCTGTGGTTTAAAGGTAATTCAGCTACTCTGTACTAGATGGCGTTGCTGTATCGAGTAATCGACTGTTCGAGATTATTTCGACAGTTTTGTAGAAGCATCTAGAATGCGCTAGTGATGTTATCCGGCCAGTATAAATAGAGTACGAGCGAACGGAACGGACAGTAACAATTCGATATCGAAGCGATAATCTTCAAGCGAAGGAAAGTAATTCGGAAGTGTTTAGTGGTGTTTTATTAGTGTTGAGAATTAGTGTGAAATAAGTGTGTTTTTACTTGTGTATAGTGTTTGTGTATAAATAAAGTTCAGTTTAAGTGGCATAGTGAGTTATAATTTATCATCAAACCCCAGCTCGTAACAATACAATCCATACATCTTTTCTTTGGTCATCGTCAGTCAAGACCAGTAAAAAGTACCTCAGTTTAATAAGTGAATAAAATACCTGCATATGTCTTAGATAAGGCAGCGATAGCCTAGTGGAGCTACCAACAGACTACCATGCAGAGGGTATAGAGTTCAGTTTCACGGCGCGCAACAATGACTTTTCGGAGTTATGTGCCTATTGAATTGTTAATTATCGCTTGTCCCGTGCCTTGGAGAGCATGTTATACCGTCGGTCCAGGTTTTTATGAAGATCTTTGACAATCGTTACACGGCGTCAGTACCTTCTAAAATAAACTGACACTAGTCTAAACCATTGAATATCGCTATGCCTTTGGATTGCGGAGGTCAGATAGGCAGTCGCTCTGTGGAAAAGCTAATATTCAGCCAAATCCGGTTAGACTAGAAAGCGGACCCCAGATTGAAACTGGGATAACACTAAGAGGATGATGATATGTCTTAGATAACCCATACCATGCCGTGGCAACTTGTAAGTGAAACGACACTTAGCATAAGTATATAAAATTATGAAACATGTTTGTAAACTTTGTATTAGTGTATGTATGTATGTGTTTGTTTTGTTTGTTGTCTTAATAAATACATTAAAAAAAAACTTTGTTTGCACTGGGTTGCCAGATAATAAAATTATGATAGAACAATGATATGTTAACATAAAAAGCTCACCTTTAAGTCTTTCCTTCATTCTTATCCTGAGCTTATTACTTTTACTGCCTACATCTATATGACGTCTGTTACTTTGAATAGGTCTTTCCATCATTCTTTCCCCGAGCTCATTACTTTTACTGCCTACATCTATATGAATTCTGTTACTTTGATTCTGTAACATAGCTTTTAATCTATTCTTCTTAGAACTATTAGGCTCACTACAAGCATCTGTTACATTATTTTCTTTTTTTTGTATATTTTTCTTCTTTTCTTCATTTTCTGTAAATAACAAGTCTTCTTGGTCATCATTTTCTATAACTTCATTCAACTTTTTCTTATTAGCATTCAGTAATACTTCATCAAAGTTCTGCGTATCCGGAATCTTCTCTGAATTGTCAATTAGTTTAGGATTTTTCTTTTTATTATTTTTCGGTTTATTTTCTAATTTACGTTTTCTTGATGGTTTGTTATTACCATTTGTGATAGGAGGCTGTTTATTTTCTGTGACATTTTTATTTTGTATAAAGTTAGGTTTAACTTCAACTGCTCTCTTTTCTTCAAAACTATTATTACGTTTTGGTGCTACTTTTGTCTTGGCTTTTAGTGGTTTCTTTTCTTTAACTTTGTTAAGTTTTAGGGAGACTTTAGCTTTGACTTCAGGTGGTTTCTTTTCCTTTTTCTGCAAAAAGAAAATGCATGCAATCAGCATGTAAAAATATGAAACATTTACAGAGGCCTACTTATATTTTTTCCTTCAACAATTACCGTATCATTGAATTTTTATTTTATTTTTTGGGCAAGTTATTTTGACACAGAATATGTCATTTTCATCATCATCTACAGAACTTTCACAGGCTTACACATATCGTTATATAAGTGGGCATTTAATCTTATAGTTTTCCAATGACTTAATTGAGAGCTGATGCAGGCCTCCTTCACTCGGCCGTACCTACAGCGATAAGTGCCTACACTTTGGCGCGGCTTCCAAGCCGCGTCGTCACCGCTCGCGCGCAGGGCTAGCTAATAACGTGAATTTTGATAGTGAACAACAAAAATGTTCACATCACAAGTCTGGTGCGAAGTATTGCTCATTTAACGGATGTGTGTCGGAAGCAACTTGAAATTTTGATTTTATTTATTTTACGAGAGCAACTTGAAAATTGTACTTTTTATTTGTTGAGATATCTCAACGATTATGGTGTCAAATTAAAGGTCTAGTTCAAAAACCATTTTATCTGTTTGAGTCATGTAAATCGGTCTACGCGTTTAGGAAATAACTAAGAATTAGTATAGTGAAAATGTAAACCACCAGAATTTTTGTGGTTTTCGTTCTACGAGCTCAAATAGTGGGATAGGATACTTATAGTATAAATATATTATTATTAGGTACGTGGTCAAGTACGTAGATAGACGATGAATAAATATTATAGTAGCAGCGGCAAGTCGACAACCCTAGCGCACCGCTCCGCGCCAAACAGCGACAGCGTTATGTGTTAGAAAAGAGCGGGAACAGTTAGGTCAATATCGCGTTAGGTACTGAATGCTCATGCGAGCTGAATTGCACTTTCTTGCTTAGTAGCCAGAGTCGCCATTTCTTTAAATTGGTTTGCGAAGTGGTGCTTCTGTTCGTAAGAACTATCTATTCTGTGGCTGATGGACATAGTTATTGATGTGAATATGTAGTACAATTGAAAAAAATATTTGTATGTTTGCACAGTAAGAGATACAGCAGTTTGTAAAAAAGCATACTAATAGCAATATCACTAAGCTGTTTAAAAAGTATTTACTACCTAGGGTAAACTATAGTAATGTTGGCACCCCCCCAATGATTGGCACTCTGCTGAATTATCCTGAATATTAGGAAAGTCTTATACTATTATGTCACAGAAATACATTCATAAGCAGGATTAACCTATTTCTTATACACAGAACAAATATTTAAATCTTAACTATGAACCATTTTTCTTTAACAACTGTTTTAAAAAAAATTTAGGAAAATTGCCTAAAAATTAATGAAATGTTTAGGTTAGGTAGTTACTTTCTGAAGCGAAATTTTTTTTTTTAATTAATTTTACATAAAAGTTCCTATTTATTTGTACCTATCTGTTATCTTCATTAAAGCTTAATAAATGTTAGTTTTGTGCTATTAAATAGATGGATCGTCTTTTCCGATAGTGCCAATAACTATACTTACCAATGACTATACTTAAAAATTGTTCAACAACATAGTGATTGGCACATTTTAGAATCATATTTTTCAGATTTTTGTTTATTTTCCGTCAAATTCGCATACACACAACTTTGGATTTCTTCGCATTTTACACCCAACTTACTACAGTACAGTTGTACAGAGATGGCAACCTTTCTCTACAAAGTACCCAGAAATCAGGGCAGATATATAGCTTAAAACAAAGGACTTAGTATAGACAAAAATATAACGAACAAAATGCCGAAAATTTGTTACTTAGTAGTAGAAACCAGCTTCGGGTGCCAATCATTAGGTATACTGTTTACTCTACTTAGAATTAATTTGGAAATAAAGTAATTGATCATTGATTGTCAAAGGCCCTTCATAATGATTGCCTCAACAGTCTCCTACGTCCTTATCGCCGTTTTAGTATAAAAAGTAGCTGCGATTCATTAAAATCATTGGTTTTAAACATAGGAATGCTTTAGCAGCCCAGATCTGTTAGGGCAACAGACCAAATAACACATTTGTAGACAACGAGATACAAAATGTTAAACTATGATTTTACCTCATTCTTCTTTAAAAAACTGGTGTGCAATTTTGGGACATCGTCTTCCCAGTCAGGTGTTTTAAACATCTCGATTCAATTTTAGTTATTTTAACAATAATTATAAATTGTAAACAAGAAGTAAGGTTATTTTTACTAAAATGCGTGGTTGCCTATTTGTTTTTAAAGTAATTGTCAATTTGACGGCTGACACTGACAGCGCACTGACATAATTTTTTTCAGTTCTGTAGTGTTTCTAATATTATGTTTTTAAATATGAAATAATTTTATTACAACAATTGCAAATGATAAATAATTGACAGAGATTTTAATACCAAGATTAAATGAAATATACAAGTAAATGTTGCGTGTAGCAGAGTTTTGATGGTTTCTGCACGAAGGCCGAAGCCAATCAGTTGACGGCAAGGGTTGACGGGTTCATTGGTTATGACGGCATATCGTTAACTCTGAGGTTGTATTGTTATTTTAGGCTTCGTTTTACCACCCATGGATAGGCCTTATCTACCAAACACAAAGTTGGTATGAAATTTGTTACTTAATATGAGTTATCTGAAAAATAAATTTAACGCGATCTTATCAGACAGCGGTGGAACTAGGCGTTATTCTTGCTTAGCCTGTCCAAGCGAGAATAATGCCTAGTTTCATCGTTATCGCGGTGTCCCCTTGCATTGGGGCTTGGTCACTGTGAGATCCTTAGTGCTGAGCAAGAGTCACAGTGACCGAACGAGAGATGAGATATTGTGAAGCGTCTCCTCTGGTCGACCTTTTTATATTAGGTATTTTACGAGCTACTAATAATAATGAACTGCGTTCTACCAGAACTCACTGTAGGTCCGTTGCAATGGCAAAAACGTGTAATTTAAAACTGCGAAGTGGGATGAAGGTAGTTGATGCTAGATAGAATTAATGAATGTTACTTATATATGACTGCCTCGTTCGTCTCGCGGCATAAATGTGTGCGTGAGATTGGGAGGTCTCGGGTTCGATTCCCGGGTCGGGCAAAGTGTAATTGGGTTTTTCCGTTAAGAAATTCTCAGTAGCAGCACGGAGTCTGGTAATGTGCCCGGTACGGCAATAGGCTCGCCCCCTATATACGTGGGAGCTAAAAATTCCTGGCGATATGTGGGTGTAATATTACACCTCTGCCTACCCCTTCGAGGATACAGGCATGAGTCTATAAATAAAAAAAAATATATTATCTACTTAACGCTGAGAGTAGTGGTGATAGTACACTACCCTGCGGTATACCAGCATTCCTGTTACGCCAAGTGAGATAAGAAACTTCGAAGTGTACTTATAAATTAATTTAACTAGGTACTTACCTATTGCAGATTACTAGACAGTTGGGTAGGGGAGACCAGGGATGAACGTAACAATTTTCAATATTCTTATAATATCTCTAAGATCTTTTTTAATATCAAAATTCTAAATATTACACATGACAAATTGGTTTTTAAGCTATCTTTTGACATCAGTTTAAATGCAACTGATATGATACACTTTAAGGAAAACGATTATATAAAAAAACTGGAATTTGTTACAACCATCCTTACCCCTAGGGTTGGTTGTAACAGTGTAAAGGGATAGTTGTAACATTGTAAATAAAAACAAACTTTTAGGGTTTACACTAGTATCACAATTTTATTATTATAAAAACTAAACATTTTTATAAAACAAAACAATCTTCTAAAATAATCAACATAATTTTTAAAATAACAAAAATACTTAATCTCGGATTGCGACGCCTAAACAATCTCAACCAGTCATCACCGGCACACTCATTGGACCTCCACGAGCCGGGAATATTATATTTAATCGCTAATTGAAACGCTAGCTTTCGTACTTCTTTGGTCGTTTATCCGTAATTAATTTGAGAACAATGGAGTAAATATTCGGCCAGTATTTTTTCTTCCTCGTCAGTAAAATCTCTTCTTTTTGATACGTAGCCAACATTTGGAAGACTTGTTGAACCTGCATCAAGCATTTTTTTCTTCTTTTGTACACAGAATGCCATGCAGAGGGTATCGGGTTCGAATCCACGGCGCGCACCAATGACTTTTCGGAGTTATGTGCATATGTATTGTATTGTTAATTATCGCTTGTCCCGTGCCTCGGAGAGCACATTAAGCCGTCGGTCCCGGTTGTCATGAAGATCTTTGACAGTCGTTACAGGGCGTCAGTAGCTTCTAAATAAACTGACACTAGTCTAAACCATGGAATATCGCTATCCCTTCGGGTTGCAGAGGTCAGACAGGCAGTCGCTCTGTGGAAAAGCTAATATTCAGCCAAATCCGGTTAGACTAGGAAGCGGACCCCAGGTTGAAACTGGGATAACGCTAAGAGAATGATGATGAGAATGATGCTGTACATATCTATATAAAGTTACATGGCACAGCTGATATGAATTGGCAGCGTCTCGAAATGGTACTTTTCTTAGCAATACTTCTTCTGCGGGCAAATCCATTATTTCTGCACTAACTAAACCTTTGCTGGTCGTTCGTTTATGTATATTAGGCATTCTGAAAGAAACAAATAAATCTATGTTACCCACCTACATAAAAGCATAAAAATCTCAAGCAAAATAAGCTTTTAGTTATCATGATCATAATCGGGATGAAAGTAACAAGTTGTTACTTTCATCCCTTGATTTAAAATTGCCCGAATTTGACAAACACATGCCGATAACCTAAGAAAATTTTGCAAAAGATACCGTTTCAAACGTAAAATTAGAAAGACAAATAGTCTAACTAACTGATGTTTAAAGCCTAAGCTTGAACCTAGCATAATAAAAACAAGCATAGTCAAAAAAATCTGTCAAAACTTACTTTGCAGGTATTTTCGCGGCACCAACTCGCTATGTCCACAACCTGACGTCACAGCGCCGTGAGCGCAACTGAGGTAAGGGGGGGTTGGAAATGGTACATATTGGTGACACTGTCATCAGTGCAGCCAACATAATTCGTTCGAAAATTACCTAATTTGTTACGTTCATCCCGTGTTACTTTCATACCTGGTCTCCCTACATAATTATAGAGTAGTGAATGTTTTGTTTTTTTTATAATGTCACGCCTTTTATCCCCGAAGGGGTAGACAGAGGTGTATTTCTACACCCACTTTTCGCCAGATATACTTTAGTCCCACGTAATAAGGGGCGAGCCTATTGCCGTATCGGGCACATTTCCAGACTCCGTGCTGCTACTGAGAATTTCGAGACAGAAAACCCAATAACACTGCCCGACCAAGGAATCGAACCCGGGACCTCCCGATCCCACGCGCACATTTATGCCGCGAGACCAACGAGGCAGTCGTATAGGGTTTGCTGCCGAGTTCTCCGTCTCTACGCAAAGATGGTATTTGCGTCGTGTTATCCCTTAGTCGCCTCTTACGACACCCACGGGAAGATAGGGGGTGGTGACACTTGTATTCTATGCCGTCAACCACACGAATGAATAACTGATGATGAAAATCCATGGCCCGACAACATTGCCGACATCAAGTTAATTCACACCCAACCTAATGTAGTCATCATCATCAGCCCTTTATACTGTCCCACTGCTGGGCACGGGCCTCTTCTCACTTCGAGTAGGGTAAGGCCATAGTCCACCACGCTGGCAAGTGCGAGTTGGCAGACTTGTTGTGAGTTGACACATGTCTTTTGAGTACATTATTTCCTCACGATGTTTTCCTTTACCGTTTAGCAAGCGATAATTAACAACTGAATACGCACTTAACTCCGAAAAATCATTGGTGCGTGCCGTGGATTCGAACACGAGACCCTCGGCATAGTAGCTGTTGGTCGCTCCACTCAGCTATCGCTATAGTAACGTAGTCAGTGATACTTTTTTATTAAACGGTTTTATTTAGCTTGACCTGTTTATTTGTTTGGGTCAAATTTAGTAATTGGAATTTTACCCCCTTCCTGATGACTGATTGATATGATATTTGGTACTCTTAATCTTGATGACAATACATCATAATATATTCCTTATGATTGTAAATCCAAGATGGCCGCCGATACAAAATGGCGGGTCACATATTACTTCACAACAACCTCAATATGGGTATCAAATGAAAGGGCTTGATTGGTAGAATAGAGCTCACTATGAAAAATCTAAGATGGCCACCGCCACAAAATGGCGGATTACATATCTTTCACAAATACCTCAATATGGGTATCGAATGAAAGGGCTTGATTAGTAGAATAGGGCTCACTATGAACTAATAACAAAACTAAAAACTTGAAAATAAAATAAAATAAAATCATTTTTTATGTTAAACGGTTTTATTACAATAAAAAAATATGTAGTTAGGTTATGTACTAAAAGCTAAAACATAACTCGGTAAGTCCTAGCTACCAGATCGCACCAATCTTCTCATCAATCTGGGGTATTGATCAGATAAATATAAAATCGTTGGGTGTAGTGTATCCAAAGTACCTAAACATTTTGATAGGAATTTCACGCGCCCAAAATGTGAAAAATGTTTTTATTTTATTTTATTTTATTTTGACTACCAGTAGTTGTTACATTATTCTTACATCTAAACATATATTTGCAGTAACTGAGCTAAGTGTACCTACAGCAGTTTAAGGTGTCGCAGCATGCGTGGTATTAGCGATTAGAACAGTCTAATGCAGGATTTTTTATTACACATTTTAACACATATAATCTTATCTAATCTTATCTTATACTTACTAATATATAAAGCTGAAGAGTTTGTTTGTTTGTTTGATTGAACGCGCTAATCTCAGGAACTACTGGACCGATTTCAAAAATTCTTTCAATGTTAGATAGCCCATTTATCGAGGAAGGCTATAGGCTATATAACATTACGCTATGAGCCGCGGGAGCGGAGCAGTAGCCTTTAATAACACGGGTGTAACCGCGGGCTCATCTAGTACTTTAATATATAAAGCAGAAAAGTTTGTTTCTTTGTTTGTTTGGTTGAATGCGTTAATCTCAGGAACTACTGGTCCGATTTGAAAAATTCTTTCAGTGTTAGATAGCCCATTTATCGAGGAAGGCTATAGGCTATATAAAATTAAATAAAAAAATAACTAACACGCTATGAGGGAGCCAAGCAGTAGCTTTAAATAACGCGGGTGTAACCGCGGGCATCCTCTAGTGTAAGATCTGATTCAATGTACCTAGTACCTAATTGTAGCACACGGACTTTAAAAACTTTCAAACAACGGACTTAAAGAACGTCCAGAATTATTTTTGAACACCAGAAAGTTTCAACATGTGTTATAGGTACAAGTCTTAACTATCCACATTATTATTCGAGTAGGTACATCTTTTGGAAGGTATCTACTTACCTACTTCTGCGATTGAACTCTGTTACAAAAATATTAGCATATATTATCTTTCTTCCTCTAAATTCTTCTATAATTTTAACTAGCCGTTTCCCGCAATTCCCGCGGTTTCACCCGCGTCCTGATGGAACTACTTCGCATACCCGGAAAACCCAAATATCTTACGGACCCCTATTTTTTCTAAAATAAAATATAGCCTATGTTACTCGCAGATAATGTAGCTTTCCAATGGTGAAAGAATGATTAAAATCGGTCTAGTAGTTTTTGGGTTTATCCATTACAAACAAACAAAAATACAAATTTTTCCTCTTTATAACATTAGTGTAGATAAGTATGATACATACCTAGGTACCTACTACGAGTATATAATTATGAAATAGCTGCTAGTACGTAAACACTGAACAACATCGGTGGCGTGTGGGCAGCCAAAATATAACAAGCGCCATTAAAATAATACGGATGCACGTAATTTAATATTACTGCATCAATTATAAACTGTATGTACCTACCGCGTGGACTACCACTAATTACATAGGTTCATTGTCATTAATACATTCTGTATACTGTATGAATGACAATGTATGTAATTTGCTAAATTAGTGCAACAGATGAATTCATAAATTAAGTATAATAATGATCTGCCGGATCTGCGTTTAATTATTGTCATAAAGTCATAACATCCTATGGATGCTTACTACCCACCAAGGCGATCCAGCCGCCGTCGCCAGCCGATTGTCTGGGGGGGGGGGAGGGGGCAAGTAGGTACGTCAGCCGATGGCCTTGATGGTGGGGGGGGGGGGGGCAACTTCATATGGAAAATGAGAAAACTATTGAGGAAAGTACAAATTGTAGGGTTTTTTTTTGCATCTCTAGGGGGGGGCAGCTGCTCCCCCCTGCCCCTCCTTGGCGACGCCCATGCTACCCACAAGGATTCGTCCATTTTAGTTAAAGCCAGTTCAAGGGACTGTCTTCTGAGTGATTGACTTCTAACTTGTGATTGTGTGGCCGACTCAAGTGACGGAGTTTTAGAATACCCGAAGGCCTCAGACATGGTCGAAGAATTCTTGTCCTGAAACCAGTCAAGTACAGAAACCAGTGCCCGTGCCCTCCAAAGCACTTTGATGTAAATGTCAAACGTTGTCACCCAGGTCACCCTTCCAAGTCGGGACTTTGCAAGCGTTACTTAACATAGTTATTTGTTATTTTGATACTTGCTAGGCATCCGCCGCTTGCATCTATCAATTCGCGAGGTTAATCACGTTCGCCATCTTTTAGTTTATAGGCCTAGCACAATTTATTTTTGGCTCATTAGTGGTTTTAGGAAGAGCGGCCACATGAAGATCACAACTACCTTGTAATTACGGCAAGTCAGCACAATATACACTGTGAAATCAGAAAGAATAATGGCTTAGAAGTCACGGACGCGGTGCAAATTCTGCACGAATAGGAATTAGACCTAAACCTTCCTCAGGAACCACACTGTATGGGCTGCTGAATGGGGCACACACACCTTGAGTTATAAATGATAAGTCACTGATAGGTTAAATGAGATGCTATTTATTGATCACTTAACTACCACGTAACTAATGATATATGAAAGTGCTATGATATGAGTACCGACGTTTATGACTGTAGATTGCGTACTAATACAATAATTATAATTTATTAAATGCGATGTTACGGTAAAATGCTGACTTGACGGCCGCGCGTGCCATGTACGAAACATGACTTGTACACACACTGTATATTGAAAAAAACCGTTCAAAAATTCGTTCGGTAGTTTTTATTGCGTTATACAGTTAGACAGGTCGGAAAGGGGATTTCATTTTATAATGAGTATAGATAGTTCGACCTCAGTGGAGTGCCATAGGAGAGCCCTTAAGCGATGACCTTCAACTAGCTGAGGACGATGCGATGTCGATAATGATAGAGCCTATCTCGCGATTTTTTTTTATTTTTTTTTTAAAAAGACAAGTCCCGCATTAGGACTTAATCCGTCACGGGGGACTTTACAAACATACAACTAACGGACAATGAACACACAGACTCGAAACAATTTGTGAATTACATAAAGTGTTGTCTCGTGTGGGGATCGAACCCACAACACTCGGCGCAGTAATATTCTTGGTTCTTTTTTATATAGTTCCTGTACTTGCGTGTTTTGCGTCTCGTCGCTTTTATGATAGCATGTTGACCTTTTTTACTGGCCGCTGAAAATAAATGTATGGCTTTGTCAAGGGGTTTTATTATAGTGAACGTATAATGTAAAAGATAGCATGCAGCGAAATATTAATTTTGATAGTAATTTAGTCTTCAGCTGCACAGTTTTTCTGTAATTTAAGCAATCGTTTATCCTTTTAACAAAGTGTCTAATGTAGCGGGTTCGATTCCTAATGGGTACAATATTATACATGTGCGATTCACAAATCCGAGATTTCTTGTAAAATTGTGTTTCTTAAGTAATTTATTCCTAAGTAGGATTGTCCTGCGGTTTCACCCGCGTGTGGATCGGTTATCGGAATAAAATGTTGTCTAGGTGGTATTCTGATTTAAGCTGAAACACTGCAAAGTTTTATCAAATCCCGTTCAGAAGTATTTTATTTATAAAAGACAACTCCCGCATTAGGACTAAATCCTGTGTGTCGCGGGGGAGTTTACAAACATACAGCTAACGGACACAATGAACACCTAGACTCGGAACAACAATTTGTGGATTACACAGTGTGACAACACGAGACATCGTGTGGGGATCGAACCCACAACACTCAGCGCCGTGTCAAGCAGTGCGGCGGCCGCTTAAACCATTATGCCAACCGTGCAGTCCAAGTTATGCGTGTAAGAGTAACAAATATCCATACGTCCATCCATACATCTACACAAACTTTAATAACAGACCGCAGCAGGTAGTAGACGTACCTGCTGAATTCGTAAAACGTCAACATCGGCTTTTTTAGAAAAATGAAAGAAAAATGAATTTATTTCGGCCACACACACACACAATCAGTAACAGTAAAAAGAAAAACAAAAAATAACTTAACATAAACTTAAAATTAACCTAAAATAAACTTAAACTTAAACATAAATATGTGTGCCATAGCGAAATGGGTCACTAGCTCAGCATAAGCTGGGCACCCCAAATGAGGAGTACCCAGCGCTGATTTTCAGAAGATTTTAGATTATCTGCATAGTTTGTTGCTGCCTCGTTGGTCTCGCGGCATAAATGTGCGCGTGGGATTGGGAGGTCTCGGGTTCGATTCCTGGGTCGGGCAAAGTGTTATAGGATTTTTCCGTTAGGAATTTCTCTGTAGCAGCACGGAGTCTGGTAATGTGCCCGGTACGGCAATAGGCTCGCCCCCTATTACGTGAGACCTAAAAATTCATGGCGAAATGTGGGTGTAATAATACACCTCTGCCTACCCCTTCGGGGATACAGGCGTGAGTCTATAAAAAAAATAAGTTTTTACAAGCGGCCTATTTAAAGCGTCTTCAAAAAGTAAGACCCATAGTCAAATACAGATCCGAAATGTTTCCTACACGAGACAGGTCAACATCATCTAAATTTAGGCATTTTATTGTGCACGTTATCTAAATGATCGTGGCTCCAGGGGTGATATGCCTGTGTATGCCTATAAAAAAGATAATTTGCGCGGGTACCACTGCGCATGTCACTTTACCGGTCATGCGCGATACAGCTAATAATTCACCACCTACGTACTGTCTATTTCTGTGTTATTTACTAATTAAAACAAAGGAATCAAATAACTAAATAAAACAAAAAATAATAAACAGAAACAATATAATAGTGACTGTGTTTGATGACGAATCTTATGCAAGTATTTAAAATAATAACCTCAAACTAATCTATGCAGTTGTTTATTAATTATTCCGTGAAAGTGTTTTTGCGATTGCAATTAAAATTAACTTGAAGAAATATAGTGTTTATATTTGAAATTGTTATTAGTGATGTGTGTTAATATTCTTACGGAGTAGCGATCTAAAATCTATTATTCCAACGTAAGTTGATTTATTTTTATCATAGACTTAGTACACTATTTATAGAACAACATACCTATTTATAAGTCAAATTCGGTGAAATGTCTTTTCATACAGCTGTAAGGGTTCTTTGTATACATTTTTATAACAGGTTTGGGAACGACTGTTGTCAATATTATCAAGATGAATCCTTACCTGGCTCGGTTATAATTATCTTCGGGATCAGATAACAGTATAAATAGATTGATATGTTAGTGACGTTAGTAAGGTATTATATCACGAAGGGTACTGAAACTTTGACAGATAAGTTAATGACCCCAACCATAACTTATTTAGTAAACAAATAATAGTTCGATGTTATAATAGTGAAATGTAAAGCTTAGTGCTGTTGGAATTTGTATAACATCACATAACATAACTTCACGCCTTTTATCCCCGAAGGAGTAGGCAGAGGTGTATTACACACCCACTTTTCGCCAGTTATGTTTCGGTCCCAAATGTAATAGGGGGCGAGCTTATTGCCACCTACCCGACACATTATTAAGCGCGCGATAATTAACATTTTCAGAGGTGTGTGCCCGGGTACCTGGGGATCGAACCCGAGACCATCATCTCGGCGGTCCGTTACGTACACCACTGGGCTATCGCCGCTTTTTTTTTGGACATTGTATTCAAAAATAAATTCGAATTTTTTTTTACCTGGTAATGAATGAATTAAAAAACAGCTATTGATAACAATAAAAATCTAAGTTTTTTATTGTTATCAATAGCTGCGATAAATGCGACATGTTAGATAAAAAAATAAATTAAACAAAATGGCTTTTTACATGTTACAGCGATTGGTGTAAAATCCTAACTCTTGTATGATTTTCATGCTTTTCCTGCAGGCAAAGCATGACAATTATTTATTGCAAGTTTACCAACGCACGAGCTATAACGCTGACGCTTTAGTTTAAAGTCATTAGCCACCTTACTTCTTACCGGTTCAACGTCACATCGTTATAGATCTCATAGCAAGCCTATCAGTGCGTCGTACGCCGACTGTTTCCAGGTGAGACGTGACACGGCTAAAGTCGAACTTAGTTTTTAGCTATCCTGTGTCTGATATTCGTAGGGCAGCGGGCAGGTACTGAAGGAGGAAAGCTTAAGGGGCATAGTTGTCATTTGTCAGGCATCTGTCTGACAAATGCTGACCTATACCCTGTTCTGACACGCCACACTTATGTTTTTACTGTTTTTTTGTATTTTTTTAATTGTGTTTTTTATTTGTGTGCGTGTTGAGAATATATTTTTTCTTTTTTTTTTCTCAAGAGCGAGCTTATTGGCGTGCCATAAGTGAGGCATACGTCTAGCAATGGACTGATGATGATATAATAATAATATACTACCACATTCACACAACACCATCTAGTCCCAAACTAAGCAGAAGCTTGTACTATGGGTACTAGATAACGGATAAACATAAGTACATATATACTTTTTTTTGTAAATAGGTACATACATATTATACATAGAAACACCCAGACCAAGACAAACATCCATGTTCATGCACACAAATGTTTGACTTAAGCGGGAATCGAACCCGCGGCCTTCGCGTGCCAGTCGCTTCACTCCCGCTGCGCCAACCGGTCGTCATCGATATGTGTCTGTATTGTTGCAATTTGTTCTGACCTCACCAGTCACTTTTCCTGCCCTCCTCTCCTCTTGCTCCAGTACAATGAGAACATATCCGTACCAGGCGTGAATAAGTTGATAAGTCGACTTGCATGTATATTTTTTTAATGCATATTAGGCATTAGAATTGCTTAATTCATAGGGTGAATAAATGACTAACTCGATAGGTCTGTTTTACCGCACATAACAAACATGTGAATTTTTAAACAACTCTCTAGATTACTAAAGGTTACAATGTGACGTCTTGAGATATTAAAACATACAAATTATAATTATTTACACAACTCAACATGTCATTATAATACTACCAACTATAAAAGAAGAAAATATTGAACAACATGAGATGTTCATTTATTCAAACAACCTCCATAATGCTTTTATTAGCATAAATCAAGTTGTCCAGTTATTACCGCGTCGAAATTGCGTTTTATTTTGTGACAAATAATTCTATCATCTATTACATTTTCTATCCGTTACTCGTGTGATGACACAAAGTGATATGTTAAATAGAGATAGCTGCAGTTTTGGCGGTTTATCCTTATGTCACGTCGTTGTTTGTGTCTCAGTGGCATACATCCATCAAATCCTTATTTTTTTAGTTATTGGTAAAGTATTTTTTTAAACAACTTCTAATTCTATGTCTACATTGAATTTATCTATTTTCCTGTAATTTATGACTCTAAAACAGCTTTCATTGTCAAGATTTGTCATAAAACGTATTTCTCCGATAGGCTTCTTGTATTGCAGCCATTTCACGGGTTGCCATAACAAAATTTCACCACTGTCATCCTTATTTTTAATTGTAAATAGACCTTTCTTCGAACACAATTCTGCAAAATTGAGAAAATTGTCCAATGTCATGGGTACAATGGCAAATCCGTTATCAATATTGCAAGATTGCATTAATTGCATCCAATCCTTAAGATGATTTATTTTAAGCTTCGATTTCTTTTTAGGTCTTTCAATTAGAGCATGAACCGAGTCACATTCTATGTGCCTATGTCCGCTAATCAAAACTTATGATTAATTGTCTCTAGGTTTGGATTCACATTGGTACCGCGTTGAAGGCACGCTCTCTTCGTGTCACGCCATCCGCGCCGGTGTCCCTCAGGGGTCAGTGCTCTCGCCTCTCTTGTATTCATTGTTTACCGCTGATATACCGATGCATCGGCTAGTGCAGACAGCACTTTTTGCAGACGACACAGCCATCTATATCTCAGGCGCAGACCCTGGCGCAGTCAGTAGGAAGCTCCAATCCGCAGCCAACGCCCTAGGCGCGTGGTTCCGGAGATGGCGGATAGAGGTCAATCCCGAGAAGAGTCAGGCGGTGCTTTTCCACCGGAGAGCTCTTCACCTGTACCCTCCGGGTGCGACCACACAAATATGGATGTTTGGGTCCCCTATTCTATGGACTAGGGAAGCCAAATATCTAGGTGTGATTCTTGATGATCGACTATCGTTCCGCTCACACATTACGAAGGCTCGCAATAGAGCCTCCTTTATGCTTGGGCGCTTACATAGCTTAGTCAACGCTAGATCTAAACTATCGCTTAGGAACAAGATTAGGTTAAACACATCGTGTATAAGTCCTATAATGACATACGCTAGTGTAGCATTCGCACACACTAGGCCACACAGGATCCATAGGCTACAAACACTTCAGAATAAGTTCATGCGGTGAGCTACGGGCGCACCGTGGTACGTACGTAACGAGGAGTTACATGTAGACTTACAACTGCCGACCATCAGGCAATTCATGAAACAGTGCTCCCGTAGCTACTTTGACTCTGCTTCGACACACCCCAACCCTCTATTGGTTGCGGCGTTAAACTATACACCATCTAGGATTTCTAAGATTAGGAGACCTAGGCACGTATTAGACGAACCTGACGACGACACGACACTCGCTCAAGTCAGAGCACACACGGCTCGTGAAGCCACACAAATTCGACCGCGGTTCCGTACTCGCCGACGAGGACGGAATACGCGACGCGTTAATACCGCGGGACACCATAGTCCCGCATTGCCGACAGCGCCCCAAGCCGAGGTCCGTGGTAGTCCACCCTTGGGGAGTCAAAACGCTGTCTAGTATACTTTGACGGGTTGGGAGCCTTCTGCGCTCACCCATAGTCCGCGTAAAGTTGTCAAGGCCATCACCGGCCAACAACTAGTCCACACACACAAAAAAAAAAGCAACAACGTTAAGGTAAAAGCACTAATGCTTGACACTGAACTAATAGATGACATTTTCACAAAAAAATGTTTCTAATAAGAAAACTAATCATCTAAATAACATTGTTACTGATGTTTAAGATACCTAGTGCTATCTATGATACATGTTTAAAAGCTTGTGTACACATTCAGAAGCAAATTTCAAAATTGCATCAGTTTATGATAAACAATGTGAGTAGGTTGGCATGTAGCGCGTAATTCTTAGCGTTTTTCGTAAGGCAACTGACTTTTAACAGGTACGATTTTTTTCGTATATTTATGATTATAGGCTTAGTTAGTTTCAATATTACAAATGTATGAAATGTTTGATATATTAGGACTATTTCCTTGTTATTTTGGCTTGTTTTTATATAATTTTTAAGTGGTGTCTACTATTAGTACCCAAAATGAGTCAAAACCTAAAAGATGACACATGTGTCATCTACTAGGGTTACATCAATCCGAATTTTTTAGCTTATTTTAATGTTTATTTAGCCTTATCTAATAGAAATAAAGTTCCTGTCTTAGTTTCATTTGTTTTAATCTACTCTAACTAAAAGTAGACAGTGTCAACTATTAGGGTATATTAGATGTCAAATATTAGTATTTAGTGTCAACTATTAGGGTATAATAGATGTCAACTATTAGTACCTATGAATATCAGTGCAGATCCCTTGATAGTGCCATCCACGTCACAATTTTGACAAAGTCTCTTGCATAATTATGGGTAAAGTCATGTCAACTATTAGTGCCAATTGATGTCAATTATTGGTGGATTTGATTTTCGACACTGTCATCTTTTAGTGTTTACGGCAAACCTAAGCAAATTGAGAATTTTGTTGAAAATGTAACAGCTTTAAAATAATTGAATATAAAAATATCAATCTCTGAATGTTGCTCTATTTGAGAAAATATTAACAACTGTATTTTTTTGATAAATAGATTTTATATTAGGCAAATGAAGTTTGATTTGTCCTTAATGTGTCAAGCATTAGTGCTTTTACCTTATTTTTATTCTGGCCGCCACACATGTCAGAATAAAATGAGACCTCTGTAACTTCAGGTGGCAAATTTTGTAGAAAAATGTCACAAACACGAAGCAATTTGATTTACTCCACGAGCACCGATGATTTCGTCTCAAATGTAACAAATATGTAGCTTTATCATCCCTCAAGTTATGAATCGTAAGATTCGGATTTGCCATTGCACCCGTGAAACTGGACAATTTTTCGTCAATTTTATCAATTTTGCAGAATTGAGTTCGAAGAAAGGTCCATTAACAATTTAAAAAAAGGATGCTAGTGGTGAAAAACTTGTTGGCCACCCGTGAAATGGCTGCAATATAAGGAGCCTCGATAGGCTTCTTATTTCTCCGATGATAAGTACGTTTTAGGGCAAATCTTGACAATGAAAGACGTTTTAAGGCGGAGCGTTGACGCGCTTCTAAGCTCGTATAACCACGAGCCGTCAGAATCCATGTTGACACTGACAAGACGTCACTACCGTTTCGAGCGAATACGCCCGTTTACGTGAGTCTGGTTTTTTGAAGCGCGTAATGTAGCGCACGTGTAAGCGCGTATGCTGAAACGACCGTATACGCGCAGAAAAATACGCTAATCTGAAACCGCTCTTAGAGTCATAGATTACAGGAAAAGAGGTAAATTCAATTTAGACACTATAGAATTAGAAGTTGTTTCAAAAGAGACTTTACCAATAATTAAAGAAAAAATTAGATTTGATGGATTTATTGCCACTGATAGATCCCACTTAATCACGAATTTTAAAAAGCCATTAAAACTGATGGTGACATATCCATCATCGATCCTGATTTTGACTCCGAAGACCCTGATAGGTACCTACATACATAATATCGCTATTTCCATAAGACCATAAGAGGTAGGCAGTGACTATAGGTAATTATGATTTTTTTATACACGTACTGCCCTTAAAGGTACTTAGGTGAATAACTTGATAACTCATTGGTGAACAACTTGACATGTCTTTTTTTTATTATAAATACATTAAATTCATTAAATAATCTTATTTTAGCTGAAAACTGAAAGCAAATGAATTACTTTCCGATAAAAAAGTTTTCAATAACATAAAATCAGAATTTACAGATTAAACTTAAACTTTAAAATCGCTGCCCTGAAAAATATGCATTTTCGACTTGTTAAGTTATTCACGCCTGGTACGGATATATTATTTATGAAAATTTGTCATGGTTATCACTTACCAACAAGTGGACCTCTGGTTCGTAACATCATCATCACTTCTGCTGAAATACGTCAACTACAGAACATAGTCCTTCTTCAAGCTTGCCTCGCTCTTGTGTTAACGCTTGCTATGGTACGCTGTTGAAAAAAAGAAACGTACCTACATATTATTGCCCCGTATGTATTTTGTGTAAGAACTTGTCTTGTGCCGCATGCAAAAATCTGTTCATGGCGTATTCTCCATTATTTTATTATATCGGTGAGGAGGAGGTACTTCCAAATCTTCTTTACAGCTTTAATTCTGCCTGTAATTACTCATAAAATCTAATTGATTGGTATTTCCGTACATTTATCGATAATTTTACAGCACGGCTGCCGTAACGGTTTAAGCGAACGCTTCGCTTCAGTACTGTGCCGAGCATTGAGAATTCGATCCCCTTGTGGGCCAGAACTTTGTGCGTATCACAACGTGATAATTTTTTTTGTGCCTGCTGTTTCGCGGGAACTTCTAGAGATACTTATTTAATCTCTAGAGTTGCCCGCGAATCAGGATTTGTGCTCAATGAAGGCGCATTATTTCTTATTTATACCTACATAGGTGTAAATGGGACTCGGCTTGCCTCTAAAGATTACCCCGGATACTTCATTTTTATATTTCTACGGTCATCTGTTTCTCTTTTCCCAATTACCTACTGTGCTATAAAGGATTTCCAACTAAAAATTATTATAGTAGGGGAGCCCACGATGCTAAATTGGGATTTACTCGAGCGTCATAGAGACCTATTGGGTTGCAAAGCTTAGATGATAAGAAGATAAAAATGTAAATAATGTATAATTTTTCAACCGTGGGGGGAGCGGCTAGAGACCTTAAATTTTTTTTAAACGAGCTGTTGTCTTAATCCCTGCACATAATCGTCAGATTAGGAGTAAGCACGTCTATGACGTTAGGATAAAGCATAATTATATATCTTAATCTGACGCGCTTGAGTATTTCAAAACGTCGAATTCACTCATTCACATTTGCAACTTTCTAATAATGGCCACGAGTTTGCGTGATACCTAAATCGTCAGATTATTCAAGGCGAACCGTTTTTTAGGTTCACTTAACATCCCCTTAGAAAATCTGACACGCTTGATTCATTTTCTTATTTTTACATTTTGAAATTTTACCTCCACTATACAAACGATCTGATTATAATTCCTACTTTATTAAAAATATGTAGGACATGGATGCTATCAATATTAATAATCGCTCGAGTAAATCCCGAAATCCCTTCATGGGCTCCCCTACTATTAGGCTATAGTTTACCGCATAGAACACGTTTTGAAGTGCAGACTTCATTATGGCTTTTAACATTACTGTCACCCACATCGGCGAATACGTGGGCCGAAGCTAGTCTGTAAAGTAAAAGTATCGATAAAGTTATAACGTCACTATGTTTATGCGTCACATTTTTATACGAATAAATCAAAATGTCTATGAAAGAAGTATCAAAGTTTCAAATGAAGTTCCATTAGATTTTGACGGGTAATGGGGCCCACACCGGAGCTCAGTCCTAGACCTTTGAGTGATGGGATTCCTCCGTCTATTTACATAATATATATAGTCTAAGATACATGCAGCTATATTTTATTAATTTAACAGATAATAATCACAAATTTTTTATTTAGCTGTTTGCCGACCGCGTCCGAGTTCCGAGAAATCCCTTTTTAGTGCCTTGCAGTGTCCAAAGAATATGCATGCTAAATTTCAACTTCTTGCGCCCAATCGTTTTGACTGTAGCTTGTCTGTCAGTCAGACTCAAAAACTACTAGACCGATTTAAAAAATTCTTTCACCATTAGAAAGCTTCATTAACTGGGAGTAACATAGGCTATATTTTATTTTAGAAAAAATAGGGGTCCGTAAGATATTTGGGTTTTTCGGGGTCACGAAGTAGTTCCCTCAGGACGCGGGTGAAACCGCGGGAAACGGCTAGTGTTTAATATATTGATAATTAGCATGCCAGCTTCTATGGGCACTTGAGAAAACATATTTTGAAATCAGTAATCATACTGATACGAAACAGTACAATTTGGCTTATAATATGTAGGTAATTTGAAACGAGTTTGCCTGTTTTTACGTTTTAAATCAAAATCACTCTTAATGATGTTTCGTTTGTAAAGTTTGATATGGAAATAGTTTGAATCCTGAGGGAGATATGCTAATTTTCAAAATGAGAGCAGATTCGTACGCTACAAATATATACATATAGGTATACACTTTGTTCACTATGTATAAACATAGACAGCCCACACAATTTGTTAGAAATGTTTTCGTTTTAGTTTTTAGTAATAGATCGGTCTGTTCAATACATGTGACACTGCAGACTGTAGAAATGTAGGTAGATCGATGGGGACTTTACGATTTTGTAGCACCACAAATAAAAAACAAAGTTGTAACCTTCATCAAATTTTTGAAATGCAAAGTTTATTTAATATCGGTCGGTTGTGTAGTTAAGGCACGGTAATATCATTACCGTGGTTAAGGCCTGAAACCTGAGTTTTGAATCACTGCTGAAAGAAGCGTGGTAAACAAATGCAGGAGTTATAATTGATTGAATCAGGCGTTACTTGGCGGAACTCCATTGTAACCTAATGGAAGATGTAAAATGCAGGAGTTGTCTAAGTACCTATCTACCTTTTTTGTTTTTTGGTGTCGGGTTGGAAAATCCTAATGGAGTCCCTCCGCCCTGGAGGGAAGGACGAAGGGGACTGTCAGACTCTTACTGACTAAAAACCAACCCGTGCTCCTCATGCACCCATGTGTCGGAGGGTAGGGTTTCACCAAAGCATTCCTCGCTACCCCCCGACGGGTATTGGCCCGCCAGATGGTCAGGCGGGCCCCGAACGAAACCCCGTTGGCGACGTATGAAGGTGTTGGGCTCCGCCGCCAAAACACCCAGCGGCCGCAGAGGATAGGGAGGACGGCAACGCAACACCGCATCTCCTCTTCCTCTGCGGCCCCACCGCGACGCAACAATGGTGCGCCCCCATTTGGTCGCGGGAGATAGGGCGCGCGGCAACGCAACACCGACACGCCTCGCCTCCCGCAACCGCACCCGACTGCGAGGGACAGTTAGAACTGTCTCCCGCACCCGCACCTTGGGACGCATCCTACGCAAGCCCACGTGGAGCGTCCCCTCCCGGGATCCCGCTTAGCTTCACCGTGGGTGTACCTCAAACCCACGGTTACTGAGCTCCCCCACCACGACACGGTGGAGATCCCACGGGGGGGAAGTACCTACCTACCTACTAGAAGTTATAATATTGCATCGTAGTATCTGTATATTTATTTCTAATTTTGATAACTTCGGAATGTTTGAAGAGTAATTTGAGAACATTTTATGTAGAAGGTAGAGCTAGTACAAGGTTGTACTTATAGAATTAGTATACTAAAGATGCTCGTAGCGACGCCCGCACATTTCTTTTTCGTGCGTTTCTCCACGAACCTGAGGCGATTTTGGCAAATACCATCTTAATGCACCCCTGTTATTCCCAAAGAAAATACGAGCATTCTTGCCCAGTTTTCTGTCTTCTGCCAGTCACTCAGTAATGGAGGCATTTTAGATACATCGATAAATCTGATTTATTGCGTTGAGTACCATTTTGGTATGTTCGTCTACTAAGTCATCATACCATGTTTACTTAACTGCGTTCAATTCAAATCTTTATAGAGCTTGCCAGCTGAACCTATAACTATCTTATATTTAACGAATAACAAACAAATAAGAAGTCGGTAAATCAACAAAGCATTACAAACTAACGATATATTGACCATTTACGCACCTATAGGCAAAGAGCAATAACACTTAATTATGCAAAACGTAACCACAGACATAACCACATGTTTCTTAAATTGAATTTAGTATTACTCATCGGTATTCAGTTGTAAATCTATGATTCTGAAGTAGAAACCGCTGTGTTTGGCTGTGGAAATGGTAGATTTTATTGGTTAACATTTGAGCGATCAAATGCTTTCGTCAAATCGTTAGATCTCGACGGTGACGAAACAGGCTCGCTTGCAAGGTATTTACTTAATAATAACTCAACTTAAAAAAAATACGGAATGTATCTTTTGAAGATGCGCATTACAAATGTGAGCGAAATAAGATTGCCTGCTGAGTATCTAATTTTTGCTGCGTTAAGAAGATAATACTGAATTTACATGTTGTTTCTGTACCTACAGCAAAAATCCTTCAGGTGTCTATTTCCTAAAATTCTTCCTACCGCGCGTTTGAGGACTTATTCTTTATGTATTCTTCTATCTCTGGTGATTAGATCTTACAATAATTGGGAGTGATTTCTTTTATGATTGGCGTTACCTCTTTATCTTTTTAGTTAAAGTATTTTAGGGCGGTTGTACTTTTTTGTTTTGTGGTTATTATAGAATGAGATCGGTTTTGTGTCAGTATATTACAACTGTTCTCATCCGTTACCATCAAGTGACCTTTATCATCAAGATTGACCTCCATGAGCGTTATAAACAATATGATCATCGAATATTCGGCGCTCCTTGGATATCTAGGACAAAGATGACTAAAGAGCAGAATATCTGTACCGCCATGTTGAATACAAATACCCTGGAGAAAGCTTTTATAAAACCATTTCTTTTAAGACAAAATCCGACATGATACTATGTAGCTTTATAAAGCAAGTGGTGTCTTAAGGTATGAAGCAAAACTATCCAAGTTTTACTTATCATGATAACAGGACCAACAGGTGTGACCCTTATTTGCATAGTCCAATGGGTTACTCAGGATTGACATAACACAATTGCAGTGCAATTTTGATCCTTACTTCATAGGCTATAAGAACGGTACAAAGGTAGTCGTTTGAACTTATGATTCTGTCCTTCGCACGGAAAATTGTTGTTGAAATTTCATTAATGTATGTCCAGACGACTTCTAATAGACCTCTATTTCTGTCTTCGGAGCTGGTATTCTGATGCAACCTAATTGTTTCATTGTATGACTATTAGTACTTGGACTTTCAGATCAGCTATCTTCAATTAAGTATTGAGCTTTGTAATTGTCTTCAGATAAGAGCACAAAGCATAATACACAGCTAAAATTATTATTGTAAACTATTGTATTCTACGTACTTGAACGTAATCAGTTTACCTGAAATCATTGTTAGCATTAGGTATTGTATCATGTAAAGCATCTATCATTTTCAGGTTTTTTTATTCAGTAAAACTTCACCGATATCTATATTGTCTAATATCAATGTTATAATATATGCATTTATTCGATATTATCACGTTTACATTCAGAACAATTATGTATTGTATGACAATGTCTGATAACGACCAGTTTCTTTGTTTGACATCATTCGTAATTGGGAAAAGTCTATTGTGTGTATTCAAAAGCTTCTATTGCATGTAAATATGTGTTATTGTGGCTTTATCGTTAGTAATAACAATGACACCTACATAAGGTTTTACTTCGGCATTGCCTGTGGTAAGTAATATGGGCCATATTGCTTGAAAATTGAGTAAGGGGACAATAGAGCGCATGAGAATGAATGAAAGAGGAGAAACTGTTTTTGCGACGTCTTACTCACAGTGTTTTGCAAGGATACTCTTACTTTTCTTACTTACCATCGATTTGACTAATATCAGGCACGCAAATATAAACATGTTATAAAATTAACTTTTAGAAGTAATTAGGTATGTCCTCTTCGAACTGTATTTTGCTTTCCTTTAAGCTTTTTTGAAGTCTTGGCTTTTGCCACGAACTGTTAATAGTGACGTCCTTTTCTAAAGAAAAGGACGTCACTATTATATATATACTCCCGTCCTTCTTTCTGACTTTGACAAAATAATGAACAAACTAATACTTTTTACGTCAATAATACTAGACACTTTCCCTACCACTAATTATACTAGCTTCAACATATCTATCAGACGGTATTGGATGACCTTCTACTAATGGCAGGGTCGAAATATATAATTAAGCCTCCCTGTTAGGTCTTTCCCATTCGTCAAAGAGCCTCCACAATATATAGTTGTTCTATAAACTTACATACATACATACATACATACATAACGTCACGCCTTTTATCCCCGAAGGGGTAGGCAGAGGTGTATTTCTACACCCACTTTTCGCCAGATATACTTTAGTCCCACGTAATAAGGGGCGAGCCTATTGCCGTACCGGGCACATTTCCAGACTCCGTGCGGCTACTGAGAATTTCGTGACAGAAAAGCCCAATAACACTGCCCGACCCAGGAATCGAACCCGGGACCTCCCGATCCCACGCGCACATTTATGCCGCGAGACCAACGAAGCAGTCGTATAGGGTTTAATGTCGAGTTTTCCGTCTCTTCGCAAAGATGGTATTTGCATCGTGTTATCCCTTAGTCGCCTCTTACGACACCCACGGGAAGATAGAGGGTGGTGACACTTGTATTCTATGCCGTCAACCACACGGCAATCAACCACACGGCATCTATAAACTTAGGGCTGAGTAATCGAACAAGTTAGTTTAACTATGTTCTAATAGTTCCTGAATTAAGGTTTATGTTGGCGTTGAATTTCCATAAGTATCTGTGGAGATATAGGATTTCTTGCTTAAAACTGAAATTTTCTTTAAAAAGCTAATAGTTACCTTTTTATCTAGTGTGTAAATTATAATTATTAACTCATAACATTAGGACTGACAATATTTTTTTTATCAGTTTGTTAACAGGTTATATCAAGACGTCTACGAGTCTATATAAAATGGCGATGCTGGTCAGATGATGTCAGGCTGAGGGTGCTATCCATACACAGGAAACTAAACGCATACAGACAAATGGGCAGAAGAGACAAAGTGGTAAGTTTCTGCTATGGAGTATAAAATATGTGATTATAATTATATAACTTGTGCGATTTCATCGATCGTGGTGAGAATATTCTGCATTAAATGCTTCAACACCTTGCACGACTAATTTACAGCAACATTAAATAATAAACATAATAACAGTACTCGCAGCTTGAGTGGTACTTTCTAGGATTGTCTATTAAACTAGAATTTGTTTCTAGAAAACTACATCAATCCTCAAACAGCTTTTCAGTCTACTTTATTTGTTCTTTCCAGTGGACATGGCGCTGCCAGTGGAGCGTAGTGACGATAGCAGCCATCGCGCTGGTCGTGTACAACGCCATCGCGAACATGTGGCTCCTGCACCCTCCCTCCTGCCCCGCACATACCACACCGCCTCCCTCAGACCCGCCGACTTGCGAGCCCTGCAGCGACACAGTACCCAACGCAGCCCTAGATGACGACCCTATCTCAAGATTAGACCTACGACTCGGCAGGTGGGACGGCTCCAGAGCATACAGACTCTTCGACTACGCGACGGTAGGAGAACTATACCCTGAAGTATCATCCGGCCGCAGAGTTTCCCTAGCAACACAGAGCTCCATAGAAAGACTTCACGAGCTGCTCAGAATAGCAGCACATTGGACTGGACCAATATCAGTTGCGGTCTTTGTCGCAGGAGACGAATTGAGACTACTGAGAGCATTCGCTACCTGGTTGTTCAGATGTCAGCCAGAAATATACTCCAGATTAGCTATACATGTAGCCATGCCCGCTGAGAGACCTGGCCAACATGGGTCGATGCCAATATGGGCAAGAGACTGTGAGTCAAAACCTTTGCCTCCTGGAGAGCGGAGAGCTGACACAGTGGCTTGGAGAGCGAGGCATCCGTATCCTCAGAATCACTTAAGAAACTTGGCAAGGAAAAACTGCCATACTCCCTATGTATTCTTAGTAGATGTAGATATAGTACCTTCTAGAGGGATGGCCGACGCTCTAGATAAGTTTCTGGCCACTACACCGAAGTGTCCGCTCTGTGCGTACGTGGTGCCTACTTATGAACTTGATCGAAGAGTCGCCAACTTCCCAGTTAATAAGTCCGAACTAGTGAGGCTGTCGAGGAGTAAACTGGCGATACCTTTCCATCGGAAAGTGTTCATTTATAACCAATATGCCTCGAACTTTTCAAAGTAAGTGATTCTTTTTATTTTCTATATTTAATTTATGTATACACGGCAACGCTAGCTAGACTCTCTGACCTTTATACTGTTCATATGGCGTAAAAAATGAGCTTTAAAATCCTACTACAAATGTATAGCTTGACTTCTAGCCGTCTGTACAATAAAAATTTTAATATTATCACACAAAAGCTGAATAAAATAATTTTATGAGATGACTGTCAGCGTGGTAGTACCCAATTATTTCACGTACCCATAGATACTGCTACTTTTCGCCAAGCTAGTGTATAACTACTTCGTTGTCGTATAACTGGTCACACATCTACTACACATACATTTTCCCCAGATGGGAGGCGACCGGTGGCAACGAGAGCCTGGAGACCCACATCAGCCACAACGTGACGAACTTCGAGCTGCTGTACGAGCCGTTCTACGTGGCGCCCGACACTGTGCCAGCACATGACGAACGGTTCCTTGGCTACGGGTTCACTAGGAATACGCAGGTAATGTACTGGATCGGTTGGGGTCACGAAAGTATGTTATCCGCGAATCGCGTGACTCCGCCACTACACGGGACTGTAGTGACACGGGTCGAATCACACTTTACGACCGAGTGGCGGAGTCGAGACGACTCATAAGAAGAGTTTGCACGGTAGTCAATAAGATTATGTATTTGATGTTATACTTTGTTCACCAGTGGCGTAGCGTACCTTAAAACGGAGATTCTACCAAATTTATTTTTAGCCCCGCACGATGGATATTTTACTTTATAGACGTTGGGGGCTAGTAGCTAGAGTAGCCCGGCTATTAAACGGTTGATACAGCTGTGCAGCGAGAGCTACATATAACTAGCGACATCTATCGTATTATCACGAAGATAAAAAATAGCGACATCTAACGGACGTCGACGGAACTGAAATGACTCTGTCGAAAATCTTGGATCGCGCTATCGTATTATACGCTTACAAGTTTCACATGCGCTTGTGCAGGTTGTCGAAGTTGGAGTTTTGGAACAGTGATGTTTTATTTTTTGTAACCCGGCAACCTCTTTAATATGTTCCTGAAACTGATTTATTGATTACTAACCACAGGTTTTTTAACGATTAAGATTTCATGGATTATTAAGTGGTCTATCAAGTAATATTTGAAATATCCAATTAAAAAATCCATAGCATCATCATTTATTAAGTGATGATCTCTGTCTATTAGAACAGAAATCATCACATAATTAAATTAAAAAGTTATTTGATATAAGAGAATTACTTATTTGCTATATGTGATAAAATTTACATAGGTTGAAATATGTTTATGGTGGAACCTATAAAAATACATGTTTACTCAGCACATCGTACCACAGTACTGTGATCGTACGATAGAACCGCAGTATTACGGCTGACGGCATGACGAGGCCTCGTCCCAATGTTGTGACGTCATTACAGCTGGCTGCTCGCCAAACAACCAACATGTTTGTGTAAACGACGGACACAGAGATATGGACGTAACTGTATGTTGGTTGTTGTAAAATATGTCTGAATTTTCAATTGTATGTACTGTGTAATGTAAATACTTACCTGAATTCACAATGTCAGCATTATTCAGAGTTCTCCAACAGCATGGAGAAGTTTGTTAAAAAGATAGGCCATAAAAGACGATTGACGGCAGCGGATTTTTGAAATGCATAAAATAACAACAGTATAACACAGCAAAAATCTGTGTCAAAAGCTTCTACAGCCTTTGACACTGCAGTAGACTGCTAGGCGTATGCCTCGCCTTACTTTCTATACAGTAGCGCTGTGAGTATATAGGAGGATTTGACTTACTATTGTCTTTTATAAAAAAAGAAAAAACATTACACGGAATCAAACAGGGTGGTGTCATTTTTCATTCTTAACCAGTCACCACATTGAGAGACGTGACACAAGCAATTATATTACACTAGAGGACGCCAGCAGCTACGCCTGCATTTTTTTTTAATTTACCCGTTTTGGCCGATCCCGTGGGAATTTCGGGAAATCCCTTCTTAGTGCACCCCTACGGTCCCCAAGGAACATACATGCCAAATTTCAGCTCCCTGCACCCAACAGTTTCGGCTGTAGCGTGTCTGTCAGTCAGTCAGTAACGCAAGGATTTTATATATTAAGATTTCCATGTTCTTTGATATATTTAATATCAAAAAGTTTGTTTTACAGTTATACGCCTCCAAATGCTTTCAAATATGTATTAAGCCTGACGAAAATACCACGTCATTGAATATATCTTTGTGAAGGTTTTTAATTACATACACGGATATATTTGGTCATGAATTAATAGTAGTTTTTAACCATCTTAATGGCTTTTGGCCAGTTATTAAGTTAAGAAATGATGTCTTTCGATGGCTAAAAAGAACTAAGTCATGTCCACGAACCTCAATTACCACTAACTTTTAAGCGTTTCTGGCTCTAAGGCTGCCACCTATTTCACTGTTTTGTTTCCTTTACCTGTCCCAAAGCTGGGCACAGGCCTCTTTTCATTGTAAAATGGGTATGGCTATAATCCACCACGCTGCCTAGCGGGTTTGTAGACTTCGACATGTCTTTCGAGAACATTGTGGAGAACTCTCAGACAGGTTTCTCTTTAAGTTTAGCAAGCGATAATTCAATACACACATAACTTTTAAAAATCTTTGGTGCGCGCTGTACTATTAAACTCGAGATGATCTGAGTAGATAGCAGTCCGTTGGTCTCTCCAGGTCGTCGCTGCTTACTGAATTTATCTGTTTACTGACAAAATTATAGAGAGTTTTCTTTTTCATTATTTGAAATGTCAAGTGTTTCTGAATACTATAATTACTAATAACCTATACTGTCCCATTTTTGGCCTAAGGTCTCCCGTAAACTTCTCCAAAGGTAGGCCGCTATTTCTGTCCAATTTTGTGGGAAGGCATCCAGCATATCTCGCCAACGCTTTTTGGGTCTACCCCGATCAAGAAGTCCCTCCGGGATCGACCACGCTGTCGATATATACCCATATTTCAGGATGCATTCTGGAGACATGACCTGCTCAATTCCATTTTAATTTTGCGGTCTTCTTGCCAACATCAGTGATGCCAATTTTAACGTAGTAGTGTTTTAAAGTACTTTGATCCCTGAAACGCACCCTTCAATAGCTTGTTGGTAAAACTTGCGTCTGTACTTCTGAGAATCGGTCAGTGACCACGTCTGGTCTCTATAAGTTGAATAGAAAAAAGAAGATATGAAAAATGTTTTGTAAAATATTATTTAAGTACCTGTTTTCATCGCGAAGGTACATTAATTTTCTTTTATTGTTTCAAACATACCGACGTGCAGTTTATAATATTATGTGTAGGATATGCCTCATAAACTATTTTGAACAACTATTGTCGAAAACTACTTAGATTAAACAAAGACGGATATTGGTTTGGGTGTTTTGTGGTAAAGCGATACGATGTATTTTTCCATTACGCCAGTAAGCGGACTACGTGCCCTAAGACAATATGTCTTAGATATAGCTGGGTTAATGCTAGGACGACATCGTCCTTTATTATGTTACCATAGCTCAACTTTTTAAAAGGCAAGCTTAATTACATGTCACAAAAACTATATTTATTAACGGATGCGAAGAGCCGAAAATCGGAGACAGTGGCGTGCGATTGGAGAGGTCTATATCCAGCAGTGGACTATAATTGCAAGCCGATGATGATGATGACCATATTTTTTTTTAAACCTTCTCGCCTGTATCTCCGAAGGGGTAGGCAGAGGTGTGATATTATACCCACATTTCAGCTTACGATTTTTTGAAAATTAATTAATAATATTACTACACTTGATTCTGACCATTCCTACCACAACGATTCCACGAAAAGCCCATCGAGGTCACCGTACACAGAGCGAATCGTGCGTCGAACGAAAATAAACGTCTCGTGAGCAACAGCTGTGCGCATAACACCAATGTTTAGATGCACGTTATACTTAAATATCCTCGGTTATTAGCTAGAAGTAACATGAAAGAGAACGGTATTTGGTTATAATTAAAAAGTTTACGTTTCAGTGATCTTGATACATGTGTGTTATATTAATTTGAAAAATCCATTGGTGAGGCAGAGTAAAATTGATTGGACTTTACCAGTTATACTTTCTTGATTTTGACATTATGATCTTAGATACATAATTCTTAGATACCTAGTGGATTTAGCAATAGTTTTTAAGTTCTGGTTACGAAGGATTCTGGAGTGGCAGCTATGCACCAAGCTATTTAGCAGGGATAGGCCTGCAAGGTGGACCGACGACTTGTTGCGTTCACGGAAACGGGTGGATGCGGTTTTTGTGGAGAGTCTTGGGGGAGGCCTATAGCGAGTAGTGCGTTTTTCAGTTGAGTTTTTTTTTCTACTTTTGATAGGCTAACGTTTGACCGCGATCTCGCCTGATGTTAAGCGATGATACGGTCGAAAATGGAGCACGCTTGCCTAGAAGGTACATATTCACCCGCGACTTGAAAACACCCAGATTGTACTCATCAGGAAACACAGACCCAGGCAAGGAGTTCCATACCTTTGCAGTACGCATAATAAATGAGGAAGCAAAGCCCTTCGTGCGTATGGATGGGAGATAACGATTATTGAGTTGAAACTTAAAATAAATAGTGGCATTTCAGAGAATCCGGACTTGGCTTGGTACAATTGAGTGGGACGTTTTTAGCAGTATATGTATTGTTGCGTATTGTTGAGAAATGAAGGTCCCATGCACACTCTTTTCTATCACCATTCTTTTCTTATTTCTCATTCTTTCCTCCTAGTCGGAAGCTCATTTTCTACGTTTTTATGTCGTTATGATATCCTCTGACAATAACAGAGACTAATTCATTCAGCACAGCAAGCCTTTATCAATTGTTGTTCTGTTCTTATCGTGAGCAGAGTTTCTAAGCTCCATAAGAATAAAGCATGCTTTTCAACATACAACCTTAAGTAGTCCACTGCTCTCCAGACACTACAGTCCGGATCTCTCCAAATTTAAGTCATAATACCATTATGAGTGTCCGTGTGGTGACGGGTTAAGAATACGGATACTGTAAGGCCGACAGTGGGAGCGAACTCACTGCCAGCTCACGTGTTTCCTTCCTCCCTTGATCCTGGGTCTTTTAAGCGGGGCGTGAAAAAGCATCTCTCAAGGCCGTCAAAGTGTCACATTGCTTAACCAGCAATTGGGGATGGTGGCCTTCACAATAGGACTTCACTGTCAGCTTACCATCAGGCAGCCTAAAGTCAATTTGACAGGTTTCTTTAATAAAAATTCGGGCAAGTGCGAGTCTGACTCGCGCACCGAGGGTTCCGTACGCATTTTACCTTATTTGAGGTTGAATTACGCTAGTCCTCTAAATCTGTATGAGGAGGGGTCTAGGTCTAGGAGTCTACTATGTATGTATGGGGACACCCTTAAATTTTCTACTTTTTTATTTTTTTGTAATTTTTCCTTTATTTGTGCTGTAAGACCCTACTTTTGGCCAAATTTCGTGATTCTAGTTCAACGGGAACTACCATATATGTGTTCGACCCAAAACCTATAGGGTACTTACGGTTGACCTAGAATTGTCAATTTTGGTCAAAATCAAGGTTTTACAGCACAAGTAAAGGAAAAATTCCGAAAATTAAAAAAAGTTGAAAATTAAGGTTAATTTTGGTACTTACAAGTTTTCGCAAAAATCTAATTTTGACCATATCTTTTTATTGGGTTGACCCAGGACCCTGATTTTCATACACCTAATAGCAACCATAGACCTCAGTATCTGGTATAAATTTCAATTTGCTAGGTCCACCCGTTCCTGAGAAAATCGGTGGTGACACACGGACAGACAGACAGACAGACAGACAGACAGACAGACAGACAGACAGACAGACAGACGGACAAGAAAGTGATCTTATAAGGGTTCCTTTTTTTACCTTGAGGTACGGAACCCTAAAAATAAAAAAAAAACTAAGAGAAGGAAAACTTGATACAAACCCTATATCAACCCGTTTGGCCAGCGTGGTATAGTCCTATATTCCTCCTTTCAAAGGAGAGGCCTAGTCCAGCAGTGGACTGTTAAAGGCTGATAATGATGACCATTATGAGGCAATAGGAATTTGGTTTACTTATACCACGCTGGCCAGTCGGTTCGATGTCGAGTTTTCCATCACTTCACAAGGATATTATTTGCTTCGCATATTTTCTGAGTCGCCTCTCACGACACTTACGGTATGAAATGGGATATTGAAGCTTTGTGTTCTTCATCAGTTACTATACGGACGAGCATATAGAGCTCATGCTTTTAAAGTGCGTTATTTCTATCCGTGTGGTGGCGGATTAAGAATACGGATGTCACCACCCCATATCATGCCATGGGTGTCGTAAGAGCCGACAGAAGGAGCATATTAAGCAGAGAACAGCTCTGTAAGAGAAGGAAAACTTGATATAAACCCTATACCAACCCGTTTGGCCAGCGTGGTATAGTAGGCCAATTCCTCCTTTGAAAGGCGAGGCCTAGTCCAGCAGTGGACTGTTAAAGGCTGATGATGATGAAGTTATTGACTGACCGACAGATAACGCACAGCTGAAACTATTGGGCGCAAGAAGAAGTAATTTGGCATGTGTATGCCTTGGGGACCATAGGAGTACACTAAGATGGGATTGTCTTAAATTTACACGGGACTGATAAACAGTTAAATTCAAATAAAATGTGCAGGCGTAGTGGCGGATATCGTCTAGTAGTCTTATAAGGTGATGCGTATCTCACATGAACACACAAGAGTGATTGATGTAACAATACCGGATGAGCAATATCGTAGGTAAACAACAGCGGGAAACGTTCGGCTCATTGACGTACGAACACCGAATGACGTCAATTAGGACTGTAGGGACTTGGTTTATACGTATAGCGTTATCAGAGGATATTTTATACATATTATATATTTGGGAAGATTACATCTTGGATTGTAAAGCGAGACTAATCGAAGTTGCAAAATCCTTAGTGAAAACTTAGGTACCGGACATGTTCCTCCAGTCTTTCACTTAAAAGCATTTAAAAAAAAAGCTTTCAAACTCTTAGCTATTAAAAATTGACGAGCATAGGCTCCAAAGAAAATCATTGATGTAGAATCACGTCGTATTTATGATATGAAATCATTGACATCAGGACTGAATAGATTCGCACTAACTGGCAAGACAAGTTTGGTGTCCGAAACTCTATATTATATTCTGTCGCGAAGTAGTAAGTACCCCTTTGAACTTCAAAGCTCTATGGAAGGTCATTACTGGTTGAACTTAAATTTGAAAATATCGAAGCATCCAGGGCGCACTTATAGAAGATAACTATTGTAAAATATGAAATGTAAATATGTGAAATTAGAAATAAATTATTTATTTACCTCCTCAGCTGAGAAAAATATTTATAAGGCTAATGATAGGTTTTATTGAGCACCCTAAAGACAGCGTATTTTTGCTTAGGCCTGTCATACAAAAACCTTCTTAGTCTATAGGGTATACAAACTAATGAGTAACTCGTTTTCGTATATATTTTGCACTATAACGACAGACGCACGTGTATAGAATCATCATCATTATCATCATCATCAGCCTGCAAGAGTTCACTGCTCGATATAGGCCTCTCCAATGGCACGCCACTGAGCCTGATTTTCGTCTCTTCGTGTCCAGCCGCTGCCAGCCACTTTGCGTATATCGTCACTCCACCTAGCCGGAGGGCGTCCCACAATACGTTTGCTTTTTGTTTCGTGTATAGAATATATTACTATAATTGATTAAACGCCCTTTATGTTTCTCGTTTTGTTTGCCAACCATATTGTACAAGCGGTTCATTTATAATAATAACCTGACATTTCCTTGGCAATGATTTCAAATCTATATTTTGTGTAATGGATACTAGCGAACTTAGTTATTTACTGTTAAAAGATTTATAACCGTAAGAATTTGAGGTATTGTTTTTAAAAATAAATGTCGGCACTGAAATTGCTGGTAAATGGATAGTTATATTATCAAACAATATAAATTAATAGATTTAAAAAAAGGGCTTTAAAAGATGCATTCGAATTCGAAAAGACCTCTCTTAAAAGATCTCTCTGTTACCTACCTACCGTGTAAAATCTGTATAAAGTAAAATATAGAAAAGGAAGGGGAAGACCTAGGCGGACGTTCTCTGGGCGGATTGGAGACATTCTAAAAAAAGAACAGGTTAGAAGTACCCTAAACCACAGACTACTAAATAGTTACTACGCCTAAACCCAAAAGCTTGAATGAAAACAATTATGAGAGTGAATGAAGTAAGAGAGATAATTATGTCAGGATGGTAGCAAATGGCGGTACGTACTCTCTGCCTACCCTTTCGAGAAACCAGCGTGAGTCTATGTATGTAGGTAGCAATAATTACTAGATTTAATAGTCGTTAATCTGTATATATAAAATCCTTGTGTTACTAACTGACTGACAGACAAGCTATAGCCAAAACTATTGGGCGCAGGAAGCTGAAATTTGGCATGTATGTTTCTTGGGGACCGTAGGGGTGCACTAAGGAAGGATTTCCCGAAATTCCCACGGAATCGGGCAGAAACAGTCAAATTTAAAAAATGTGCGAGCGTACCTGCGGGCGTCCTCAAGTATAATATAAAATGCAAGTATCATTAACTAAAAAAATTTTCAATATGATTAAACACATTATTCGTTATAATATAGCAGCGTTATTTTACAGAACAGCACCATAAAATATAAACGCACATAAATTAACGTTATAACATATTACATCGTAACAAATAACTGGTACTGAATGTTTTATATCACCAATACGAGAGTAAAGGTGGGCGTCCATTGGGACTGCTTTAGTCCACGTATGTTTATTTATAAGCTTTATTATATAATAATTTTCAGAAGCATGTAGAACAAAATGTTATGAGTAACGGAAGCTATAACTCTTTGGTAATTTTGCTTAGTATTATTATTTCGTTAATACTCTGGTAGCTACTCGTTGTGTATTGGAACTATCACGGTTCATATTTCCAAGAGAAATCTTTAGATTTAATTTTCTCGGTATTCACATATATGGCTCCAAAGTGACTCTACTTCATTTCCTGAGTGTCGTAAGACTAAGAGTCAAATACAGTAAGCAAATATTATCTTTAGGAGAAGGCGAAATGCTCGAAATCAAACGCTATATCGTCCCTTCTGTTCAGCATGGTTTAGCAGACCAAATCCTCCAATCATCTTACGATACTATTGCGAAGCAAATTAGAGAGGCCTATATCCAACAGAGGACTGCAAAAGGCTGATTAAGAATAGCTTGTTCTAAAAATAATACTCTTTTTAGAACAAGTCACTCTCTTATTTACACTACTGTATCACCTGTGCTGCCTGTTTTACGAGTAGCAGCAGTGACCATTGAAGACACCGAGTATTTATACTCGTGAAGTATCCAGGAAAGCTAAATTTGTTCTAGAAATCGTAGCGAATTGAATTAGTACTTAGTACCTGCAACGTTGAAACGCACATAAATTCTATTTGCTATTAAGTCTGTAGGTATTATGGTATTGTAAGCTTGGGTAATAGCGACCCGTACCATCTTTGAGAACATTGAGCTAAACTAAACGGTGCTGATCTCAGTACCTATTATAATACTATACTCTAAACTTGTTTGAGGGCTTCGGACAACAAGTTTTATAATTGTCACCCTTGCGTTGTGAGATTTGCAGCTGTAAATAGTCTTACCCTGAGTTATCGACATCTAGATGTACCAGGCAACTTTTAACTCTATATCCATATCGGTAGAGAAAAGTAGATGTAACAGTCAAAATTTCAAAATACCTATTAGTTCGCCACTCTTAGAATATAGCACACCAGTTACAAGTTTGACTGCCACTGACTTCTTTTACAATAGGTATACTAGAAGACGAATAGCTAGTAATAGCCCGTCACTTCATAACTCGATCACAGTACAGTTACTAAACTGTTATAATTTCAGTCTCCTGTGTGTTACACACCAACTCTTGACTAGGTTCCAACTCCCTCGGTAGTCGCCGCTAATCGCCACTAGTGTGACTAAAGTGCCTCACCTTACTCGAGATTTCAACATACCTTATGAAAAGCAGATATACTACGTCTTTACTTATCTTAATTGCAGATTGTGATGTAGTACTTGCTTTGACAAAATATTTGACAAATTCTGGAATAGTTTGGTTGTGTTATTCTCATCTTGAATTATGTCCAACACCATTTCATTAGAACTGGTTAATTAATATATCCGTATTCTACTCTGAGTAGAATACGGATATATACATTTTCTGTTAAGTATATTAATTCAATAAGTTCAGGAAAGTATTATTGGTGGACGTCTACACAGTCAAACTACTGGTGCCTTATAGAGAAATTCCATTGTCGTTTTTACAGGTACTGCGGTACATAGATACCAGTTCTTCCCAAGTTAATCAGTGGATGGTCTACCTAACGATTGTGTCGCGCCAGTTCTGATAGATTTGTAGCGCCGTCTGCCAAATTGTGTCGTTTGGCAAGTCTCCATAATCGACACTTTGCATGGTGTGTTACTCGTGCAAAGAATATGTTGCCGTACACGAGTTTAATGGCTCTGGAAAAATATTGGTATTGCGTCCGCAAAAATGCTTTGTTTCAGATTATAATATAAAATCCCTCCTTTGTTTCCGACTTGTTCGAATACAATATCGAAAAAAAAAATGTCATCCGTTATGCTATGTGATGATTTTATTGAAACATGCTTGAGATTAGCTACGACTGACAAATTTAATCACTGGGGTTTTGTCGAAATCCCTTTTGCTGTTGGTCGGTATCACTTCTATGGTCGGCATGGCAAAATTTTCGACTGTCAGAAACAAAACATGCACGACAGCAAGAAACAAATGTGCCTAAAACTTTTAATTGTTTGAATAAAAAATGCTAAAAGATAAGGTACATAAATGAGAGTTACTTAGTTATATAATTAGATGAATAACGATGCCCATTTCTTCTCGTTTTTACGGAACATTCAAGAATCCATTTTGATCTGAGGAATGAGAGGTCATTTTATAACTCACTTAGATTTCATTTGGAGAATCTTAGTAATCGTTCGCGAATTCAGTAGTATCATTATGTGAGTTTGAATTGTCTGGCCTTGGCTGGAGAAATTCTTTTGGAAATAAATTAATAATATCGATGCGTGCATTAATACAACGCTACGGTCGGTAACAGCTACTTAATTGTCACAAATGGTCTCCGAATACCTTATCCAAAGCCACATTATAAAATTAATATCCATAGCACAAACAATTAGTTACAGTTTTTATCTACGTTCGATTCGAGTTTATGTTTGTGTGTCATGGACGCCTGTTATTAGGCTACAGAACAAAGCAATATATTATATCGCCGTAAATATTGATTTACAGTTTCAATTATATTTACAATAAATGTAGAATGACACAAAGATTTTAGACTGGTTTTTAGTACAAGTATCCCTAATGAAGATAAATGACAGCGATATTGTATTATAATTACCTATATGACTTACAGCTATAAATTCCCTTTCTCTGGTTGTGGTGGATGATAAGCTTGTGGACTAACTAAAAGTAAATGGGGATCATGCCTGTGGTTGCATTTATTTCAAAGGCATGACCTTCAGATCACCGCTACAAGAGAGGCGTTTTTTTCATTACCTTGACCTGTCAAGTAGGCAGGTCACCAGAGAGTACGTCCGTTACACCCTGGAACGTTCTTTACTAGTAATGTGATCATATATAGCATATTCGTGGAGGATTTAACATTAAAGATATCCTTGTGCAAACTCCTGACAATTATATGCGTTTTATCTGAAACACATAACAAAATTTATGGGACACTACATACCAGAAGTTACGAGAATATTTCCAGGGTCGTTCGTTCTGCTTGATGTACGGGCAAACAGAATTCGAAATTACACATTTGTTCTTTATTGCTTCATCTTAAAGCTATCCAATAATACCGGCCATCCATTACATCGAATAATCCAACTTAAACAGTGTCCATAATTCGATCCATTTCTGTTTTTCCAGTGACATTTGTAATTTTGGTTGTACCAAGATTAAACTCATTAATCTGTTGTTTCAATATCGGCACGTTAGCTGCGATAAATTTCTCACCAACCAATTACGTACTGTCGTGGATGGATAAAAAAGTGTTTTATTTATTGCAATTGTTGTAGAGATGTGTGGGATGGGCTGCTTTAATGCTCTATATATTCTGGTCGCTTTATTCTGCTCTTTTGATAGAGGTCATAAAACGAAAAATACGACTTCTTCAAATATGTTCTTAGATGTTTCTTGAATGTTTTCTAGGGTATTGGTGCGCTTAGGCTTAAAGTTATTTTGGCTAGATTGCTTTATCATTACTATTTTACTGGTTTCAATTTCGTTCACCGGAAGTATTTTTTTTAGAAACGTATTACTGTCTTTTTACGGCACAATAATTAGTGTGGTCCACAAATAGTAGTTTTAAGTCTGCGTTGTAGTTGTTTAATATTGGAATTCTTCTCAAGAACTAAGGCTGTCACGTTAATTAAGTAAAAATGTAACTTAATTTTATTGTATAGCGGTTTCCCGCGGTTTTACCCGCGTCCTGAAGGAAATACTTCGCGTACCCGGTTAATTTATAGCCTAAGTTACTCCTTGGTACATCAGCTATCCGCCAGTGAAAGTCCCGTTAGAATCGGTCCAGCCGTTCCGGAGATTAGCGATAACAAGCAGACAGACAGACAGACAAAAATTGAAAAAAAAAAAATCTTTTATGTACCGTGTATACATCCACATGAATTTAGTAAAAAGCGGCTATTTTAATATTACAAACAGACACTCCAATTTTATTTATGTGTATAGATTAATAAGGTACTACTATATGGTAGTATCAGATTTATGTTGACTTTCATATTTTATGTGTGCTTATAGTGCACGAGAAAATGTGTGTCCATTCTGTTCAATGATTATGTTGCCTTTAGTTTATTGTTTTCGAAAGTATTGCTGCCAAATAGTTGTGTTACGCTCTGCTATTTTGGCACAGGACTTTAATTTTGGTCGTTAACTAGCTAGTTATAATTAGCGAAAAGACAACAGAAATGTTTAAAATAAATATTTGTAAAAGTAACTGAAACCGATATTTGTTTATTCTATTTTTTTGTAATTAGCTTTGATGCTGTGTGTCTAGTTGCCTGGCTTATCTTCAATGCCTATAGAGGTTACTTTCGCATATCGTTAGTGTTAATAGCGTTAAAGAGCGATGATAAAAATATAGAAGCTTGATGAATTAGAGCTAGTGTGTTATATTGTTGTGGGTAATTGGATGGCGTTGATGTTGTAAGTAGGGTAGATATGCTCAGAGTAAACCAGTAGTTTCCATTTGTAGTGCATGAGATGACGTTAAAGAATGATTGTATGCTTTCAATATATGTGAGTCAAAGATTCTGCCTCTACTCAAAGCCGTGAAAAATCGCTATCCTTTTGCATTATCTCGAATCTCTATGTTCTGTTGTAGAGATGCTAATATTATTCTGTCAAGTATGGTTGAACTAGAAAATGGACCCCGAGCTTCAAGGCGATCTTGATTGTGAACAGGATATGGTCATTGAAATGAAACAGTTACAGTTTACGGATTTTATCGCGTTAGGTATATTGGTTTCACCGAGTTATTACATTTAAACAGAATGATCTAGAAACTACATATTTTAATTTATTACTAGCCGTCGTTTCGAATTATTTATCCATTGAATCCATACATATGTCAATGTGTAACATACGTGTAAATCCAAGAAGATATTAGGATATGGCCACTTTTTATCAATACTATATATTATCGATTTATTGAACTCCGTACAGTGAGTGCTTTAAATAACAACTCTAGTTGCAATGTGTAACGCAACACGCGCAGTAAAAAAAGCAGAAAAACAAGTTAGTAGAGCTCATATTGAAAATTAGAGTGCGAGATACTTCATAAGAGTTGTTTTATGTTGGTGCGAGTGTGGGCAAGCGCGTTCGTGTTATATTTACACGTCATAAATTACAACAGAATTAAAAATATCTTCTCTAGCTGTAATAGCAATAAACTTTGGAAACTCTTCGAAATTTTCCTGTGCCAGTGCATTCGGAAACAGCTTTTATCTAGAGATACGGATCTTGGAGAAATATTGGTGCGATCTAAATTCCATTGCGTTTTTTCTGCACAGTCCAAATAGTTTCGCTAAAGATACGGCGCAGTGGACCACGTGAGATTATTTTAGGTTTTGTTCGTGACTGTTTCGTGGTGGCTGGTTTGTTTATAGTTCCTGGGATGTCTGCGCTAGATGCATCGTCTGCGAAATGTCTGTAAAATATTCAGTGCATGCCAAATGCCGCTGAAATGGATATCTATTATTTCTGATTGAAGAGTTAATTTATTTTAATTGTTCACTGCCGTAATTTGGATAATTAAAGCTTTGTACTAAGCCAATTAGTGCTACGTGCACTCTATTGTGATTAAAGCTGAAAATAATAAAGTGATAGATTAGATAATTACGTCGTTTAATAATTTATTCCTTTCATAATTTATATTATGAACGGAATAAATTATTAAAGACATATAATAAATGTATATAATAATCAATTATTATATACATCGTGAGGAAACCTGCATGTCTGAGAGTTTTCCATAATGTTCTCAAAAGACATGTGAAGTCTGCCAACCCGCACTTGGCCAGCGTGGTGGACTATGGCCTAACCCTTCTCCTAGTGAGAAGAGACCCGTGCCCAGCAGTGGGACAGTATAAAGGGCTGATGATGATGATGATGATAATTTATATATTCGCGTTTATTTATACATGCACGTATTATATTATTCTAGAGGATGCCCGCGGTTACACCCGCGTTATTTAAGGCTACTGCTCTGCTCCCGTGGCTCATAGCGTGATGTTATATAGCCTATAGCCGTCCTCGATAAATGGGCTATCTAACACTGAAAGAATATTTCAAATCGGACTAGTAGTTCCTGAGATTAGCGCGTTCAACCAAACAAACAAACTCTTCAGCTTTATATATTACTATAAGATTTAGGAGCCCTTAATTAAGGGTATAAAGGATAAGGTATCCATACCCTTAAATAAGTAGGCCCAGTGATTCCACCAGCTGACATCCTGATCATGGGTGGATGTTTATATGTACCAAGTCAGGCTAGCAACACGCTTACATTGACCGTTGTGAAAGCGGTCTATTCAAATTCAAAATTCTTTATTGCCATGATAAACCTATACTTACAGATGACAAATAATAAATATTGATTGATTTTAGGTTATTGTTAGCAGTATATCCGTACCTTCTGAACTAGTTTTGACTGTGACTCAGAAGGTAACTGTTCATTCTTGCTAATACTATCCTAAATTACAAATAGGTGGAGTTGGTGTGATACAAAAACAGAAACAAAATAAAAGCAACAATACAAATTAAAATAAATTAAGATTAGGTTGTCAAAAGTTGGAAAAGTTGTAACCAGCAGTATTTAGAAGGGATTCAGTGTCTTCGTAATTTAAAGTATTTAAATATTTGAAAATTTCTTTTTTACAATTAAAGAGCTTGCGATGTTTCAACAGGCTATGTAAGCCTGTTGAAACATCGGAAATATAAGAGTCACGAACGTGAATAAAAATATGCGTATTTTACATATTTACCTATTATTTGTTTTCATTCAACATAACATAATATACCTTCACGCTTTAGCCCTGAAGGGGTAGGCAGAGGTGTATTACACACCCACACTTCGCCAGTTATGTTTCGGTCTAAATGTAATATCCCTATTACATGCGAAGGCCCGGGGTACCTGGGGATCAAACCCGAGACTATCGCCTCGGCAGTCCGTTCCGTACTACTACAGGCTATAGCCTATTTCAAATTTCATTCAGTTAACTATAATTTCTGTCATCGACCATCAGTTGCCATGACAGCAACAAATACAGTCATCACTAAGTAATGACAATGAATACCTACAGATTTACATAGAAGCGCAGTTCTTAAGGATTTCGTGTGCCGATTCCAGGTGGAGACTGTCTCCAGTTTAGTTCGTAGTCGGTGCTGGCGTCGTTCTCCGTCTCTCTTGCTCTTGTAGAGACAGCTGTCACAACGCGACTGCCTCGCTGGCAAGCGGCAATTTGGGTCACAGAAAGTTTGACTTCAGAGCGCCCATAAGAAATGCGCCTCTATGTAAATATCTGAACTCTTTGGTAATGATTCTTGTTTTTCTAAATTAAATACTGTTTACAAAAGTCGTATTGCGTAAACAATAAAATGTCTTATTTTAGCCGCCGCAGTTGTTAGTTTTCAACGTCTTGTCAGTATCGTTTGAAGAATTTATGGATAAACATTCGAGGATAGATTTTTCTTAACTTTCAAATAGGTATCGAAAATCTTGAGCAAATGCCTTAAAAGCTGTTCCCAGACATTATCTATTTAGCAAATATTTTACTCTGTCGTTATCATGATGGCGTTTTCTTGTTCTGAGCACCACGCTGACCAAGTGCGGATTGACAGTTTTCACATGTCTTTCGAATATATTACCAATGAAAAAAGATTTACATAGAAGCGCATTTCTTAAGGATTTCGTGTGCCGATTCCAAGTGGCGATTTGACGACTGTCGTCAGTTTAGTACGTAGTTGGCGCCGTTGGCGGCGCTGATGTCGCTCTCCGTCTCTTTTGCTCTCGTAGTTAAGATACACAGGAGGATCGTTCGTCTCTCTTGCACTCATAGAGAGAGCTGTCACAGCGCGACTGCCACGCCGCCAAGCGGCAATTTGGGTCACAGAAAGTTTGTCTACAGAGCGCCCATAAGAAATGCGCCTCTATGTAAATATCTATGCTCTAAGATATTACGGAAAACTCTCACACATTTAGGTTTAATCACTATATTTCCCTCATCGTTTGGCAAACGATAATATACAATTTAATATTCTCTTCCATATCTAGTCTTTTTCTACCTTGTTAAATATAATATCCTCAATATCCCAATCCATAATTATTCGCAACATGATAAAAATAACCATGTCAAAATTTGCAGTATAAATAAGATTTAGCGTCGGCTAATCTTCCTAAACACGCTTAGGTGCAGACTAAACAGATTTATAATGTATGACTGTTGATGATGCACTTAAGGCTCATTCATCGTGGTTACTGCCATGAATTACTTACAAGCTTATCGCAAAGCTCAGCTGTCTATCCGTACTTTAATGGTAAATTTGTTTAGACGGTCAAAACTGGGCTCAGTATCTTTGCCGCAGTTCTGTTACGGTGACATCTGCGTAGCCAGCTACCAGTTCAGCAGCAGTGTCCATTGAAGACAACGAGTTTTGCACTCCTGAAGTCCTGGGGAAAGTAAACCTGTTGGCACTCGTAACGAATTTAAAAAGATTATTAAAAATAAATTCACTAGTAAGTCTGCCAACACGCAGTTTCTCAATGTGGTAGACGATGACCGTACTCTTATCAAAGGGAGAGCGCCGCTGTGAGAATGTTTAGGTATAAACTGTCCAGTTTTTGGCTTAATATCATGAAGTGTATCGGAGAAGTTGGGAAATATCTTACTGCTAAAGGAAAGAAACAAGAGAATTGTTATTATCTACATTCGCGAGATCCAAAACCATGTATTGGGACATACATAAAAAGAAAACGATTGAAAATAAAACAAAATGTACAACAAAGTACAATGCGCTGAAACTCCCCCGAGTCAATTCAAAAGTGTAAATGCAAATAAATTCATTGAATTATAGTACCAACGGTGCTGTTAAAACAATATGGCATCTTGAGCGGAACATAAATAGCGTGTAGGTTATGAAAATACGCGCGCGGAATACTTGTGACGCGCGTAACCCGATACTGCGCAGAGGAATGTGGCGGGGGACCGGACACATACTGTGGCTACACGCCATAGGACTTATGATATACTAGCTTAGAGCGCGGGCTCACTCGTATTGTATAGAAATAGAGTTTTAAGACTAACTATAGGAATAAAATAAATAATAGTAGAGGTAGGAAACCCACAGGGTTGATCAAAGTGCTTGTTGGGATCGCGGGATACTATTGTATAAGGGCAGCTCAAACTCGGCGTCTATAGGTATGATATCGAATAAATGTTTTTTTTCTGCTATGGTGTCGCGCGTAACCCGATACTGCGTAGAGGAATGTGGTTGGCGAGAGCGGACACATACTGTGGCTACACGCTATGGGACTTATGATGTACTAGCTAAGGATGGGGGTTAACTCGTATTGTATAGCTAAAATAACTTTACAAAAATTCTTAGCAGATAGAGCGTACAAAATATCACAGATTTTTATCAGAACTTTTTCATTCTTCTGACATTTATGTAAATGTATAGACTCTGCCCTCTGGTGACGAATTAAGAATACGGAATGTCATCACCCCATATCATCCCATGGGTGTCGTAAGAGCCGACAGAGGGAGCATATTGTGCAGAGAACAGCACTGTAAGAGAAGGAAAACTTGATACAAACCAACCAATCCGTTTGGCCAGCGTGGTGTAGTAGGCCAATTCCTCCTTTCAAAGGAGAGGCCTAGTCCAGCAGTGGACTGTTAAAGGCTGATGATGATAGACTCTTATAATTTTTTATAGACTCAGTGTTAATTTATCTGAAAATTACTTGCTAAACTAATTTAATTGTTCTGTACATTTGAAATTGTTTAAGTCGTTTGATAGTTGGATTTTTCTTCTAATTTTTGCTTGCCAACTGGTAAAAAATGGCTGAACTTGTACATATTATGTATTTACTTTAAGTGTCACCAGTAATAATGTACCCATATTTGCAAAATAAAAATCTTTATCTTTAGAACTTTGATAAATTACCCTTTTTTACCGGTATTATCCCGAGGAATGTGGCTGGCGAGAGCTCGACACATAACTACTGTGGCTGCACGCCATGGGACTTATGATATTAGTACGTATATCATAAGTCCTCAGCTAGTGCTGAGGACACGGGTTTACTCGTGTTGTATGGTTAGAGCTGTGAGACTACCTATCAATCCGCTTGTGCCGCTTTGCTGCCACGACGGTACTCATACTCCATAATTATTCGAATTTTGAACGTATCCATGACGACGCAAAATGTTCGAATGCGATGAAAACGTTTTATATATGTATAGTTAGTGTTAACTAACTATTAAACAAATGACGATTTTAGAAAAAAGAATTCCATGTTTTTAAATAAAATTAATTTGAAATTAGAAATATCAGCCAAATAAAAATATTTTGATTTCAAATGGCCAAGACGGTAGAACGGCAATTTCATAGGTAAAGACCTATTAGAAGAGGTAGGAAACCCGCAGGGTTGACCAACGTTCTTGTTGGTATTGCGGGATGCGATTGGGCAGCTCATGATCGGTGTCTATGTTCAGCAATTGACGTCTTTTGGCTTAGATGTTTTTTTTTTGTGATATGTTAACGCGCGTAAGCCTATACTGCGTAGAGAAATGTGGCTGCATCAGACATTCTGTGGCTACACGCCATAGGACTTATGATATGCTAGCTAAGAACGCTGGTTTCATCATCATCATCATCAGCCCTGTATCTAAACTGTCCCACTGCTGGGCACGGGCCTCTTCTCGCTATGAGAAGGGTAAGGCCATAATCGACCACGCTGGCCTAGTGCGGGTTGGTAGACTTCACATGTCTTTCGAGATCATTTTGCAGAACTCTCAGACATGCAGGTTTCCTCACGATGCTTTCCTTCACCGTTTAGATAAAAGCAATTATGAGCGTATTAGATTGTTGATTATTGCTTATTTAGATATAAGCAATAATAAACAATTTAATACGCTCATAATTCCGAAAAGTCATTGGTGTGCGCCGTGGATTCGAACCCGGACACTGCGTAGCAGTCTGTCGGTCTCTCCACTAGGCTATCGCAGCCTTCAACGCTGGTTTTATACAGATAGAGCTGTGAGACGAACTATAAGAATAAAATAAATAATAGTAGAGGCAGCGACCCCGCAGGGCTATTCGACGTTCTTTTTGTGATGGCGGGATACGATTGGAGGCAGGCAGCTCAAGTTCGACGTATATGTTCCGCAGTTGACGTCTTTTGGATTAGATGATAATATTTTTATGTGATATCTACCTATACAGGGTGTAAAAAGACCCTTAATGAAAACTGAAATCCCATGTTGTACCAATCACTACGAACGTTTTTTACTTCGGCACCATAACTGGGAAATTACTGGCTCAGGAGATATTGAGGCTCAAAGTTAGTAAGGAATTTTTCTAATTAGGTACAAAATCGATGCATTTACCCAGCCAACATGTTCTTTAGAGGCCTTATAACCCCATGGACAAGTAGGTATTTTGGCGATGATTTAATTAGCGGGAAGGAACGGAACGTGCACAGGCAAAATTATTCAAATTGGTTCAGTAGCTTATTTTCAAGTCCATTGATTTAAACAATCTAGAAATCAGGTTCTTTTTTTAATCCAAATAATGCTGTTTATTAAACACTACCTATATATACTTAGCATCAAAACCTGGCCAAGTGCATGTCGAGCCACGCACAATGTAGGGTTTTGTAGTACTCCTTACCCTGAGACCTAACTAGAAATAAGCAACAATATTAATATTATCGCTAGCAAGTAGAAGTTTTATTCAACTCATTATACAATATTGTAGAAAAGTAAAAAAAAAAACGCTTTCTCATAGGTGTATTAGAGCTGTCCGTAAACTTTAAAAACTTCAAAAAAAAAAAAAAAAACTCCCTTGTGTAAAGTAAAACCGTGGACAGACGGACGGGCTGACATAGCGAAACTATAAGGGCCTTCTTACACAACAAGATTTAAATATAAAGCCAGTTTTATCCCTTGATTGACAATCAAAAAAAGGCTTTTTTAAAAAGCTAGTTATTTATTTTAACGCAGTATTTATTCCAAAAAAATCCAGTGATAATAGATTAACAAAAATGTGTCTGTAGTCTAAAATATATAATCAAATATAGATAGGTGAAGCTAGGTCTAAACTTCGATTTATCTTTAGACCATGTTTTGTAATAAGGCGGTTAGAGTTCAAAGTAGGTTCTTACGGAACTCTAACAACCAACACTTCATTACTGGGCATAAGACTATTTAAATAATAAGAGGGTTTAGGCCATAGGCCACCACGTTGGCTAGTTGCCAGTGTGCCATACTTCAGAAACATTCGAGAATGTAACCGAGAATGCCAGACAAAACAAAGAACACACGTGTATTTCCTTGGCAAGCTAGACACAGGTGTATTACATTACACGTTTTTTATGACTTCAGTGTAGTTATGAATGAAGTGACATTTCTGTAAATTGATACGTACATTTTGAATGAAGTGAATAAATCGTGTTTTAAAACGAGCGAAGGTAGTTATTACATATTTATAGTCATGATATCGACGGGCACCGTGGTAGTTTTAGTTTTTAGTAAATAGGTGCAGCGTTGCCAACTCTACGTCTTTTTACGTAGATCTACGTATTTCAGACCCTTCCCGCGAACCTACGTACTTCAGGCCCAGAATCTACGTATTTTGCAACAGATAACCAAATTAGCAAAATAACGAGATTTTACTAAGAAGGAAGCATTATTAAACACAAACTACACGTAAAAATGGACCTATGTGATATTTCGGTCCATGTTTATTCCTACCGAATTAGTTTAACAAGTAGAAACTAAAAACATTTCGACCAATATAAGTCAATAATATTTGCTTACACCCTCGGATCGACGTTGGAAACACTTGTTTTACTCATTTTTACTCTCTTTATCTTAGATATAATAAGAAGTAAGTACGTAAATCTACGTAATTTTTAACTCCGATCTGCGTATTTTTGAAAATCAGAGTTGGCAACACGGGTATTTTCCTAACTCTCCTAAAGGCGTATGAGAGAGAACACAACTCTTCTGTTTGCCCAAATATATAAAAATGGTTAGAAAGCTAAACTCTAAAATATTATATAGGTACCTACTTTGGACAGTCATGTAATAAAATACTCTCGTAAATAGTAATACAAAGCTGTTCATCAACGCCTGAAAGTTTATATAAACCGTCAGAAGGATCACCGTAAACCTATTAATACGTATATCAATGTCAAATAGCTGTAATTGCTTAAGGGGATTAGCGTTGTTTTATCGCGAGCCGTACAGCTGGCAACGCGTAAAAATAACTCGAACATATGACCCAATATTCGAAGTGGCGTGGCATATGACCGATTTATACAGCTAGAGTCGTGTGGAAATGTGTTGAATATAATATTGTATTACGTGGACTGAGGACGATGCGACAAGTAGTGTCAGTGACCTTTGTGTAGGTCGTGTTTTAATTTTATGATTTACTGTTGATGTAAATTACTAGCAGACACCCGCTTCGACTCCCCTTAATGTTCAGCATTTATTTAGCAAGATCTTTCCTAACGTGTGCATCATAAAACCCAGTGTCCAACTTTCATGATTCTAGCTTCAGTACTTAGTTTAGGCCTTACGATGTCAGTTGGGACAAGGAATATAAATTTTATTTATTTATTTATAGACTCACGCCTGTAATCCCTGAAGGGGTAGGCAGAGGTGTATGTGAGGCATATTACACCCACATTTCGCCATGAATTTTTAGGTCCCACGTAATAGGGGGCGAGCCTATTGCCGTTACCGAGCACATCACCAGAGTCCGTGCTGCTAATGAGAATTCGGCAAACCCAGTAACACTTTTGCCCGACCCGGGAATCGAACCCGGGTCCTACGATCAGCAGTCGCATACGCTATGCACTGGACCACGGAGGCATATAAGTAATGATTTCTAATACAGGTTTTTAGCCATTTATATTTTTTCCAAAAAATAAGTTATTCATATTTGAGTTTGATATAAATTTGCCTCAACAATGGGCTGTTACAAGAAACATTTTAACGATTATTTTGTTTAACACAATAGCTTTTAATGACATGTCGCTCTATATCAACACTAGATCTCGCCAGGTTTTTCTTATACAGACTTCAATTACTACGTTTTGTTTGTCGGTGGATGATTATAGCGAACAATGCTTTAGTTAGGCTATTTATGTAAATAATTAATTGATAAACAACTTCGTGAGGGTTAAAGAATTTCTATAAACGTTCAGTAGCACTGATTTTATCAACTGTTTCAGTCGGTACAAGATATAGGAGACAAGCGAGTGAGGCAAAGAAAAATGAAAATATAAGATGTCTCTTTTCTCAACCCTTAAGAATGTTCATGAAATAACGCAAACCCTGAAAATAGTTTTTACAGGATTGGGAGTACAGTACGCCGGTATGCATATTTCCTATTTTGATGTTTAACATAACATAACTTCACGCCTTTTATCCCCGAAGGGGTAGGCAGAGGTGTATTACACACCCACACTTCGCCAGTTAAGTTTCGGTCCCAATGTAATAGGGGGCGAGCCTATTGCCATCTACCGGGCACAGTATTAAGCGAGCGATAATTAACATTATTAATACACACATAACTTCAAAAAGTCAGAGGTGTGTGCCCGGGGTACCTGGGGATCGAACCCGAGACCATCGTCTCGGCAGTTCGTTACGTACACCACTGGGCTAGCGCCGCTAGCCCAGATGATTTGATGTTTTTATTCGGAAATTATGGATACAGTTTTTAATTTAGCCCATATCTAGAACTCATAATCTGGACAACAGTACCTACGCACCCAGCAGCATTATAAAGAGCGTTAACGTGTATAAAATTGTATGAATATTTTTTTGTTCACACAATCAAATATGCATGCAAATTTATGAAATCGATAAAAATGTATTGTGATAAATTGGTTGCTAGTTTAGCATTTTTTTTAAAGACAACGTGTGTACTAGTAATAAATCCTGTGTCACGGGGTACTTTACAAACATACAACTAACGGACACAATGAACACCCAGACTCGAATCAACAATTTATGGATCACACAAAGTGTTGTCTCGTGTGAGAATCGAACCCACAACACTAGGCGCGAGTCAAGCAAGTTATTTCATGAAAATTGTTTAAAACACATAACTTCGTAACATAACTTCACGCCTTTTATCCCCAAAGGGGTAGGCGGAGGTGTTTTACACACCCACACTTCGCTAGTTGTGTTTTGGTACCAATGTAATAGGGGGTATGGTAATAGGCTCGCTATTACCACCTACCGTGCACATTAGTAAGCGAGCGATATTTAATATTTTTAATGCACATATAACTTTAAACAGTCAGAGGTGTTGGGGATCGAACTCGAGGCGATCGTCTCGGCAGTCTGTTACGTACACCACAGGGCTATCGCCGCTTTTTTGAAGACACTTACCACAATAAGTGGCATAATTCTATTATAATTATTATCCTACGAATTCAATTGATTTGACTAATTTTTGTGCATATTTTATATTATTGTTGTGACATTTTATTATTTATTTGATTGATTTTATTTATAATTATTTGATTATTTTTGAAATTTGTATGTGGTTACGGTGATTATTTTATAATTCAATAATGAAATTTATGTATATATTTTCTGAAATAAAATAATACTAGGTGACGCCAGCAGCAACGCCTGCATTTTTTTTTATTTACCCGTTTTGGCCGATCCCGTGGGAATTTCGGGAAATCCCTTCTTAGAGCACCCCTACGGTCCCCAAGGAACATACATGCCAAATTTCAGCTTCCTGCGCCCAATAGTTTCGGCTGTAGCGTGTCTGTCAGTCAGTCAGTAACGCAAGGATTTTATATATTAAGATTATTATTATTATAATACCTCGTCTATAGATTGACATAGAAAATGTTTAATCGTGTAATCGCTGTATTCTTGTGGTCGATGACGCGTCGTGTTCGTCACGGTAATTCGCTGAAGGCCGCTGACTCATTGGTTCAGTTATAACTGCTATTCCATCGTATTTATCTTGTTCAATGATTTCATTGTACTGTTCTCTTCAGACGCTGTTACCACTTTACAATACTCACGTGATTGAATATGAGGTGGAAATACAAAACTTTGCTAGAAAATAGCTGTGATGCTCTCTTCAGACGCTGTTACCACTTTACAATAATCACGTGATTGAATGTGCGGTGTAAATGAAAAGCTTTGTGGATTATAGAAACCTTGTGAGGTATTTATAATATAATTTGACTTGGTTCAGCCAAATTGCTTCTTTAAACTGACTCGATACTGCAAGAAACTACATTCTGAAGGTCACTCTTATCCTAATGAGAATGGGTCGTTGGTGATTTCCTGACATTTTATAATTTGCTGTATAATAAACTAATCGATTTGGCAGCGTCCTTGATTTAGTATAACTCAATTAATGGACAAATTGCATGTCTAATGAATCGTTGATTGATTGAAATTAAACTGTGGTTTACAGATTTTATTGGGATACCGTGGCCACGGTACCTGTAAAGAAACTGAAACGACGGCTAGTAATAAAAAAAATGTCGTTTCTAGATTATTCGGCTCATATCTGAAACCAAAAACGAAACCGTCGGTCCCAGCTGTCATGAAGATCTTTGACAGTCGTTATGGGGAGTCAGTACCCTCAAATAAACTGATACTGGTCTAAACCATGGAATATCGCTATCCCTTTGGGTTGCGGACGTCAGACGACAGTCGCTCTGTGGAAAAGTTGATATTCTGTCATATCTGGTTAGACCAGTAAGCGGACCTCGGGCTCAAGGCGTGTAAGCCTTGGATGCAACCGGGATAGCGCCGGATGGACGATGATGATGATCTGAAACCAATATATCGCGTTCAACTCCATAAACCGTAGTTTGATTTCAATGTGTACGAGTAACAATTGCGTAAACCCGAGAAAATACTATCGTTGATTGATGCTCAACTAAGAGCCACATATAATAAAAAAATAATTTAAAGAAAAACAAAAAACCCGGCTGCGTAAAAAATAACAAAAACTAAAAAGAAAGAAACAAGGCCAGTAGTTTAGAATTCTAATGCAGAACAGAACGACTCACAGTCGGGGCCCATTCAAATTTTACCAATGAAATGTTCCCAAGGGGCCCCGACTGTGAGTCGTTCTGTTCTGCATTAGAATTCTAAACTACTGGCCTTGTTTCTTTCTTTTTAGTTTTTATTATTTTTTACGCAGTCGGGTTTTTTGTTTTTCTTTAAATTATTTTTTTATTTTATACTTTTTTGTTATTCACTGTTTTTTTTGTTTGTTTATCGTTTATACTTGAAGTAAAAACTTAAATCAATAAGTAACAACATTAGCGAGAATGATTGTTTTGTTAAACAACTTTAAATCGTTATATATCCTTAACTATTATTTAAAATGAAAAATGATTAAAGGAACCTAAAGATGATTTTAAAATACCTATTCAACGACACCCCACATGACATAGTTCATCGATATTTTATTTTTTTCATTTTGACAATTTGGCGTCTGGTTGTCGCTGTGGTGAATTTTGATTACTGTCATGTCTTTAGTAACACTCGCAAGGTTAAGACGAATCGATTGACGTAAGAATCATCAAAATCGGCTTACGCATTTGGTCTCTAGAACGTCACATAGAAACAAACATACATACATACATACATACATAGACTGATAAACACATTACCCTCCTTTGCGTCGCGCAGTCGGGTAAATATGATAGGTACTTCAATAAAAATTCTTGAATCCGTTTCCAATTCTCACCCCTTGTTCCCATTCAGGACCGATCCGTAGTAAACTTAGGAAAAAAAAGAAGAAAATATTTGGGATTACTCCTATGATACAGCTCCTTGTACTGCAGCAAAATTTACTTACAGAAATAAACGGCACAATAAGTATTGCATCCAAATCAGATTGTTGACTATTTTGTGATCAAAAACAGTTTGAAGACATGGAACCCGATCGCAGAACCGAATACTGATAGCTTTTAATATAGACTCACCCATGTGTTCCCCAAGGGGTAGGGAGAGTAATATTACACCCACATTTCGCTGGTTAATGAATTTTTATGTCCCACGTAATACGGGGTGAACCTATTTCCGTTACCGGGCACATTGCTAGAATCCATGCTGCTACTGAGATTTCGTAAAAACTCAGTAACACTTTTGCCGGACCCGGGAGTCGAACCCGGGACCCGATCAGCAAACACACACACTATCCACTGGTCCACGTAGGCAATTAGGCAAATAAATATATTATATTATTCTTAATACCCATTTGTACAAATTTAAATGGGCTTGACTCTAGCTTATGCTCTGAGCGCAAAGATGAAAGGTCATAATTTAATTGCTTTTTACGTAGACCTGAAGAACGAAGTCAATGACACCCTGGATTATTAGAAGCATTAGTACGAATCGAGAATTAATTAGCATCGAATTGAATTATTAATTCGTTCATTAAACAGATTCTCTTTGCTCCGCTCCGAATATTCCGAGCTTGAACATTGTTCAGGGGGCTAATCGTGCTATTTTCAAACGTTCAAACGTTGACAACGTAACGTATTTGGTGAACGTTTGGTTTTAGTTTGGCTGATGTCAAACATGGTATCGTGCTAATTGTATTGAGCGTTTGAACCGTAGACGCAACCCTTACGTTGGGCTAACGTCAAGCGTTTAGTGCTTGACACTGGCTTTTAAAAATAGTTAGTACTATTCTTATACTAAAGAGGTTGTAGCGACATCGCGCCATGTGCAAGCACTATTTTAAAAAGACAAATGTCATTATGTGAATGTCATTGAATGTCAACAAATATTATTTAAATGAAATCATGAAATAATTTTATTCAAATTATACGGTAAGTACCGAAATATTGTTTACTGTAATAAGTGATTTATGCAAAAAACAATTAATGATCAGATTTGGTCATGTAGAAGTGGTTTTTATTTCACTAGAGTAACGAAGGTGAATTCAAATGATGATGCACCACAACATTACTGCAATTGCAGCTTCTTCTGCTATTTGTCGAGCCCAATACGAATTTTATATGATCGTTACAATAAAAAACACCTATTTTTCAGATTTGGAATAATGTAAAGAACAGAGAAAGATGTTAAACAAAGCCCGAATTGTCAGCGTTCGGCATAATAGTCATCCTTTCTATATAAGAAGAGATAGACGAAAAGCTGGAGAATTTGAATTTGCCTGACTTTCTAACTTTTCACGTACGCATTTCAATTATCATTACGTAAGATCCCACAGTATTTACTCTCATTCTGAACTTGTCTTATAATATGCATAAATCCCCAACAAAATATTGTTAGTATATGCTCAAACACAAGATATAGCGCACGTATAAGAACAATATATTAATCTTAAGTTAAATGTCAGCGTGTTTAGTTATTTTGGTAGGACTTTGAGTAAATATTTACTAAATAATTTATGTTTTAATTTTGTTCACAGAAGCCGAGGAGTAAGCAGAATAATAAACCGCTCGTTAGCACAACCACATGGACAGTACATAATTGCAAGTTAACAAAAATGAGGAATTTGTTATGTGCCAAATCAAGACCATCGTCACTTCTTGGACATTAAACAAGAATATACTATTAATTAGTTCTCTTCCCGTGGGTGTCGTAAGGGTAAGAGGCGGCTAAGGGATAACATGATGCAAATACCATCTTTGCGTAGAGACGAAAAACTCGACATCAAACCCTATACGACTGCCTCGTTGGTCTCGCAGCAAAAGTGTCCGCGTGGGATCGGGCGGTCCCGGGTTCGATTCCTGGGTCGGGCAGTGTTATTGGGTTTTTTTGTCACGAAATTCTCAGTAGCAGCACGGAGTCTGGAAATGTGCCCGGTACGGCAATAGGCTCGCCCCTTATTACGCGGGACTAAAGTATATCTGGCGAAAAGTGGGTGTAGAAATACACCTCTGCCTACCTCTTCGGGGTTATAGGCATGAGACTATGTATGTATGTATGTATGTAGTTTACTAAAATAATGAAAACCAAACCAAATACATAATTATTACTGTGAAGTTCACATTGTAATTGTAACAATCAAATGGCCTAACAGATGTTGATTGTTTCAACTCTACTTAAAATAATATTTTGTATCAGATTTCATCATCTCAATACACTGAATAAATAAAATCGAAATGTGAAATTGGAGCTTGCCTTTTAATATACATACCTACTCTATTTATTTTAAATATCTATTGAAGTGATCCAGCGGCAGTGTGGGTAACACTGGATCATCAGTTGGACTCGGTACCCGATTAGAAACGCGCTACGCTTATGTTAGCTCACACAATTGTATCACATCCTGCTGAGTTATTGGTTAGTCTCCCTTGTAGAACGGCCTATTGGTCTAGTGGTACCTAAACCTGAGTGCTAAGACGAAAGTCATGGGTTCGATTACCACCCAGGAGAACTCTTTGTGCTATGAGCACATTACCATAACTATAATACTCGTATGTGTATAAAAGCAATATTAATTATATATATTAATCAATTGTCTGCCTACCATGCCACTAGGTTGTGCCAAGTTTGGGATCACACCGCCAGGTGTGGGTTGTCAAAGAGAATTAATTTATTCTTATGTTTCTCTTCTTCACGGATATTTTCTTACAATTCACTTAGAAATTCACCCGGTCTCAATGGTCACTAAGGACGAAAGGCGGCACCTACCCTAACCACTCTCATACTAGTATGGGCAGGTGGTACTTGATGGGTGACCTTATTAGATAGATATTCTCTTAACAGGCTCCAAGGCCTATTACTTTTACTATATATGCAAAGTTGGCAACAGTGATGTTTTGTCATGGCGGGTCTCGTGGCAACAAAGACCCGGGGCAGGTTTTCCCGTGATTATGCCTTTGAAAATTACACCAAGCGAATAGCTCCTGTGGCCTTCCCTTCGCTGATCGGCCAAAGCAAGCCAAATTTAAGAGCCCTGAACCAGCTAGTCAAAATAGGCTGGCCGGAGTCTAGGCCATGTCTAGGCTCTGACCGATTCGTTGAACTATTCGGCACCCTTTTTTTACGTCGGGAAACTCTTTTGCGAGTGCCTCTCCGCGGGGCGGGAAGAGAGGGTATGTCGGACTCTCCGGGACAGAACCCGGGTTTACCGACTAAAACCACCACGAGAGCCGCCTCAGCGCTCAAAAGAATGGGACACTGGAAACGCGGGTGTACTGCTCCTGGGTCCCGTTACGCTTGTCCCGTAGTAGGGCTGTCTCTGAAAGGGCTAGGTTGGTAGTGCCCGCCCTTCGCTACCTCGTACTGTGCGAGTACAGTGGTCCCTCGACTATCCGAGACCGCTGTCTTCTCGGGGTCGTTCGTGGTCGGGCAGTCAGATTGCCATCTCTGATTGCCCACGGCCCCAAGGAAGAGTCAGGCTAGCGGCCATTGCCACCGCCACGACGCGCGACGCCGCCTGCGTCTGCGAGCGGGATCGGCTCTCTCGCGGTCCCGCCCGGCGGTCTCCTTCTGGAGCATGACCGCTTCACAGAAGGAGACCACATCAGCGTCCCACCGGACGTCTTCTGTCAACATGGCCTGAACTACGGCCGGTGGAGAAAGAACTACTTATTCGGCACCCACAGATTACATGAAATTTACAATTCTGTGTCGGCACCGCATTGCGTTTCCCACGCACGCACATTCAACTCGCTGCCACCCAGCCCTAATCTAAGAACTTAGGTCTGTTACCCGAGGGTAGTGGGTTGGATTCCTAACACGACAAATCTTTGTATGATGAGCTACGCTTTTCTGTGTCTTGGTTAAATGAAATAATTACAATACCTATCTAGGTACTTAGGAAAAATAATTATAAATGAACGTTTATCAGTCGTCTACTTGCTGTATACAGGCGTCTGAGCGCGCACTGACCGAGAAGGCAGTCTTTTGGCTTAAGCCACCCAAAGAACCTATAACTGTAACAGTATTATGTGTATGGTATACGTACATCCCATAATATTGTTTCAGCCTTTCAAAAGCGAATGTCTAGGAAGGTATCGCGTCGAGATGTAGCCTATTTGATGAGATGCCTTCCTAGACATTGTCATAAATATAGGGCCAAGCAAGGTTGACGCCAATCTTACAATAATGAATTCTACCGCAACAATAAGCTAAGCCAAAGAGATATCTATAAAAATTGCCGTATGAAAGAATGTTGTTCACTCATTTAAGTTGCAATCAAACGTATTATAAGCGTATGCCACTAAATTGATAGATAATACAAAATTATGTTAATAATTTTCTCAAATTTAAAATATTATATAATTGCAAAGTTCGTCGATAGGAACTTTTGGTTTGACAACGTATGAGACGTCCGCGAACGTAACGGTTTTGGTTTAAAACGTTGTCAAATAATAGCGCGATACCATGCAACAACGAGAGTTCGCTCGCACGCTGTCACCTAGCTGTCACTGAACGTATCTGCCCTACAAAAACCAAATCGTTTACGTTCAAATAATTAGCACGATACGAAATGTGCATATCGTGACGTTTTCGGTTGCAGTTTGGTTTTGGTAAATACGTTGACGTTTAGCACGATTGCCCCCCAGGTACTAATAGCCTCGTAGATAGGTAGTGGAATAATTATAAGTCTTTTTAATTGAAGTGAATGATTTTTTATATCAAATACCTTTACATTACGTAATATCTTATCTTGTTACTTTTTTAAATGCGAATGTTTGATAAGATGGCTGGATGTATGATATTCATTACTCAAACTACTGAACAGGTTTAGATGACACTTGGTGGTAATATAGGTTAAGGTTTCGAAATACGTCGCCGTTTTTAGGGGTTGTGAGTTGTGAGTAATTTAGGTCTTGGAACCACCCCTCACCATTTTCACTTGCCGGAAATGCTTGGTTTCCTCTGGAAAAAAAAATATCTCCAAACATCGGTGTGTATGGCACTGCCAACTTCCACATTCTTCACACTAGTTTAATAAACTAAGGTTGACGGAGCCCTACTTCGCTGGGCTCCTATTTTCGGATTAAGGGTCAAAAGAGAACCTAACATAACCTATTTAGTTACGTCGCACCTAACCCTAGGTACTCGAAAGCAATGACACACAAATTTGACATTAGCTGTCAATATAATTCATACAAGATGGCGGTTGCGTTTCATTTCACGTTTTTCACATAAAACCTAAATATCGCTTTTATTGATTCCACTAGTTTAATAAACTGAGGTTGACGGAGCCCTGCTTCGCAGGGCTCCTATTTTCGGGTTAAGAGTCAAAAGCTCACCTAACACAACCTATTTAGTTACTTTCACATAAAACCTAAAATTACGTTCCGTTTTGCATATTTGAATGAAGAATTTTTGGCAATTGTTTAAAAATATTTAGACGCAACTCCGGCAGCCAAATTTACTTTTAGGTGATTAAAACTAACTCCCTTAAGCCCCCTACACCACCAATACCCTCAAATTCGGGCGACGCGTTCCGAAACTGGACCCGTAATATAGTTTACATCATTATAAAACATAGGCTTCATTTTGTCCCAATAATTAATCGACCTCCACGCGGGCGAAGTCGCGAGCAAAAGCTTGTGTTATTTAAAATTAGATCATAATTACGAGCACAAGCTAACTGTTGAAATGGCTTTTCATGATGTAGATAATTATGGGTTCGCTTTTATATGTAAAAAACGTTTGTGTGGTCCGAGACTGGTTTCTTGTAACAGTAGATGATCTCGCGAACAAAATTGCGGAGGCTTTCAGTCACCAGGCAAAACACTAAGACAAGACAAGCCATGCTGAAACCACAACAGTATTGATAGAGCAACAGCTGGGCACTATGATGGTTACTTTTGAATACCAACCGAAAAAAAGGACGATGACGCTAACTTTGCCTGTTACGTACTGTTATTATGCTGTCATCCTCATTATCAGCTTGCTGTAGTCCACTGCTGGATATAGGTATCTCCAATGGCACGCCACTGAGCCTGATTTTCGGCTCTTCGTGTCCAGCCGCTGCCAGCTACTTGGCGTATATAGTTAGTCCACCTTGTTGGTCGTAGTGTATGCTAAATCAGCCATAATATTACGCAGATCATTTGACTGCATATTTTGCAGAAGAATACATATTAATGTAGGTAGTTGGCTACTTCAATCAGAAAAAGAAAACGCTTCAGATATACCGGATCGACACCATTGCAGCGTCTAGGCAAATATTGGTGCTTCACCTTTTTTTAAATATGTACCAATGCGATACAGATCTCGATCTCGTGAAATAAATATTAAATATCGAAAGACGTGAACGTTTAAAAATATTTGCTTCAGGAAAAAAATATTTTTTAAAAGCTCGAATTCGTGTTCGCAATTTTTACAATAGCTAAAGTTAAATAATAATTACTGTTTATATCGTACAAAAATCTTTTGTCTGTTCTGTCGTGCGCAAGAGCGTTTCATAAAGCCCGGTGTTGCAAGCGGCATATTATTCAATTATTTTTAAACGCCGCCGGACGCTTCGGTCAAAAATAACCCGAACACCGGTTAGTATGTTAGTGTGTATGTTTGTCGTATTTAAGTAAACATTTAGGTCAGAGTTTTTCTGCGTAGAGATGAGTTATTATATGAGGTGATGAGTTGGCAGAGCAGTCCAATTTATTGAAGCACTAGCAGTGTCCCGCGGTTTCACCTTGCACGAGCTTTTCTTTGTTGTAAGCTTTCCATGTGAATGTGGCTATCCTATACAAAAATCATTTTCAAATACTATCAGCTCCTGTAATTAGCGCGTTCAATCAAACAAACACATATTTATTATATTAGTTTTGATGTAACGAGTGGATCTGAAGTTTTCGGACCGTCCTCGTATGTTGGTTGCAAATAAACTTTTATTTTGTTTAGGTGTGCAGTAAATAATATTTCATTTTTATTCATTCACATGAATATGACCATGCTTTTTGAAGATAAATGTGTATACATTTATTTTCAAAGAGCATTGGCAACACGCTAGTAGAACCAGCTACCTATTAACCCTCACGAGCTGAGACTCTTAAGACTCTTAAGTTTTTTTTTTACTTTTTTTAACTAAGAAAAAAATATACGTAAAATTCGTTTCATCTCTGCACCACTATACAAGAACAAGAATCCCATTAACTTTGCATACACACTAAATAACACAAAGCTAAAAAAAAGCAAATGTACACGTGATCTGGGCATACCGCTGGATTCTAAATTACACTTAGATATCCATGTCGAAAACATTATCAGCAAAGCCTTTCAGATGTATGGTTTTGTCATGTATAGAAATGGTCCAAAAAAAATTTCTTCGCACTACCTATTACAAATGTTTTAATTCTAGGATTCCCTATGCAGATCTTTTAAAACATTTTAAGCTCTTAAGCTTCGAGCACAGACGCACATTACTTATGATAATGATGCTGTATGGCATATGCAACAATAAGTATAATTGTACTGAATTATCGAACAGGCTCTGTTGTGTAGTGCCCAGGACTGTTATTCAGAGGGAGGTGCGCGTACCTCGATTGTTCTACACGGAAAAGTGTAGAACTAATGCCGGAGAGCGTGCGCCTCTTCGCCGTTTATTGACTACGTACAACTCACATTTCATGAATTTAGACATAATATTCGCTCTCACTCATTCTAAATTCAAAAAACATGCATCCGAATTTCTTGCTGATCAATAATGTACATACATCCTTCATAACTAGTTCGAGGGTGCAATTGGTGCTTACACCCGAGCTAACTATTCTGCTTTACATCTCGATTGTGAGGTAAGTAGAAAAAAACTGGCATTACAAGAATACAACATTTTAATTGTTAATTGCTGCTTCAGCTTCCATTTTCATTGAATCGGGAGTGCAGCTTATATATTCATCACTTGAAGAACTCATGTCTTTTCCTAATTAGCATAATTATAAAAAAATCCCTAAAACAAACAATATTTAAAGTAAAAGTTTTCTATTCCCGCCTTTTTTCATAAAAAAGAATCAAGAAGATCAAAGCACTTTTTTTTTTCAAGAACGAAATTGAATACTCACACGAAGACAAGGCTGAATAGCAAAGCGACCTCTTTGGTGATTGGGCTGAATGCATGATGTCTATAGCCAGTATGATGGTTAGATGAACGCGAACTTTTTGAAAGAAAGAAATGTTTTTTTTAATTACTTACCGCCCTAGGGCTTTTCTAGCTACATTATTACCCTAGAGCGATAATTAGTCACCTACAAGCCCCATTTGGAGGTAATAAGAACCTACTTACCGAACATGAGAGATGTAAAATTTTCTTTTCTGCATTACACGTCCGTTATCTTCTCTAATTCAAGTGTAATTTCGTGGACAATGGTGTGGGTTATACGTTTTTAATATTTAAGTGCTAAATTATTTATTATCCGTGTGGTGACGGATTAAGAATACGGAATGTCACCACCCCATATCATCCCATGGGTACCGTAAGAGCCGACAGAGGGAGTATATTATGCAGAGGGCAGCACTGTAAGAGAAGGAAAACTTGATACAAACCCTATACCAACCAGTTTGGCCAGCGTGGTACAGTAGGCCAATTCCTCCTTTTAAAGGAGAGGCCTAGTCCAGCAGTGGACTGTTAAAGGCTGATGATGATGAAATTATTTATAAAGACTGCAATGTATAACTGTTTTTGGTCCCAAATAAATAAAATAAAATAAATAAAATAGCACTAAATTTACCAGTTTTTCAAAACTAATAGTGTGATGATTTAAAAACCTTCAAAAGTCGATTCAGGATCACAAACTGACATCTAGTTAGTTTGACTTCACTAAGATCAGTACCGTGTCAGAAGCGACGCTAAATATTTGATTCGGCGAACAGAAATGCTTCCAGCTGTGATAGGAATTACAGTTTACACCTCGAATCGATTATCTGTTTCATAGTGCTTCGATATTTCACTTAGTAAATAATTTTGAATGACCTCTGTGAACTGTACAGGTGGCGCTTCGTAATGATGAAAATATTTTTGCAAAAACAGAAAATTGCAGCTAAACTAATATTTATTATTTAAAAAAGAATGGCATAGTGAAGTAATGGTTATTGACCTTGACTGCTACGCCGGAGGTAGTGGTCTCGATGTCCAGCTGGGGCACATGTTCCCCCCAGTGCGATCTCCACCTTGTCGTGGTGGGGGGCTCAGTAACCGTGGGTTTGAGGTACACCCACGGTGAAGCTAAGCGGGATCCCGGAAGGGGACGCTCCACGAGGCCTGCGTGGGATGCGTCCAAAGTGCGGGTGCGGGGGACAGTTCTGTCTGTCCCTCGCAGTCGGGTGCGGTCGCGGGAGAAGAGGCGTGTCGGTGTTGCGTTGTCGCGCGCCCTATCTCTCGCGACCAAATGGGGGCGCACCATTGTTGCGTCGCGGTGTAGCCGCAGAGGAGGAGGAGATGCGGTGTTGCGTTGCCGTCCTCCCTATCCTCTGCGGCCGCTGGGTGTTTTGGCGGCGGAGCCCTTCATCCGCCGCTAAGGGGGTTTCGTTCGGGGCCCGCCTGACCATCTGGCGGGCCAATACCCGTTGGGGGTAGCGAGAAATACCCTCCGACACATGGGTACATGAGGAGCACGGGTTGGTTTTTAGTCAGTAAGAGTCTGACAGTCCCCTTCGTCCTTCCTCCTAGGGCGGAGGGACTCCATGAGGATTTTCCAACCCTACACAAAAAAAAAAACAAAAAAGCTGGGGCACATGTTCGTGATGGGTGATAATTTGGTTTGCGTAATTATTTATTTAAATAAGATACACCAACAGCATACACATAACACTTTTCTTAAAACTAGTTAAAAGTTATGAAGTAATTATCTTTTTATGCGTGTGTTTATGTACGAGTTTGATTATCAGCTTCCACTCTTGCAGCTTGCTTGCTCAGTTAGTACTTCACAGCTTAACAGGTTTAACATGGCGTGATAGCATGGAATTTTGTTCAGTTGCTGAAGTACTGTCCAAATCATTCACTTTTCCTATATATATATTATCTAAGATTCTCGTATTATAGCAACTGCACCTCCGCTCCACATTTTTGCTTACTTACTTCCATCTCAAGGTTGCCAGGAAGAGATCGCCCTGGGCGATAAGGCCGCCGATTGTACATTATCGTAGTTTTAAGTCAAAATATGTATACGCCTATTTTATTAGATTAGTTTAGTTTTAGTTTATTGCACACCAACATAGTATCATACAAATACATTTCTATGCTTCCTCATATCATCTTCGTTCTCTTCTTCTCTATGATTTGAGATCCCCCTTTTTATAGACGAAGTAATGAAGCAATTATCCTATTTTATCCCCTTCCAGTACTGTTGTGCCATATCTTTTGAAAAGGATCACAATTAAAATAAAGTGCCTATCAAATAAAAAAGCGAAATATTACAAAAAGAAATGGAGAACGTGTCCAATCGTTTGGTTGCGACTGAAAGCTGAAAAATATTCATATTTTTATTCAGACAGCGTGTAGAGATTTCGTCAACACATATGTCAATTTTTCTGTGAAACATTCGAACGAGGTCGTGTGCAAAAACTAGTGTTTTTAAAAATAAACTACGTTCGCCGAGTGAAGTGCCAGATCGTAAAATGTTTACTGTTGATTTAAAAATGTTTTAAATGTTTGTTTGAAACTGTTTTTTTGTTTGAAATTATGAAACATTGGTCTTTGGTACAGGATGAACACGAGGAATCTTTTCATTATTAAAAAAAAAAAACTTTTAAATGAATATGAGTTGACCTATGTCATGTTGTGATTGTTAAACAAAGTCTGATGGTATTAATTTGATGGTATATTTTTTAAGAGTGGTTATAATGATTATATAATACATATGTTTGCATCTACATCATCGCACTATCTGGTAAAAGTAGATATGTGATCCACGTTAAATTTTCCACTATCAAAAACTTGGTACAAGACTACTATCTTAATATATAAAATCCTTGCGTTACTAACTGACTGACAGACACGCTACAGCTGAAACTACTGGTCGTAAGAAGATGAAATTTAGCATGTGTGTTCCTTGGGCACCGTGGGGTGCACTAAGACGGGATTTCCCGAAATTCTCATGGGATCGGGCAAAACGGGAAATTCGAAAATATATGCGTTCGAAGCCGCTGGTGTCGACTAGTATAGGAATATAGGAGAACATTATCTTAGGCATTGTCTGTATTAGAAGGAATTGCTGTCGCTTACTGATCAAATTCTACAAATGAAACAACGGCCACTTACTGATCAAATTCTATTTTAAATGAAACATCAAATATTGGGACAAAATTAGTTGTTTAATTTTGTTGCTAACTAACACATTTATGCGTGGCTAGATTTTATGCATGAATGCGCACAAACAAAACATAATGGTCTGTGCGTGATATGAGTATGTGTGTTGCTTTCCTTTATGATAAAATATTGTTTTGATTGATAAAACATCAAATTAATATGTTAGTTACTTGTATCAACTGAGTATTTAGTAAGTATTTTTATCAAAACTTTACGTTATTTTCAAATGTTTTGTCAGTCAGTCTCTTTCTTTATTTAATCGAAAAGGCACGTTAATCGCAGTAATGCATAAAAACTAGATCATGAACTTTGTTGTTTTTATTAGAAATCACTGGAATTTATATTGTTCAGTCAAATAACTTTGTATTGTGTCACTGCACTAAGCTAGATTTCTAAGCTGTTAAGTAGGACCTATCTTGTCGATTGAGGCAAAGTATAATATTACTAAGGTCGGTAATATTATATTATGTTTATTATAATATATCTAGGTACTCGACTAATTGAGTAGAACTACTAACTAATAACTTCTCAATGAAAGTAAATTATTTAGCGTATTTTTGGAGAGCGAACTTAATTTTCTCTGAGCTGGCACCTTTTTATTCGACAGATTGCGATCTTTTATCATTCGTTCTATGCGCAGAACTCTTTAGCGTAGGTATGTAGTTATTTCTAGAGCTGACTTGTATATAGAAAAATCAGTATGCGGAAAGATAATTTTTATTGTTAGACTATTCCTAAATCCTATCCTAGGCAGCGATAGCCGAGTGGATATACCAACAGACTGCCATGCAGAGGGTATCGGGTTCGAATCCACGGCGCGCACCAATGACTTTTCGGAGTTATGTGCGTATTGAATTGTTAATTATCGCTTGTCCCGTGCCTCGGAGAGCACGTTAAGCCGTCGGTCCCGGTTGTCATGAAGATCTTTGACAGTCGTTACAGGGCGTCAGTACCTTCTAAATAACTGACACTAGTCTAAACCATGGAATATTGCTATCCCTTCGGGTTGCGGAGGTCAGACAGGCAGTCGCTCCGTGGAAAAGCTAATATTCAGCCAAATCCGGTTAGACTAGAAAGCGGACCCCAGATTGAAACTGGGATAACGCTAAGAGAAAGAAGATTCCTAAATCCTATACATTTATCTCTTTTTTTAAGACAACGCCCGCGCTAGGCCGGTGTCCTGCATCGCGGGGTACTTTACAAACATATATTATAATTATAAGTAACGGACACAATGAACACCCATGACAAAGACTCGAGACATCAATTTATGAATTACTCAAAGTGTATCTCTCAAATAGCCTTTTGCAGCGGAGTTCCTTACTACCGAATCAATCAAGCACTTATTAAAAATGCATTAACACTACTTTAGTTTATTATTTAGGCATTTAATTAAACTTAAAATACTATCCTACTAAATATATACAAAACAAACAAAACGGAAAAAGATAATAATTTAGAGGGCGTCATAAAAGTCCTCCACATCGCCGTCGACCGGGAGCGTGCCCAGAACGCTGGCAGCATTGCCACGTTGTATGGCAATGCTAAACTTTTGGGCCAAGTACACCCCAGCCTTCTGGTCACACGAGGCGTCGAACAGTCTCTTTGCGAGATCTCTAAAAAGAGATCTTGCACTTGGACCCCATGGCCCCAACGTATCGACACCAAACGGCTCAAATACGTAATCCCCTACTTGGTTTGCGTATTTGCGCCGTTTGAAGGACTCCGCTGTAGCAGCAGATGCGCCCCCACATCCCGCTGTTGCAGGAACATGAGATGGCGCGAGGGTATCGACACACGTTGCGTCCCACACCAAAGGCCTACCCAACTTCCATACACTACTTAATTAGAAAAATTTATGAGATCTTTAAACGCACTTTATCTACAGGCCTCACTATGCATTTAGTTAAATATGTACATCCAAAGAGCAACCTGTATAATTCAAGAACTTTTATAGTTAATGATAAATTTATGTGCGGTCGTTAAATTTATGACTGCGTTTAATATACATGAACATGTCAGTAATAGCCATGTTTATAGCACAGGTAACTAAAAGAATTCACTGATAAATTAATGGTACCGTTTACTCGAATGTGATTATAAAACGACAATAGTCTAATAACAATAGCCATTCAATCTGTCTCACTGCTGAGCTCGAGCCTCTTTTTTAGGGTTCCGTAGTAAACAACAAGGAATTCTTATAGTTTCGATTTGTTCGCCCGTCCGACTGTCCATCCGCGATTTGACGATAAACACATTGTAACCACGCAGACAAAACTGAATGATACAATTTTAAGAAAGTTAAGCTTACTGGTAGCTCCCATCCAGTGCCCGCGATCCGATCTCAGAGTGCCGATTATTGTATAAATTAAATTAATACTCATTATTTGTGATCATCATCATCAGCCTTTAACAGTCCACTGCTGGACTAGGCCTCTCCTTTGAAAGGAGGAATTGGCCTACTATACCACGCTGGCCAAACGGGTTGGTATAGGGTTTGTATCAAGTTTTCTTTCTCTGACAGTGCTGTTCTCTGCACAATGTGCTCCCTCTCTCGGCTCTTACGACACCCATGGGATGATATGGGGTGTTGACATTCCGTATTCTTAATCCATCACCACACGGACAATATGATTTGTGATAGGTTTTTGTAATATATTTAACCGATCATCTCAACCAAGAGACGTCCACCGCTGGACATAGGCTATGCCCAATCCACACAGAATGATCATACACCTAAATGAGTAAGTGATTTATTTTTAGTTTTCTACAAGATTTTATGGGTATTGTAAGATAGGTATTTAAAAAATTATGTGGGTTTATTATAAACGATTTTTTTGCGATCCGTTTGCGAAATATTTAGGAAAAGCCACCAATGGCAAAGTGTCTCCCCTCTTCTATCTTTAAGCTATAGAATTTAAATTATGTTAAATAAAGAGATATATAATGACTAACTTTCAATGAGAATTATAACGGTTCATTAGGCGTTACTAATTAACGAGTAATAATCGATCAACTAAGATTTACAGTTGCAAGCGATAAAATGAATATTGCGATGAAGTCTTTTTATCCTTAGGGCATTAGGTAAGGGTTACTACGATACCCTACATTGTGCGTGGATCGACATGCACTTGGACGGATTTTCTATGTGAGAACGCTTCTCATACTGAAAAGAGGTCACCGCGTTAGCCAAGTACAGGTTAGCAGACTTTACAAGTCTTCCGAACACATTATAAAGATTTAGGTTTCCACGACCAGTTGGCGCAGCGGGAGTGTAAGCGACTGCTACGCCGCGGGTTCGATTCCCGCTCAAGTCAAACATTTGTGTGCATGAACATCGATGTTTGTCTTGGTCTGGGTGTTTCTATGTATAATATGTATGTATTTACAAAAAAATATATGTTTATCCATTATCTAGTACCCATTACACAAGCTCTGCTTAGTTTGGGACTAGATGGTGATATGTGTATGTGGTAGAATATTATTATTATAATATTATTATAATGTATTTTCATCGATTAAATTACCTACGACATAATTCAACCCAATCATTTTGCTTAGCCCTATTAATTAACAACCAAGTACCATTAAATTGCCCATTAATAATAAAAAGATCTACATTTGAATTGAGCTACGGATTTTGATACCTAAGGTCAACTTAGGTAATCAAAGCCATCTGATATTAATTTGGCCAGAACCCGTACTATGGTAACCAATTAATTGATAAAGAATCAAAAATATTATAAACGTAAAACGTCATCATCGTCCTAGCGTTATCCCTTTTGCATCCCGGGCTTACACGCCTTAGAGTCCGAAGTTCGCTTACCAGTCCAACCAGATAATTATCTTAATATATAAAATCCTTGCGTTACTGACTGACTGACAGACACGCTACAGCCGAAACTATTAGGCGCAGGAAGCTGAAATTTGGCATGTATGTTCCTTGGGGACCGTAGGGGTGCACTAAGAAGTGATTTCCCGAAATTCCCACGGGATCGGCCAAAACGGGTAAATTTAAAAAAAATACAGGCGTAGCTGCTGGCGTCCTCTAGTATAATAGAAAGATTACTCCAAGACACAAAACAAATAATTACGCTATTCGCATCAGAGGGCGCGATCGTCGCCTTAGCAGTCACTCAGTCAAGGTCACTAAACACCAACTCAACAAGCCAATCAAAGTTATCTCTTTTTTTCTTAGCAGTTGCATCAGTATTGAAGATCCGAAGATGACTCCAAGCTTTTTGTCTGTTAAGTGTCTGATACTCATGTGGTGAATGAATTGTAGATGTCATAATGTGTGATTGCCGAAGCATCCAAAACCGGCGAGCATGTATGTATAAAGTAATGAATGCAGATGAAGCGCGTGAGGTTTCTGAGAATAGTGCAAGCAGAAGCAAGTGGATTTCTGTCATCTATACCTACCCCGATGGGAAAAAGGCGTGATTATATGTATATGTGTATGATTTCTTACTCTTTTGTAAATACAGGCCTTGTATTTTAAACTTATTTGCAGGCGACAGTCGGTAAAATAGAAGATTAGAATTTAAGTAGGAATTGTAGTTTATTTTTTCTATATTTTACACACTTAAACAAAAATTGGCTACGTAAACAGACCCCGTTCCCTTAATTGTAGAAAGGTAAATTGAAAAGATAATCTGCGGTTAATGTATTACACCCACTTTCAATTTAAAAAGGATTACAGGTACTACGTTACATCAACATTTAATCAAAGCGAAGATTTAGAAGTCTACATTACATATTCTTTTAGTATTTCTTTACCTTTTGATTAGTGGTTCCACATGGCTTCCTTTAGGTACACCACAAATTGCGTGCTAAGCCTAAACACATTACATCATCCGGTTTTTCTCCCTTAACCTCACCTTGACTTATCGGAATGAGTTCAATCCGGTGAAAAGGTCGTGGCCTCGGTTTGGAGCGTGTGAAATTATCGCGGTCGAGTTTGGCAATAATTTGAATTAGAACATTGTCGGAGTCTGCGGTGACTGTTTGGTCGAACGCTACTGTTTGGTCTGCTATCATGGCAGTGAGAGCTGTGTTGTTGTTTTTGTGTTTGTTCGCCGTGGCCGGTGAGTAATCTGCTATTATTGAGATAATCGCTTTGGCTTATAATTTGCAATCTATTTAAGGACTTTTTTATTTAATAGTTACCTGTGAGTGTGGTTAGTTATTAGATTTATTGATTGGTTTATATGTTTTGCAAATTAGTTTTGGTTATATTCATTGTGTCATCAATGTAAAATTGTTTGCAAGCGGAAGAATCTTATTAATTTCATAATTATTTGATGCTCCAGAGACTTTATTTTCTTATTCGAATAAATATTAAGAGCTGTGGTGATGTGTCTAAATTCTTTAAATTTGATGTAGTTTTTTTATTCGCTTTAGATAGTTATGATATAAATATTATAACGTATTTTTCGTTTTATTATAATCTTATCATAAAATGTATCTAATCACAATTCTAGATCTTCAAGAAGTAGTTGAAACAAACGCAGAAAATGATCAGGCCACAGTCGATGCCGAGAACACAGATGGTCAGGACCTCGTGGAGTTGGAAGCGGCGTGCCCCGAGCTCAGTGGTCAGATTATCGGAGGCAGGGCCACGTCTGTCAACAGACATCCTTACCAAGTATCCATGGTGCTGAATGGTAACTCCTTCTGTGGAGGTTTTATCATCAGTCCGGATTATGTGATGACAGCTGCGCATTGTGTTCAGAAGTAAGTAGCTTTTGAGAATATAAACAGATATGCTAGGGACGAGACCAAATTTTAATGAATCAATTCAAGTGACAAAACTCCTCAACTAGAAACTAAATTTAGAGACCTATACATTACAATCATAAAAAAATACAAATAAAGCCCAGATTTGGAAATAATATTTATGCAGTTTTGTATCATACGAGAATTGAACACATATACGAGTAACTTTAACTAGTCAAAAATGGTGAGGTAACCCGTGAAACTATCGCGCTAACATGCTATCAAGATTTAGTCTCACTATCACATGTTAGGGACTTTGATTGTTAGAGTGTATCTGACTAGAGCAGGGGTCGGCAACCTTTTCAGTGGGAAGAGCCGAAAATTACAATTGACAACATTTAAAAGTTTTAAAAGAGCCACAAAAACTTTTCATGCCGACGATAAACTTTACTTGCGTATACCTATATTTTTTTAATATTGTGCTGAAATAGCTTATTTCTACAGTCACAATCATTTTATCGTGATATTGTTATAGAAATTGGAATTGAAGTAAATCAATTTCGTGTTTTTTTGCCACCAGGTTGTCGACCCCTGGGCTAGAGCATTACTTTAGTAAGCGTGTGAAAAATAATACCAGCACTATTCAGCCCGTGTTTCCAGTAATCTTAAGAAAAGGGAAATTAATATGTAGTTGTTATATTAGTAGAAAGTCACAAAATATGTACTTATTCAATTAAATAATAACAAATTGGACACTAAATAAACCTTGATGTACACATAATTTGGTGATAAAAACCAAGACAACGAGTAAAAGTACAAAGAGATTATAATCACCGTTTCAAAATTCCGCTGAAACTCAGTCTAGTTGCCGACGGCGTAAATAACATTAAAAAGTGATTTAATCGACATTGATTACAAAAAGAAGCTTAAGTTCGAACATAATGCCCAACCATCAACCCCAAATTATTCGGATAGGAAATATCAAAAGTAAATTTAATGCTGCCATAAATAGGACTTTGTTGAGGCGCCCATTTTATCAGTAATTATAAAAATAGTTATACTTTTTACAGGACGTAGTAAATTTGGAGATATTGTTCTGAGACTACCCCATTTCAGGCACTAGGGCCGTCGTTCTCGGGTGTCAAGGTCAAATCGTAACGTTCCTTAACTTTATGACTTTAGCAATAATAAAACTGCGACCAAACGAACAAGACTTAGCTTTTATGTCTCCGACGCTGTTGCTTATCGCTTCGGAGGCTTTCTTTAATATATAGCGTCGAGTAAAATTATATATTCCCAAGAAGTATTTCAGGGAAAGGACATTTAATTTCCATAGAATTTGCATGCCTTTGACGTCAAAATTTGCCCTCTGAAAAAAGACAAAATGATAAAATAGAATTAGTTTTCTTTTCCGTCGTCAGCGGTCGACTAATTTTATCATGGTTCGTAGCTTCTTCTAACTAAAAGACGTACATTTTTATTATGTTTTAGTAAATTTTAATTGAGATGAATATTTAATCGAAGAAATTAAATGCAATTCAAATCTTTCAAAAGGTTTTAGATGTAATTTTTGTAGTCTTAGAAATGCAGGCCGGATTTAGACGAATAAAAACCAAACGATATTTTGGAAAAGCCTAGATCTTGAAAATATGGCCTTACAGATACTTGAAGATGTAAATACAAATATATTGCGGGGTCAGGATCGTGAACGTTGCCATGACCCGGCAGCTGGTTTTTCTCTCCGTGAATATTTTATGAAGTAGTGTGTACCGTGGCTCGAGGGCTCTTCACTAGTGGGAATGTTCTTGTTGAGTGGGTATACCATGAGTTTATGATGTAGCTATGTTACGGTATATTTATTCATGTGTCGTTTTTATCGACGCTTGTAGAGGTTCCGAGATGTGTGCTTGAAAATATGGTATATTATAAATGAAGTTGCCACAGTAGATCATTTGTGACTGAAATTATCGATTTTGATGTCGGCAAATAACAGATATTAATCTACAACCGAATTAAAAACGATTTTAAAATTTGCTCTATTAACGCTTGTGTACTGCTGGTGGACTGTTAGGGGCTGATGATGATGATGATTATAAACCCTAGAGCACAGCGCTTTAATCCTAATTGTTACATCAGGTCAAACTAATAACAAAAAATGGCTGTGATTGTTAATATTCTTTCAAACCTTATGCCAACTGGGGAGGATGACAGGAAGTGACACATTCTGTCTAAAAAGGCACGTGTATTATAGCTTGATAAGAAAGGCATAATATATAGATCAGCTTTCAAAAAGAAAATTTTATTCAGACAAATTAACATTTTTAATCAATTTATGGCATTCGTGTTATCTTTATTATTATATGTATAATCGACAGATCATGCGACAATATTAGTCAGAGCGTGAGCTCTCTAGATAAAATGTTTATATTATTGATCTGATTTAAATGTCATTAGATATTACATACGTTACTCATGTGCGCTTCAGCACGAAATGAAACTGAGTTCTTTCAAACTTTGTTTGTATCAGTTTCAAGTATAACAATAATAAATTAAAATATCTCTGTTATTAACTTGTTTGAATCAACAATACTAGAAATGATTAAGGTTGTCGAAATATCATCGTTGGCAAAACCATTTCTCATTATTACTTAGAATTGGATTTCATAATTCTTAATAAAGTTTCAGAAAAACAATTGTTATTGAACTTTACTTTTGGTTTTGAATTTATCTGAATACCTATTTATTTTCTGCACGAATGGCCTAGAGGTTTAATTAGGAGCTTCCTCACTGCGTTAAGTGCGTCGGTTTTGGTGTTCAACTTGTTCTGATATTGAAGTTTGTTTGACTTTAAGTTATGATTACTACGTGACTCAAAGATTGTGTGGACCACAAATATTTGTACCGAGATTACAATGTTAAGAGGTTTGAATATGTCAAATTTCTATTTCCTATCATTCTACAAAGCAGACCATTTCACTTCAGATGGCGATGTATTTTTTTTTATAACAGTAATCAGATGTTGTATTCTAGATTAGGTTATGGTTAGGGTGTTTCCCCGATATTAACCACAGTCTATAAAACCTTATTTAAAAATATATATGTAATACGAAGTTGCCGGGTCAAGTCTTGTTAGATCATTGAGAAATAGTTCCTTTTAGTGATTGTTTAGTACCGATGACTGTTCCTAAATTGCCATAAAATGTTTATGTTATAAACAGCTATTTCAAACTGCAGATCTTACTTGAGTACTTGAATGTTAGCTACTGAATTTATGAAAATCAACACTATCTGAATTATTTTTTATTCTAGCGTTGGTCCTAACGGTATTCGTCTCCGCGTCGGCAGTACTCGCCGTGATTCTGGCGGCAGGATAGTCCGTGTAGCAAACGTTGTAGTTCACCCTCAGTATGGCCGGCCTCGGTTCGACAACGACATTGCAGTGTTGAGGCTAGCCAGGCCATTGACCTTCAATGCGAATATACAGCCTATCAGACTGCCGACGCCGAGGCAAGCGGTGCCGTTGGTGAGGCTGACTGTGACGGGATGGGGTTTGACAGCGGTAAGGACAATGTGTCAAATGTATTTCACAATTCTAAGAAATACATTCTAACTTACTTTTTATTTGGTAGCCTCATTGTACTTATGATTCAGCTGAAATTAATAGTGCGTAAACTCACAAGTTTAATATCGTATTATGTTGATCAGAAATGGCAGTGTTCAGAAAGTAGACGCATTTTCTTACTTGGTTGCTTTGTTTGGAGTGAAATTGTAATTTCAAGACAGGGGTGGGTATCTCTTATGTGGGCAAAATTTCAAGACCTCTAGCGTAATAGTCAGGGTCATTAACATCTAGAGGTCAATCAAACTTTCTGTCACTCATCACAATAAAATAGCAGTGGGGACATTGCGATTTTCATTGATATTCTTTTTGTATATATTTCTGTCAAAGAGTAGTTCCCCAGTTAAACTCGCCAATTCTTGCCGAAACCGTAACGCTTTATCAAACTACGTTTTTTATGATTTTTCTCTTAATTTCACAGCCTGGAGGCCGCCGTATCCCTCGTATAATGATGGAAGCCAACGTTCCAGTAGTGCCACACTGGCTATGTCGATTGTCTTACGGAGATGCACTGACAAATAATATGTTCTGTGGTGGGCATTTCCTTATTGGAGGAGTGTCTTCGTGTCAGGTAAGAAATGCTTTGATGTTATAAAATTCAAGCACGTGGAAGTTTTCATACTTTCTTATGAATAGTAAGAGTTTATTTTATAAATGATTGTTCCTGATGATCGAAATGTCAAGGACAAGGAATTTCCTCTCTCCTTTTTCTTGTTCTGTTATTCTGTAAATCTTGATTTTAGTCATCTAAGTCCACATTTATGTATACATTTGTATGTAAACACTAACTTAATCAGAAGATCATTAAGAGAGAATTTTGATTTACACGAAATAGCACTGTATAATTAGCATATAAAACATTTAGGTTACATTTAGGTTGGCAACTTTCAAAACATAGTTTAACTTTTTTTCAGGGTGACTCAGGTGGTCCGGCAGTTTTTAGAGGAACAGCGTTTGGTGTTGTCTCTTTTGCTCGGGGTTGTGCCCTCCCTTTATCACCGACTGTATTTACCAATATAGCAGCTCTTAGAGGATGGATCACGGATAATACAGGAGTTTAAACTCTACCGTAACTACTTTAGGCTCAAATTACTGTGATAGAGTGATTGGATTTCTTAAATGACAAAGATTGCTGAAATGTATTTTCCAATTAGTGTTTTTGTGCAGAGATCTTTTTACGTAGTTCCAAACATAAAGTTGATTAGCATAAGTTAGATGTAGACTGTTAAAATAATGTCTTTTATTTATTTTTGTAATATATTCTTAATAAAACATTTAGATTGGTGTTGTTTTATTCGAATATTTTTAACTTAGGTTACTGCTCCAGATAAAGAAGTGCTTTTATACGGTTATTATTTTAATAAGATTACGGACAAGCTGCGTAAGTTGTTTTCTATTGATTTATCTAAAACGATGGTGATGGCAAATATATCGAGTTTACTACTTTAAATCATGGTATATGCTTCTCTCAACGCAAGGCATTGAATAACGCTGCATGTTAAGCACCATTGATAAAACAGAATATAACGTTAACATTCTGTTTACAGGTATACGAGATGTTCTTGATTGGGTACCAGTTCAGGGTACTATCACCAATCTTCACGATACATTGGGGCCTACAAGCGCGCAGGAATCGTCCACTATGGAGGGAGAAACAAAACGAGAAGAACAGAAAACACTTCGAGACCTTCAAAAGGGAACTCTTCGCGAGGTACAGGAAAGACCCGCTGCATTTATTAAGAAGACCACAGCAGTCGAAGAAAACCTAGGCTTCCCGAGGCCGCGCTATGACTGCCGGCCTCGTCATTGTAACAATACTTGTCAATTTCTTCTGACATCGTCTGAAAAGAAGTAAAGACTATAAACAGATGTCATGAGTTGACGATACGGGACTTTCTATGTGTGTGTGAATAGACACAGTGCGGCTTAACTAGTGTTGTGTTTCAACTGCCTCGAGTTATAACGACTTCTTATGCATTACAAGGTGAACCTAGTTTAATGTTATTTTTCAAGATATTGGATCTTAGTGAATAGTAAGGACTGTTGGGTTTTAGACAGGTTTTGTAATTTGGTGCCACTGACAGCCTCTAAGGGGTAGTGCCATAATCAAATTTGGACGACTAGGCATTGATTTCAACGTTCCTATAGGCTACATTTCCCTGACATAAAGGGTTTATTTAAAATATCATCTATGTAAATATGATAAATTTGTATCAAACGTGAAAAATATTACTGTTGTACATTCCTTTGTTATTTTATATTAGACGTACGTAGTGATGTGTTCAGAAGCCTCGATGCCTTAGTGCCTCGAGCCGAGTAATCGAATATATGGTTGTTGTGCTGTAGTGAAAATGTGATGTATGTGTTTTAAAAGAATATAATAATATCGAGCATGTATTCGAAAGTATATTGCCGTTGCTATTTATCAGGCGTTTGTTAGAAACAGCTGACACGACAGAGGAGCATAATTGTGGGAAAATACTAAGAATTCTAAAATAATCGTATTTAAAAATAATTCTGAACACGTCATTGGTCACAATCTTGTTGATTCTGCGAAAGATATTTAGAGTAGAATTAGAAAATGTATTATGTAGTCTACTAAATATTATGTTGTTGATGGGTAACGATGCATGGTTTAAATAATAATACATATTTCTGTATGTAAATATTAAGATTATATATATTTATATTAAGCACAAAGTAAGATTACGCGAGCACAATTTTTGTACCTATATTGTTATCTTTTAAATTACTACGCTAACGAAATCATGTTGTGTATTAGTCTTTAGATCAATTTCTCATTACTTGATATGAGCAATGCCTTGAGTAAAGCGATACATTACATTAAATCATTGTTGGAATATTTTATTAGGGAATATTTTTTCGTTGCTTTAGGCGATGGGTGTTTGAAATCAAGTATGACTTCTCTGGCCCTCGCCTATAACTGTTGTTTCTTTGATTTCTGGAGGTGTACAATAGATTCATTAAATACAGCAGTATTACTCAGAGTAGCTACAAGATAGTAAATAGTAAGATCATATTTTTGCATATTACAGTATTTTCAATATCTCATTTGGCTTGTAGCTTCAGTGTTGTGCAGTCGCTTTTACATGTTCAGATACTTTCAATTATTTTGTAGGGTGTCAGTAGCCAAAGCATGCGAACATCTAGTCAATATAATTTTCAATATTAGCATTTCTTTGTATTAGACTAGCATGGCGTCATTGTAGATCTTTAAATAATTGTCTGCGAGTTTAGGTATACGATTTTCTATATCTGTTTGGAGACATATTTATTTGAAGTTTTATAGATTGTTCTTTGACTATGATATTTATTTGTATTCTATTATTATGTTTCGTTTTAAGTACAACTTTTTCAAATATTATACTTAGAATGGGGGTGTATATTTAAATAAGGGATTGTTTTAGTCAAAGTTGTTACTTTGTTGATTTCTGTGTTATTGATTGTCTTAGACGAGTACCACAGGGCGCCATATTGGTGCAATATTAACATTATTCTTGATCTCTATATTCTGTCGATTTCATCAAAACAATGATCTTATGAGAATAGATAAATAAATCAATCTTTGTTACAATAGTCAAATCAACTTGTAATTATGATTAATTACAGATAACTTAGCCTATTATGGCTAATCATTAGTCTTACAATCAAAACGGTTTAGATTTCTCATCTCATTGTACTGCTATCATTCCTAACATAAAATTACGTATGTAAGCATTTTTACTCTTAAGTATTTACTGTTAATATCTTTCTCCATCTTGCGTTGTTGTCTCTTATTTTTTTCCAGCTTTTAGCCATCCTGCCAGTCCTGATTATCTTTGAAAGAGAATATTGAGAATTGGTAGTCTTTTTTGTTTTAGCACAGATTCTAATTTTATGCAAGCCTGTAAGTATATCAGAGTATATATATGGTACTATCTTATTTCTAGGTGTAAGCTGAGTCGTAAATTTCTCTGTTGGTCTTTAATAATTTACTTTATAATATCATCACAATGTGTAATCTTTATTAGTTACTTTATTGGTATCTTGGACAGTTTTGGAGACTTGTCATTGCGCAAAATGTTAAGTGCAGAGACACAATTTGTAAAGGAACACTTTGTAATCGTTTTAATACATAACAAGAGGAATTATAAAATTGGTTTTGGCAACAAATGTAAACAAGTAAATGATTCATATTATGTTGAAAGGATTTGCCAAAATATTATGAATTTTATAACTTTGGAGTTCTTATGTCCTGTTGTGGTATGAGATGAGAAGCCAATCATTTAAATATTAACATTATGATTGCAATTTGAAAGATGTTTTAGTAGCTAGAAAATGTATTTAAATACCTAATTACCTAATACCTAATTATTTTATGCTTGGTATATTTATCTCGTAAGAACTAATGAACTAAATGAATATCGTCTATGAGTGAGAAATTTTTCGGCGTATCGACAATTTCTTTTGTAAATGCCTTTAATGATTTCAAATATTAGATGTTTATGGAAACGAACTTTCAATAAACAATCGTCAAACGCATGCGTTTCTTTATTACATTTGCTACATTATATTAAATCGTACAGGTGCAATTTTTGTTGGAATATAGAGCTGCAGTTATCAAAATATGCATGTTGATTACATTTTGTTCCTTAAAGTCATAGAACTCTTTCATACAAAGTTTCTTAACTAACGACCATTTTCAGTATTAGATCTTTTTTAATTTTAAAGGTAGTAGAGCCTTGCTGATTTCAGCATGAATGGGTCGGCTCAACCGGCAAAGTACTACCCTTTCACAGAAAATCGACGTAAAGTAACAGTACTTAAACTATTGCGTTTTGTTCGGTGAGTGAGAGTGCCTGAGGCCCTATATCCTTTTCCTTTTCCCTCATCCCACTCCTTATTCTATCCCATTTTCCAACCCCAAGGAGCGGCAACGCACTTGTGATTCCTGTTGTGTTGCTTGTGTCCATGGGCGGCGGTAATTGCTTACCATCAGGCGATCCATCTGCTCATTTGCCGCCTATTTCTATAAAAAAAAGATCTATCCGTGGGGTTGGTTACTAGATATACATATTTGACGTATTTATATGGAGCTTATGACAAATATGTATCTCTAGGTAGGCATATCCATCCCCCCCGTGGGATCTCCACCTTGTCGTGGTGGGGGGCTCAGTAACTGTCGGTTTGAGGTACACCCACGGTGAAGCTAAGCGGGATCCCGGGAGGGGACGCTCCACGTGGGCTTGGGTGAGGCCTGCGTAGGATGCGTCCCAAGGTGCGCGGGACAGTTCTGTCTGTCCCTCGCAGTCGGATGCGGTCGCGGGAGGAGAGGCCTGTCGGTGTTGCATTGCCGCGCGCCCTATCTCCCGCGACCAAATGGGAGCGCACCATCGTTGCGTCGCGGTGGGGCCGCAGAGGAAGAGGAGATGCGGGGTTGCGTAGCCGTCCTCCCTATCCTCTGCGGCCGCTGGGTGTTTTGGCGGCGGAGCCCAACACCTTCATCCGCCGCCAAGGGGGTTTCGTTCGGGGCCCGCCTGACCATCTGGCGGGCCCATACCCGTCGAGGGGTAGCGATAGCGAGGAATGCTTCGGTGAAACCCTACCCTCCGACACATGGGTACATGAGGAGCACGGGTTGGTTTTTAGTCAGTAAGAGTCTGATAGTCCCCTTCGTCCTTCCCCTCCAGGGCAGAGGGACTCCATGAGGATATTCCAACCCGACACAAAATAAAAAGGTAGGCATATCCATGGATAGATTAAATATTGACACCAGCCGTAAGGCGACCACCCGTGATTCACCGTTGTGTTGTGTGTTAAGCGTTAAGCGGTACCCTAATATTGCGCCTCCCTGGTCCAGTGGATAGCGTATGCGTCTGCTGATGGGCGGTCCCGGGTTCGATTCCCGGGTCGGGCAAAAGTGTTACTGGGTTTTTCCGAATACTCATTAGCAGCCTGGAGTCTGGTGATGTGCCCGGTAAGGGCAATAGGCTCGCCCCCTATTACGGGAGACCTAAAAATTCATGGCGAAATTTGGGTATAATATTTACACCTCTGCCTACCCCTTCGGGGATACAGGCGTGAGACTATAAATAAATAATAATATTGCGCCAAGTGTTGTGGGTTCGATCCCCACACGGAATAATACGTTTTGTCATCAACACATGTTGTTGCGAGACTCGAGTGTTTGCTGTATTCACTTTTGATGTCTGTTAAATCACTGATGCCGTCTTTATGCCTGGTGCATGCAGTTTTTAAAAAACTTGGACTTAAAATTAAAATGTAAAAATCGAAAGTGGATAGAAATGGCAAGCATAGGTAGAAAATCTCGGACGACTCGGACGCTATTAAGTAGTCCCTTAACAACCGATAAAAATTAAATCTGGGGACATTCAAACAGTAAACTTTTATTTAAAATCGATATATTAATAATTGATTGATTTACTGATGTTTTTGGATGTGACGAGTATTTCAACCAAAACTCTGGCACCTTCATAGAATTAATTGAACTCAGAATTTCTCTCTGAAGAGTTATTAGGAATTTCGCCAATTGGACCCGCTGTAACAAACAAAACAATAAATGCATTTTCCATAGATTTCTATCATTCTTATACTCTAAGATAGATTATCATCATCATCGCCCGAGCGTTATCCCGGTTGCATCCAAGACTTACACGCCTTGGAGCCCGAGGTCCGCTTACTGGTCTAACCAGATATGACAGAATATCAACTTTTCCACAGTGCGACTGCCGTCTGACCTCCGCAACCCAAAGGGAAAGCGATATCCCGTGGTTTAGACCAGTATCAGTTTATTTGAGGGTACTGACTCCCCGTAACGACTGTCAAAGATCTTCATGACAGCCGGGACCGACGGCTTAACGTGCTTTCGGAGGCACGGGGCAAGCAATAATTAACAATTTAATACGCACTTCGAAAAGTCATTGGTGCGCGCCGTGGATTCGAAACCAATACCCTCTGCATGGCAGTCCGTGGATATCTCGACTAGGCTATCGCTGCCTTCTCATACTCTAAGATAGATACCTAAGCATTAAGTGAATGCCAATAGCAAAAGTCACCACTAAGTACTTTATCAAATCCACAAGTTTTCGCTATATGGGTTTTAGGAGTAATCCTTATAAATTCATATCTGCCTCTATTATGAGTAAAGAGCCGAACTTGAATATATAGCGAATACCCGAAATATTTGATGACAACCAGATAATTTAATACTAATCAATAATAATTATGACTGCCTCTGTGGTCCAATGAATAGCGTAAGCATCTGCTGATCGAGAGGTCCCGTGTTCGATTCCCAGGTCGAGCAAAATTGTCACTGAGTTTTTCCAAATTCTCAGTTGCAACACGGAGTTCGACAAAGTGCCTGCAAACGGCAATAGGCTCGCCGGCCTACAAATACATAACATGGTGAAATGTGGGTGTAATATTACACCTCTACCTACCCCTATGTGATACAGGCGTGAGTGTGAAAAAATAAATTAAAACAATGTAAGTTACTATCGGCTTTCTGGCTGATGTGCTCCTGTATCCAATCGTTGATGATGGGGAAGGCCAGGCGTGTGTATACTCCGGGGAAGTTGCCTCGGGCGCACCCAAGACCCCAGGACACCACGCCGATGAGGACGCCCTCGTATACTATTGGACCGCCGCTGTCACCCTGGAATCGCATGGCAAGGCGTGAAGTTGTTGGAAGCGTTCTGTCATTCTAATAGCGGTGCATGTATGTGCCTTGCTGATTTCGGCATGAATTTGCCGGCTCTACGGGGGGAGTACTACGCTCTCATAGAATATTTTTTTATTGAATAGGGAGACAGACGAGTATTCGGGTCACCTGACGGTAAGTAGTGACCGCCGCACATACACACCTGCAGTGCCCGAAGGATCACAAGTACGTTGCCGGCCTTTTAAAAAGGAATATGGACGTGAAGTAAAAGTAGTCAACGACTGTAGACTTTTGTCCCATGTCCTCTTCTTTTTCCCTCATCTAGTTTTTCCTTGTATATCTTAATAATATAATAATATTATAATATTTTACTACATTCACTCAACACTGTCTAGTCCCAAACTAAGCAGAGCTTGTACTATGGGTACTAGACAATGGATATACATACATATATACTTTATATCTTTTCCCATTCTCGCGATAGGCAGGGGTTTGGTTATTTTTTACATCCACAGAATGGATCGAGGTAGGGACACTTAGTATTCTTAATCCGTCACCACAATGGGAGTGACAGATAGGTATGAAAATTTTAACAGCAAATACCTGACAGGCATCAGGCGACGCCGAACTGAAAGACCCTGCACAGAACATGGAGGCGGGGTCAATGGCCTTCCTATCGAGCCCGGAGCGACGGCACAGCTTCATGGCTATCGTCTTTATAGTGGAGGACTGGAGGTATGTGGCGCTTGGACCACCTTCCTGGAAGTGGATGGTATATTAATTAGGCTTAATTACTTTGAAATTGTCGTTATTCGGTAACGGGTTTCATACATACATAGCCTCACGCCTATATCCATGAAGAGGTAGGCTACACCCACACCTATATTGCTACACCCACACCTATATTGCTACACCCACTTTTCGCCAGATTTATTTTAGTCCCACGTAATAGGGGGCGAGCCTATTGCCGTACCGGGCACATTACCAGACTCCGAGTTGCTACTGAGAATTTCCTAACGGAAAAACCCAATAACACTTAGCCCGACCCGGGGATCGAACCCGAGACCTCCCAATCCCACGCGCACATTTATGCCGCGAGACCAACGAGGCAGTCTTAACGGGTTTCAGTCGCGTAATTATTAAAAACAAAGGTCTTTTGTCTCTGTAATATGATTGTGTAAGTATATAGTAAACAATAAAGAATTGCCTAATCTTATTTTTTCACTAATGAAAATATTTACAACTATATCCTTCAAACCAACGTAGTTTGATTTTAATATTTACAACTGTTTACATGGCAGATTTACTGGACTGCTCGTCTTTGTACCTATTATTATGTACAATTTCGCAAAGGTGAGGAATGAACTAGACCGAGAACTATTAAATATGAAACTTTTCATGAAGAAGGTAATATAAAACTGAAGGCCAATTCTCGTATTTAACAGAGACTGACACTGAATTTTGACTGAACTGCGATTTAATTTTGAATTGACTCACAATTGGTATTCTGCTCCACTTAATCTCCTTATAGTATAATTTCGATATAATCAATTTATAATCTCTTGTTGATCTTAGAGGTAATGACAAAAACTCAAAAACAAAAACATGAATTTTGCCATTGTATGGGAAAATACATTAATAGGAATGGTTATTGCATGCCAATACGTTTACATGCCAAATTAAAATTAATATACAACTAAGTAATAAAATTTCGGTAAGTAAATATATTGGTTCCTTGGATCGTGTGAATTATTTTCAATAGGTTTTCAATAATTAAAAAATTTAATATTCAATAATAGAAATAATTCAGACATTATAAGGATTTTAACGATGGTAACGTACAATTGGGTATTTTAATTCGTTTTCCCTCCTGATAATTTTATCTCATTTGTTGAATTTCTCGAGCAAAAGTTTCGCGAATATTTCGATCTTGAAATAAATATTGTCAATGCTGGCAACGAAATACTTAACATGTTTGCATGTTGTCCACCAGGATCTCCTAGCCAGATCCCCCAGAGGATTCTCGTGAACTCATTAGTTGTGAAATTGTATAAAAGCAATTAACGTTTACAAAACCAGTGACTATCAGAAAGTTATCAGCCATCGATAGGGATTACAAAAATCAGGTGCATGCGATTTTCGACCTTATTGACGTAACTCAGAATTTATAATTTTAATAACGTATCAATGTCAGAAAGCAAGAAAATACCAAAAAGAAGTTTATCATGAATTGTCAATAAGGTCGAAAATCGCATGCACCTGTTTTTTGTAAGCCCTATCGATGGTTGATCATTTTATAGTCATTTGTTTTGTAGACATGAATTTGTCTTACACAATTTCTTTTTAAACTTATTTTAGATACCTATCCCCGTGGTAAAACTAGTGGCACATAATAGCTAAAGGCGATTCCTATGTTTATTAGCAAAATAGATCATAAATATTACCAGAAAAATATTCAACACTATTAGTGGTATCGTTGGGAATGTCAAATAAATCACGTCATCACGTCGTGTCCTTGGTAACATATGTATATTAAAACTAGAAATACCTTACCTGCTCTACTAATAATTAGCAGAATACCGTTCACACTAGTTCACACTTGGTTCAACTTTCGATGTAGTCCCGATCTCATTCAAGTGTCAGTTAAGTTACGAGAATACCATTTATGACGCCGAGACTAGATCGATATTGGAATTTGAACAAATATAATTACCAGAATTGGCCCTCTGGTATATAATGAAGAAAACAAGTAAAGTATTTCAGATATTGCAAAATTTACTGAAATTCACTGCTACAAGGGAGCCATATCCTTACCTAGAGAGAATCTAAACCTTACCTTCAGCTTGCCCCACCCGCTGACAATAGCGGGCTGATTAGCCGGCAGCCGGGCCTCCTTCACCACGATCCGTATCGGCAGCACCCGCGACGAGAACCGGAGCGGCGAGTACAGCTTAACCAGGCCGACGTCGTTCGTCTTCGTCTTGCTGACGTACCGCGGGTGCACGTAGCACTCCTTGACGTCATACATCTCGCCGCCGTGCGTCTTCCATGAGGAGCCCAGGCGGACGCTCAACTCGCTGGCGCGGGCTCTAGAACATTGATAATGAAAGATAATAGGACAATTATCATACGGTCATCTGTTCTCGAACTGAGCAGAGCTTGTACTATGGTAACCATATCACTGATAAACGTACATATATTTAAAAAAGGGATATTTTTAACAGTGCATCAAATATCTTAAGTAACACACTGAAGTGCGTTACGCTAAGAAACTTTATTATTTCACTAAAATACTGACTTGCACACTAAAATACTATTTGCACACCAAATATGACGATGTTTCTACAAAATATCATTTGATATGAAGAGTCTCATCCGCTCGGGAAACTTATCCACTCAGAAAACTTAATAGGTTATGTTAGATTCTCTTTTGACCCTTAACACAAAAATAGGAGCCCTGCGAAGCAGGGCTCCGTCAACTTAGCTTATTAATTTATTTGGTTGTTAAAAGTAAAAAAAAATATGATATGCTTCTGTAATTGAAAGGTTTATTTTTATTATTAGAGATTTGCAACGGTCAATAAACAGGTGTTCGTTATGAAATATTTTGTGAGTATATTTTGTGGTGCAATTAGTATTTTAGTGTGCAAGTCAGTATTTTTTAGTATTTATAATCAGAGATAAATTGAGTAACAGTTAAATACAACCCTTTAAAAAATATTATATAATAGATTGCCTCGTTGGTCTCGCGGCATAAATGTGCGCGTGGGATTGGGAGGTCTCGGGTTCGATTCCCGGCTCGGGCAAAGTGTTATTGGGTTTTTCTGTTAGGAAATTCTCAGTAACAGCACGGAGTCTGGTAATGTGCCCGGTACGGCAATAGGCTTGCCCTCTATTACGTGGGACCTAAAAATTCATGGCGAATTGTGGGTGTAATATTACACCTCTGCCTACCCGTTCGGGGATACAGGCGTGAGTATATAAAAAAATATTAAAAATAATGTCCTCTAGTACGAATGTCGGTCAAAGCAGCTAGCCTTATATGAAACTAGCCATCTCCGCGGAAAATATTATAGTGCACAAGTGTGTACGAAAACAAGTGCACTCTCCATTCCCTCTTTCCCATAGTCCGATGCAAGAGAGATATATTGGGCGCAGAGCCAACGGATAAACGTGCTTTCCGAGGCACGGGGTGTAACACCGCCAACTCCCTGACTCCGAAGTTTATTTGATAATTCTTGACAGAAAACCCAATGTCACTTTTTGTTAGACTCGGGAATTGAACCTGAGACCTTATGATCCGCAGTCGCTTACAATACCGCAGTGCCACAGAGGCAGTCAAGATAAGATATACATACGTTTTATTGAAAATTATACCCAGACACAGGACAAATCATCGCGGCCATCTCACAAAAAATAATGTCCCAGGTGGGAATAGAACCCTAGGTAAGCTAAGCTAATCACTCGAGAAACAAGACAGTTATAATATAGACAGACTGATAAATTGTAGCTTGGAATCAGATCGAATCGATCGGGTGGGGATTACAAATACAAAGAGTAAACCTAAAAGAACACAACGGTGGTCTAATTGCAAATTGCAATTTTTGCTAAGCTACTATGATAAGTAACTGCTGTACCTACTAAAAGACATTTTAGCTGAAGGTTGTATCTTTATTATTTTTTTTTATAGTAATAGGCGGCAAACGAGCAGACGGATCGCCTGATGGTAAGCAATTACCGCCGCCCATGGACACAAGCAACACCACAGGAGTCACAAGTGCGTGGCCGCCCCTTGGGGTTGGGAAAAGGGATAGGATGAGGAGTGGAATGAGGGAGAAGGAATAGGGGATAGGGCCTCCGGCGCTCTCACTCACCGAACGAAACGCAACAGTTTAGGTACTGTTACTTTACGTCGATTTTCTGTGAGAGGGTAGTGCTTCCCCGGCCGAGCCGGCCCATTCATGCTGAAATCAGCAAGGCTCTACTACCGTTTAAATAATTATCTAAGATAAAAAGCCTCTATTATTAGCCACAAGCATAGTCCAATTCAAAGGAATACAAGGCATCAATAACCGTTCACGACCAGACGTTGAGCACTCGACATGAATTAAAAACATATCCCTCGTGATCTTCAAAGAGGTCAGTTCTTATAGCAATGCAGATAAAATGATTTTCGCAACAAGTTGCAAAAACATAATTTTTACTCGTAAAAAGTCGGCCTTCAACATAGCTGTAATTGAAAATGGCCAGCGTACTCGCTTAATTTCTAATTAGGCGCAAGATTTATTGTGAAACCGACGGCATATTGAAAAAAAGCGAATTAAATTGGAAATCTTTGTATTGTATTTAGTTTTACGTTCGTCTTAAAACCTTTTGCTTTGTTAGGCTATAGGAGTAGGTAATATGAATTTTTATATCTTGGATTAGATGTTTCTAAAAGTATAAAAACAGCTATAACTCCCTGACTCGGTAAATCAGTGAATAGAAGCAAAATTGGCAATCTTTGGAATGTGACGCTAGACTGTAAAATAAACCTCAAACTTATACGCATTCAGTAGTAGATACCTATACGTAAAATGAAACTGAGAGCCTATTAACAAATGAAAAATAAGCACATTACATCACATCACAGCATTATAACTCAAAAATACCGATCTACATAAACATAACCAATATAAAATAGCATAACCAATTCAAAAACCCAATTACATTTATACAGGTGGCGCAATAAGAAAGCAACAACGGACCTAATACGAAGGATATTGAAGATCTACACGTCTACATTTCAGAGGCAACGTATCGCTTTCCAAGTAGGAGACAATAAATTTCCTCTAGAGCAATCGTAACTCCCTGGGGTACTACTACCTAGCACATAACAAACTGGAGATGTTTTGTTCCTGTGCCTGAAGCGATTGGTGTTTTGCATCGCCCTTAAACTCACTAGGGGATAAATTGAAATTGGCGAAAGAACGCAATTCGCTAGAGGCGCGCCATAAAAACTACGCGTCAGTCCCGTGAATTTATTCCAACTAGTTCGCGGGCTCAACTTCAGTGGAAAATGTGGTCGGATTTTGTGGACTGTTTATTGGTTTCGGCCTTGTATTCCCCTGTGATAGGGTTTCAATCATCAGCTTTCGGTTTTTTCTCATTTTATTAGTTTCGTTTCGTTTGACCGTCTTTATTTAACAGGACAGAAAGGTCCGGCTATATTTTAGGTTAGTATTTTACTACCTCTGAATAAAGGTTTAGAGAATATAAGCCGAGGTTCGATTTGATTGCATTGAATGTTGTAAAAGATATATCTCTTGATTTATATCGATACCTATCTTGGATTGCGCTGTTTATTAGAGTAGTCCAGGAACTTGATCATTTGCACTTTTCGCGTAGACTATGACGATAAACAAAGTAATAAGAAAGTCTTTGAAAAGTTGTAGGTATGTTTCTTACATATTGACCAATTTGTTGTCCGTCGCACGTAATATGCACTACAGGTGATAGTTTTTTCTACATTATTATCGTATTACATAGGCTACAGATTTTACAATGTGGCACACCTATATAATGTTATCCCGGCCTCGCGGTGTTCCGTTTTCACAAAAACTTGAGCTAGGAGTATAATCTTCGAAGCATAAAGTGGGTGAGATATCGTAAGAGTAGTCAGATTGAGTGGCAGCAGTCAGACGAGCGTTTAGAGTTAATCCAGTCTATTCTTTTGAGTGTTTCTTCTTAAACAGAGTTACCTCACCCCTAAAGGGATGTCCACGAACGAGAAAGACAGAGGCCTCTGTTTTACAGTGTGCTTTTAAATAAGCAGGAAGTAAGTAACAGTGTCAAATTAATCTGTGATTTAGGTCTACACTAGACAGTAAGTCTTGTACCGATGTCGAATGGTAAGGACAATTTAATTAGTTGGTTAGCTGGACTGAGCAGTATTTTATGATTTAACAACACTGCCCAATTCCATGTATCCCACGGAATTAGGACCTATTGATGGCACTTTCGATGAATTGCATCATTCAATAACTAGTCACTAAATGTGCAATTTAATGACTCTCCTTACCTCAGAAGACAGTGAGCAGCTGTCAACAGCCACACATCAGTGACTACAGACCCGCCGCAGATGGGATAAGTCTTTTCTCTCAGGGACACCTGCCACGGCACCGCCGCTATCGACGTGTTGCGACCCGACACGATGCGGCGAGTCGAGCTGGGGATTTTGCCAACCGCTGCCAAATAATTAATTCAAATTCAAATGTTTTATTGCTCTCCATATACCTATGTATTACATGTCGATGTCGTACAAAGATTAGGTATAAACCAGATATGGACCCTGTCGGGCACGGCAAAATAAGTACATAGATAGAAGAGGAGAAAGGAAGGTTATTATTAAAGTGTTGGAAAGAAACTGAACATAAATCCCTTTTCTTTTTATGTTAATTATATGAGCTTAGATAATAATAATTAATAATGTTAAATGATAATCATTGTATCAATAAATAAATTGTGTAAATTCTAATGCATTCAAGTAACGTTATTGAATAAACGTGGTCATTATAGCCAAATTGCTGCACTCAAAAGATATACCTATACGTTTTTTGACATTATGAGACCAGTTTTAAACTTCCATCATGTAATCATATTGCTAGTGGGTTGACAGACCTTACAGATATGTAATTCGAGGAGTATCGGACGACGATATTTGCCCGCAATATAGCTTATATTAAACAATTTCATACGCGCTTACATAACTTTAATTACTCTGCACCGAACCGAACTCTTTGCGTTACAGTTTCTAAGCTTCTCTGCTAGATTAAAGCTGCCGTAAGTCAACATCATCCTATCGCTATCCCTGTTGCATCCAAGACTTACACGCCTTGGAGCCCGAGGTCCGCTTATTGGTCTAACCAGATATGACAGAATATCAACTTTGCCACAGAGCGACTCCGCAAACCAAAGGGATAGCGGTATTTCATGGTTTAGACCAGTATCAGTTTATTTGAGGGTACTGACTCCCCGTAACGATTGTCAAAGATCTTCATAACAGCCGGGACCGACTGTTTAACGTGCTCTTCGAGGCACGGGGTAAGCGATAATTAACAATTCAATACGCACATATCTTCGAAAAGTCAGTGGTGCGTGCCGTGGATTCGAACCCGATACCCTCTGCATTGCAGTCTGTTGGTAGTCTCTCGCTGCCTTAGTTAAAGCCACCGTAAGTATATATTAAAAGCTATGAAGCCATTTTTACCTGTGAAATCATTCATACTCATATCTCTTCGACCGGGTGTCGGTGGACTTTGAGTGGTGTTAGCGGCCTTGTCATCTGGAACACAAACTGACTAATGAATGTTCAGTATCCATATGCTAATACCCACCACGTACCGGACGACGCAGCAGGGGTAGGCCTCCCGCAAGGTGGACCGACGATCTGGTTAAGATCGCGGGAAGCGATTGGATGCGGGCGGCTGAAAATCGATCTGTGTGGAGAACCTTGTGGGAGGCCTATGTCCAGCAGTGAACGTCTCTAGGCTGGCACGATGATATATATACTGCTCGACTATTACATTGATACATTATCCTTATCTGTATATATAAAATTATTGCATTACTGACTTCTGACAGACAAAGCGCAGCCAAAACTATTAGGCTGAAAGCTGGAAGCTGAAATTAGGCATGTACGTTCCTTGGAAACCCTAGGGATGCACTAAAAATGGATTTCCCGAAATTCCCGAAGGATTGGTAAACGCTAAAAATAAGACAACGTGCGGCCGGAACTTCGGGCTTCCCTTAGTTGCTAATAATTTTACTAACAGCCCTTCGTCGGCTTCATCCTGTCAATACTTTCAGCGTAATCCCGTGATGGCCATTAGAGGGTATTACGTCTTTCTTTTCTTGTCAAATTACAATATTAGTATGTTTATAAATCAAGAAACTTATCCTTTCAGGAATAATCCCCAGGGGATACACAAGCACATTTTCTTACCCATTAATTTCTTAAGGAGGCAGTTATACAAATTTTTGTACTGCTCCTTCACATGACTTTGATTTAGGAATGATAAGATATCATGTTTATTTTGCTCGGCTTCCCCTGCCAATCCCGTATAGTCTAAGTCCTTTGTAGCAACAATTGTTTCTTTGTCCTTTTCATCTCCATTAGCGTAGAAAGTGACACAAAATAATATGAACACTTTAAAAAACATTTTAATTTTGACTTTTTTATTGCATTTTACATAACTTATAACAGTCCAATCATATTGTTCAGATTATAAAAAGCCTGACTCTCAGGGTTTCTTGATAGAAGTCGGGTGTAGGTAATTATTGAAATGTTATTAAAATCAATGGTCGTGAAATCAGTATAGGTTTATGGATTGTATAAATTTTAATTTTGGACGATCGACGTCATGTACGACGTTTCTTAACCTTGAGAGCCAATATATATCATCATTGTCAACGTTTTTCTCTTGAAATATTTAATGTGGTCATACCGAGGGTGCGTGGTGTATTCCTCTTTTCGTCCATTAGTTTATAAGTACATCGATATATCCCTATTCACAAATTTTTATTTTTCTGGGTATTTCATCCATTGTTTGTATATTTGTAAACTTAGCCGCTTCGTGCGATAATTTCCGGGAATTGTTTTAAAAAGAAAACAGACAGCAATTACGTTTTAACTTTGATAGTTATATTTAGCTGCATCTCACGCGAGGCAACGAGACTCACGAATAAGCCTTTCTTAATAAGTGGTACCAAAACTTAATAATATTTAAAACTCATTTAACCTCATCTGTCGTCAGTTGTGTGCAATACTCTCTTTATGTAGACAAGTGAGGTGGGCGCTTGATCACAATGCCGTACAAAGTGTCGGGACGTAGCTTGTTGCTATTATGTTTGTGCAGGCGCTTAGCAACTTTCCCTTTGTCATTACGTGTTAATGATTGGCTTCTCTTTACACTAAAGTAACAAAAGTCTTTAGTCGAAAGTACAGTACAAATTAAAGTGGAGAGTGGAAGGGAGAAGGTTTCCTAAGATATTGTAAAGTGCAGTAATTATGTTTGTATTGTGAGTGTTTCAATGTGTTCATAGCGGAATCGAAGCGCAGCTGAACAATCATTGTGTAATTTACGTTTTTGTTTAAATTATGTCTTTACTCTGCTCTTGGTTTGTTGTTATATTACTTTTGTTTCATAAGGCACTGCATTGAATATTATGCAAATAGTATTCAGACGCTTTAAACGGACTAGCACCTGTAGAATTGTGACAATATTATCTTTCTATCTACGTACTGTTATGAACGTGAGGCTTTGTGGGGATGTATGGGTGTTTATTACTCTTTGACGCAATAAGTACTGAACAGTTTTAGATGTGTTACTTTTTCACAAGTAGTTAACTTACAATGTGAACAGTTGCAGCTCCTTCAGAAATAAAATGTTTGTCCATTAAATAGGGGATTTAAAAGAAAGGGAATACGGGTTTTATCGCCCGTTCCTTCACGTGGTTCTGCCTATATATTACATTGCAAACGTGGCAGTAAATGTTAATGCAGAATCATAAACTAATTAACTTCAATTTTGACGTTCATAAGCATCATATTGTGGCCTAAGTAAATAAGTAACTTTAACTTCGACTTCGATGTACTTTACTGTATTAATGGTTAAACATCAGAATACGCTGCCTTTGAACCTCATTATAGACATTAACGCAGGTAGAGACGTGGGCAGAAGCAATTGTTACAGAATCATACGTGAGCACAAACCCTAAGTCTCGTTTTTTTATGTTTCAAAACGTTCTAAACAAGTCTCGAGCGCAGTGACTGTCCCAACGAAATTTATGTTTTAGGGAGACTTCTGCACTAAAACTGCGACGAGATAGTTTTAGAAAATTCACACTTGGTGAACAGAGAATTGTATGTGACTTGCAACGGTTTTATAATGCTATTGTTTGGTGTAAGAATTCTTGAAGTTACGTTGAGATTTTTAAATTATTGTGAAGTAAACCCTGATTTTATATAGGTATGGCGTGAGTAATAAGTTTATAGTGTAATTTTTCAGGGATAATCGGACGTTAATAAGTATGTAAATTTGTAACGAAGATTTAAAAAATATCAAGATAAATAGAAAATAATTGGTTTCTAGTATTACTTGTGCGTATGCGGTGTCATTGGTAACTGTGTAGACCGGTATACGGCTTATAGTAATGCCGGTATAGGCTCAAACGAACTTAAAGCCAAGTTTATACACTTCGACTACACTATGAGACACAATTTTTTGCTAATTTATTTAATTTTAGTAAAGTCATTTCTATTTCTGACAGTTCTTACATGTACATAGTGTACATACGTAAGTAGATACTACAGAAACATCACCAACATAAGCAGTCAGCTCTTAAAGATGCGGATTCCCCTTCACAGCTTGTTGGAAACTTTTTTTCCAGATAATAACAGTTGACTGTCGTCGCGAAAAGTCGCGTTTATTGTTCTCACTTCTAGACGAGTTCACAAATAACGATTATAACAAATCTTTGAGTTCTGCTGCCGAATATTTTTAAACAGACAATGGTATCGAATTGTGTTTTGAGTAATATTCTGTAGAATACTAACGTAAAATTAAACATATGCTTAGGTATCCCCATTATTGACTTTTGGACAATAAGTGTTTATTGCATTTTTAACAATCGCTTGCTCAACAATGATAGGGGGAATAATATAACCCATCGTGGGGAAATCTGCATGTTTAGGAGTTCTCCATAATGACTTCGAAAGACATTGTGAAGTCTTCCAATTGGAACTTGGCCACCGTGGTTGACAATGGTAAACCCTTCACATAATAAGGCCTGGAGTGTGCTGTGACTCCAATACAGAAAACTACTTTGTGGGATTCTCAAATTTTCGTTTCGATTCTGAATGGTTTATATGTCCGTTGAATCTAGAATCCGCTGAAAATAGAAGATCTGTCCCTCGCTATACAGTATTTGTACTTACAGCGAGACCTATCACTTAAAAAAAGTAAAGTAAAGTACTTTTTGGACTCCACGGCTTACATCTCTTGACTGCCTTAACTCCGCAGTTGTGGATTCAATTTTGAGATTTGAGACAGCATTGTGAGCCTTATATTCTTTTATACATTGTTTCAATTTCAAAACCTGTAAAACCTACACAATACACAATCATTTTGACGACCGGTTGGCGCAGAGGGAGTGTAAGCGACTGTTACGCCGAATGTCGCGGGTTCGATTCCCGCTCAAGTCAAACATGTGTGTGCATGAACATGGATGTTTGTCTTGGTCTGGGTGTTTCTATGTATAGTATGTATGTATTTACAAAAAAAAGTATATAGGTATGTATGTTTATCCATTATCTAGTACCCATAACCCAAGCTCTGCTTAGCTTGGGACTAGATGGTGATGTGTGTATGTGTTAGAATATTATTATTATGTCGTTTATTAAATATTCTTCTCACAGTCACATTTCACATACTTAATAAATATCACACTAAGAAATAAATTAAATATATAAAATGGGACCACGGAAACCCACCGGCATCGGGCACAGGGACCAAGCTACCGGTGGTTAGGGCTCCAGAGAAAGGAACCTCCGTACGATGCGTGTCGTGTCCAGCAATACTGCCTTCTGTATAGAGGACTTGATCCAGCCGTCTAACGAGAGCCTCTTGAGGTGGTGGCTCTTGGCAATAAGACCATTTACGGTCACGACTATCGGTACAATGATCGCCGAGTCAACATCCCACATGTCGACAATCTCGTGAGCCAGGTTTATCTTTTTCGGCTTTCACGAGATTCTCGTCATGGGGTATGGTGGCGTCGATAATCATTGCAAGGCGCTCTAATCGGTATATCACCACTATGTCCGGCTTGTTAGCCACAATAGTTCTGTCAGTAATGATTATTATTATTATTATTACCAAACCCGATAGTTGTCTTTATAAAACCAAACCAATACAGCACTATTCTTAACCGTGTAACTCAATAAATCCGAGTATTAACCGTTTTACCGCACCCTTCCTTAAAGGTTACGGTATTACCGGTTAATTACCGCTACACTAATCTGTGTTAAGTTTTACGTGGCCGCTGATTACGTTGCTCTAATTCTGGCGAATCAACAACTCACTTACGTTCGTTCATTAATTACGTATGTACTGCTTATTATATTACGCGTTGTGAGGAAAAGGAATGTTGAGAGATTTGTGTGGGTAATATGTTGTTACATCTATACACATAAAGAAAATTGGAGTGTCTGTTTGTAATATTAAAATAACTGATTTTTACTTAATGCATATGGATGTATACACGGTACATACCGAAATGACATTTATTACAACTTTTGTCTGTCTGCCTGCCTGTCGGTCTGTCTGTCGGTCTGTCTGTCTGTCTGTCTGTCTGTCAGTCTGTCTGTCAGTCTGTCTGTCGGTCTGTCGGTCTGTCTGTCTGTTTGTTCTCGCTAATCTCTGGAACGGCTGAACCGATTTTGACGGGACTTTCACTGGCGGATAGCTGATGTAACAAGGAGTAACTTAGGCTATAAATTAACCGGATACGCGAAGTAGTTCCCTCAGGACGCGGGTGAAACCGCGGAAAACGGCTAGTACGTACATATAATAAGTTGTCTCATGTTTATGTTCACGGGCCATTTAAAAATACTTTGTGATTAAGTTTTGCATATAAATTGTCCTACTGCCGAGCACGGTCTCATGCTCACTATTAGAAAGGCAAGGCCATAAAGTCAAAATCAAAATCCTTTATTCATTTGGGTCGCAATGTGACGTTTAGGCGCGTTGGTCAACACGGTGGCAAAGTACGGGTTGGCACGCTGCACAATGCACATGTTTTTTTTATCCGAACATTATGGAGAGCTCTCGGACCTCAATCATGATATTCTCCTTCCCGTCTTACAAGTGATAATTAGCAATGTAATACGCACATAACTTTACCGCATTTGAAGCCGAGCCGAGACCCTCTGCGTAGCAGTAGCGTAAATTGCACCGCTTACCAACTAGATTTTTATCAAGAGCAGCTACACTTACTTGAAGAGGTGGTAGGCCACTCAGCTATAAAATATAACAGAAAGCAACATAATACCAATGAATAGAAGAGATCTAGCTCAATCAGATTCTTAACCACGAAAACTATTAGGTGAACGCCAAAATTTTAGCGGTTAGGGTTATTTAGTGAAATAATAGGAATGCTTCCTGCAAGTAAAATAAATTACATAAGTAGTAAAACATGACAAAATAATGACAATTACATTAAAAATCAATGTTTAAACTCATTTTTACTGTGAATTTATTGATATTTAAATTAGAAATCTACTTTATAGCACAATATTATGTCGACATGTTTGTTTGTTTGGTTGAACGCGCTAATCTCAGGAACTACTGGTCTGATTTGAAAAATTATTTCAGTGTTAGATAGCCCATTTATCGAGGAAGGCTATAGGCTATATAACATCACGCTATGAGCGACGGGAGCAGAGCAGTAGCCTTAAATAACGCGGGTGTAACCGCGGGCATCCTCTAGTTTCAAAATATATGAACAAAGAAGTGGCATCGAGTTCTGCCGAAGTACTCAAGCTAGCTAGGACGATACTGAAAGGCATAAGTACTCTTTGTTATTCACAATAGTCGCCTATTAGTACCTTAAGATTTATTACAATACACGATTCGTAATTTATCGTGCTACGTTCTCTGATAATCTTTGTTTTATAAGTGCATAGCTGGTCTGTTAAATAAGTAACTAATTTTATAAAAAAACGTTGCGGAATTGAAAACCTGTCCGGTTGTCAGTCCGATTGTTAGTGACTAAGCGTTTAAGAGATTGTACAACAAAATTGTACTTAAGATTATGTAATGGGTCTGAATCGTTTTAATGAATGAAACGAAAGATGAAATACCTTTCTATTTTGCCGACGTTTCGGCATGGGTTACACCAGCTGTGGTCACTCGTAGATAGTGAGCTCACACGTGTTCGGGAGGTACTCAAGCAAAACGGTTACAAACAGAATATGCGAAGGTCAAGGAAAAGGTTGAGACTAACTGAAGTGAACAGAGCGCCAGCGTTCATGCCCTACATAAAAGCAGTAACGGATAAAGTTGGAACAGTACTACAAAAATACTCCATCAAGACTGTATATAGTCCGTACTCCAAAGTAGCAAATCACCTGCGTATTCCAAAGGATGTCATCCCTTTTCAAACACCAGGCGTGTACAAGGTGGATTGCAGCTGTGGTAGTTCCTACATCGGGCAAACAAAAAGGACCATCGCCGAACGAGTTAAGGAACACATCACGGTCGTCAAAAACCGACAAACCACCAAGTCGGCCATAGCTGAGCATTTGTTGGAGTCAGGATCCAATCACTGGATTGAGCTACATCGGCCCCAGGTTCTCTCCACAGACCGTCACTATTTTTAAGAATAGCAAGGGAAGCGGTTGAAATCAAAAAGCACGCAAATTTCAACCGGGAGGATGGTTACCGTTTATCTACATCTTGGAATCCTGTCATCAGCAAATGTAGACACCGACGAGGTGACATTACGCGCCAGTGTGTAGATACCATTAGTGTTGTGTGTCGAAGTACCGGCAGTTCCGAACATATAAATGTTAATAATTGTGGAGACCAAGTGAGGGTAGTTTCCAAAATCCGCACTTCTCGGCGGCAGCGCTGACGAACATCAGTCATCCCGTGACCACGGCTGGTGTAACCCATGCCGAAACGTCGGGAAAATAGAAAGGTATTTCATCTTTCTTTTCATTCATTAACACGATTCAGACCCGTTACATAATCTTTAGTATGTGTGCAAATCATGGTAGTTTAAAAGTAGTTAAAATTGTACTTTATTATTTCTTTAAAAGCCGCTATCAATCCTATTAGAAACTAAGTAACGCAGTTATGCGGCTTCGTTACAATTTTCCAACTTAAGGAACTGCACAATCCGGTATCTTATTTCTACTTATGCTAGAAACAAGTAATTTGGTTAGTGGTTCCATTTTTCACGTTTTGCTATGGAAAGCTTGCTTTTAAATCCGCTTCAATTTGAAACTGAATGACATAGAAATATGGCCAAAAGTTTGTACTACTACAGACTTCTACAATATAGGTAGTAGAGACTTAGCTTCAGCATGAATGGGCCGGTTCGACTGGTGAAGAACTACCCTCTTACAGAATATCGATACAAACAAACGGTATCAGTTATGAGTGAGAGTATCGGAGGTCCCATTCCCTATTCCTCCTCAGTCATCCCACTGGTCCTCCCATTCCTGTTCCCAACACAAAGGACGGCATCTGACTCTTCGGGTGTTGCTTATCTTATTAGGCGACAAACGCTTACCACCGTGCGATATGTCTGCCACTTTGATGACTATGTAGCGACCAGCTACTTATCATGGAAGCGAACACGACAACTACCTTTACAACGCCATCTAACCAATGACGTCGGAACTACTACGACACGACCCCACCTATCGAAGACGACGCGCAAAATTCAAAAATCCTGAATCGTGCAAGCAACTTTCACGCGCCAAGACGCAAATATACAACTTCTAAAGAATATCCGCCGGGCAGCTGTCCTCCAGGCACGACCACCTAGCCTGGTTAGAGGATCCTCCCTCAATTTGGAGGAAGACCACACCTTTATCTTTACAACTATAAAAGACGGGCAACAGTCACTGCTACATAATGAAATAAACAATATTTTTAAAACAATCAACAAGTAGCTATGAGTAAGTACAATGATTGTTGATTTACTGCAAAACTTATGCAATATGGTAAGACCGCAGGGAATTCTGTTTTTTACAGCTCACCAACACGCTTGGAATTTTGTTTAATTTGGCTGAGAAAGCTTTTATATGCCTAATGATGTATGGTGGGATTCTAGTTGCATAATACTAAGGGAAGGCTGAAGTTTCCTCTTTTTTATTACTTGTTTAGTATGTGGTTAATATGATTTATTCTTAAACTTCGTGCTTCCCCATATAGCATGCAATAATTTGTCTTAATGTTTTGTGGAAGCATAGAGTTTTATATGTAATGTTTTTTAAAGTTTGCCAAATATGTTGAAATTCATAGTCGCCTAAATTTTCGGGCAAGTATAGTCAAGAACATCATCATGTTAATATAAAGCATTTAGAAGCTAAGTTACTTATCATCATCATCTTGAATATGAATGGACGGTGGATTCCATGAATGACGTGGGCACTTACTAAGTAAGGTATTTTAAATTCTCTTTCTTTAACGTGGTAAAATAAGGTTGAAAATGTGTTGCAGATTTTAAAATGTCACGATATTGAAGCTATGAATATCATACTGAAAATAGGTACCTAACAGTACAATAAAAAAAAGTTGATCCACCGACTTAAGGTCTAAATTTACTTACATGACATTTAACAACAAGTTTGATTTTTCTTTAAAACAATATTCTGCAAGTTCTTACTCTAACGTTATTGTTATTTTGATGATACTTAAAGTTTTATCAAAACTGGTTAACAATTGGGCTGACCATCCATATTTAATGTAATCTGGGTGTAATATATATAAACTTGCTTCCAAACTAAGATCCGGCACTTTCATAATTAGCGAGAACTATCAAAATAACTTAGTGTTAAGCTGAAGCTAGTGGTGTACTTGTGAAGACTTACGGTGCAACTTGACCTACCTGAATGTGGCACGACCTCGGCTAGTTAGTGCCGAGAGCTGCTACAACGAGAGTCTTGTCTCACATGGAATTACGATAGACCAACCTTTAGATAAGCGACCAAAATTTTATTAGTAAACGGCTTTATTAAAAAAGACAAATTCTTATAATTTATCTGATATTGAAACGGTATTTTGAACGAAATGCGATTAGACTTTGAATTTACACACAATTGGTATTTTGCTAACTCAATGTCATTATCGTCTACGGTCTCACTTGATACGACGTTCGACGTTGACACATATTTTGACACTTTGTTCAATTTAAAGTTACATAAAAGTACCAGTTAATTTAGGAGAATATCATTTGTGACATAAGTATGACACTGACATTAGATTGAAACTGCATTTTGAACAAATATAATTACGAGAATTGGACCTCAGATGTGAGGACAGATTGCCAACTGCTACAGATCTGGTGTAATAAGACAGTTTAGCATTGTAAAAATATTACCAGGTCCTGTCGTAAATAAACTGTCCCACTGCTAGTCATTGGTCTCTTTCCACTGTGAGGAAGGTAAGGCCATATTCCACCATGCTGGCCAAGTGTGCATTGCCAGATTGCACATGTCTTTCAATGAGAACTGTCTGTACCATATACTCGCAAATAAAAATGTATTATTAATATATTTATTGTTTTTCCATTAGGCACTGCTAAACAAGACATCGAGATTTTTTTCCAGTCAACTTACACAAACGACTATTTTGTCGAGAATTCACAAATAACGAAATTCCCAAAAACAATTTAAAATTAAGTGCTTCAATAGTCCTCAAAGGGTAAAAAAGGCCTCAATAATTTTAGTTTCGGTTATAGCTGGCCAGATGACCAGATCAATGGCACGAGCTCACAACACTTTTCATAACTTCGCGTTCTCCACAAAGTTTCTATGAAGAGCAAGTATATGCCATGTAGCTGAAACTACTGGTCATGTTGAAATATCGTGTAAAGTAAAGCTAACGGGCCAGCAGTGATTAAAGATGATGTTGTTTGTTTAGTTTCAAACTTAGCATATTGCTGAGAAGAAGCGGCTTGCAGCTTACAACATGAATAGACTGGCTGCGTCAGATTAGGTCATGATACAGAATATTAGCTCATAAAGACAGTAAGAAGTTTGTTATCCGCATTAACCTACAAATAAAGTGTCCTCATTAAGGTGAACGCAGACTTGGCCGCACCGCAGTCGCCGCAGTCCCCGCAGTCATCGCTTTTTGTTAATGGCCTCGCACATCTATCCGCACCGCAGTCACTGCAGTCGTTCCCGTCGCCGCACGCATCGCACTTGATTTCTTTCACAGCGTTGCCAACTCTACGTCTATTTACGTAGATCTACGTATTTTAGACCCTTCTCGCGAACCTACGTACTTCTGGCCCAGAATCTACGTATTTTGCAGCAAATTACCAAATTAGCAAAATAAAGGAATTTTACTAAGAAATAAGCATTATTAAACACAAACCACACGTAATAATGGACGTAGCTAATAATTTGTTGCATGTTTATTCGTACCCAATTAGTTTAACAAGTACACACTTAAAACATATCGATCAATTTAAGTCAATAATATTTGCTTACAGGCTCGAATCGATGTTTGAAACACTCGTTTTACATTTTTTTACTCCCTTTATCTAGGATATTATTAAAAGTACGTAGATCCACGTACTTTTTAACTCTGATCTACGTATTTTTGAAAATCAGTGTTGGCAACACTGTTCTTTCATTCAGCGTCATCCGCGCCGCGCTAGCCGCAGCGTCCGCTGCGTGCGGGCCGGTGTTGGTGACGTCATCAGCTGCGGCTTGGGGAGTTCGGTCGTTTCAGCGACTGCGGCGACTGCGGCGCGGGTGGGTGTGCGAGGTTGCATAGAACTTCATATAAATAATTCGAATGCGAATACTGCGGCGCGTGCGGTGCGGCCAAGTCGGCGTTCACCTTTAACTCACAATGAGGTGTAGGATTCCCCGTGTGGTGACAAATTGTCATTACCCCATTTCATTCCCTGGTTGTCATAATACGTGAAAAGGAAAATACACGAAGTTGGTATCTATGGCAAGAGAAAAACTCTACATCAATCTTATTATACTAACCTGTTTGGCAGCATGGCATAGGAAATAAAAAAAGAAATAGGTCAGCCCTAATACATCCAGCAGTGGCCTGTCTAATGATAAATAGATAATACTAGAGGACCCGTGCTGCTCCACAGCATATTTTAATATTATAAAAAAGCTCTTACATATAGGTATGATGAGTACATTCTAGCCTTATCTAATAAGTAAAAAGATGATATTCTAACCAAAAATATATATATCACTAAACTTCTTTTCTCACAACATTGGCTTTGCGTTGCACCTTAAGTATCGTGAAATTTCCACCTTGGCATTACTGAATAGTTTGCCGCGCAATAGGGATATATATAATATGTATAACAGAACATTGACGAAAGAAAGTTCTTCAATATGACTGTGCTGCCCTACCATTCTTTCCATTAGGACACTGTAATGTCCTTCGTCCAGGTGCCCAGAAAATAGCAAGTTATGAACAATTTCGCCAATACCTAATAATCGTATTACTGTTTTCCAGGTGAACTCGTGATATAGCTCACTTACACTCTGAAGTTCAGCATGTCCTGCGTACCTACTGTCCTTTGGCACCCATCACACGTTTGTAATCTGTTGCATTTGTAATGGTCTGGCCATATGCTTCGTCCCCAACAATGAAGTTACTATAAATACCTACCTACTTATTGACTATGTTATCAACAGTGGCCAAACGAATTTCATAATGTTTATTCTCACTTGCATAATAATATAAACAATAAGAAATTGCGCGGAATAAGCAATTACCGTCACCAAGAATAGAAATCACTTGAAAATAATATTGTTGATGGTAGAATTATTCAAATCTGAACCCGTTACCACCCGTATTATTTTAGCAGTAGGAGGACCATCCGGTACCAAATCTCCAACAGCGATTTGTCATTAACCAAGATTCTTTGTTCAAACTTTCTCTGAGCATTTTTCAATTTCCTATCAAGAACCATTATTATAATTGAAAACACAACTACTCACAAAAAATACGCTATTAAATCAGAAACTTAAGTAACTAAGTTACGCTAACTTCCCTTTTTTCTTTAAGTATCTGTCAATATTTTACTATCAAAATTAAAAATATCGAAAAACAACTTTTTTTATAAGTAAGAAAATAGGTTTTATTTCTGTTATCCAGCTAAATATGTCTGTGAGAAGCACGATTTATTTTGTTTTGTGTATGGGTGTGATTAATCCATCATAATTTAGAAATGTAATAATGACGTTTATAGTTTTGGTCGAAATTGTAGTTTTGGTAGGAATGGTAGCTTTGGTAGCAATCGTAAGTAACATTGCTACCAAAACTACAATATAATTATGCCAAAAATACAATTTCTACCAAAACTACTATTCCTACCGAAAATACTATTCCTATCAAAACTACTATTCGTACTAACACTATCATATCTACCATTTTTTCAAAACTACCATTTCTACCAAAACCGCCGGTGCTGTCAAAAGTACCTACCTTTTCTCTCAAAACTACTATTCTTACCAAAACTACAATTTCTTTCATAACTACCACTTGTAATAATATAATTATATGACAATACTACTATGAACCGCTGTAATATGTTCCACATAAAAAAAAATAAGATGCCCGAAGAAAGTCCGTAATTTAAAACACAAAAAATCTGTTCACCCAACATTAAGGGTTCACTGGTAACATTCAGAGAATATTACCTGCCATCAGCGATAATTCACTATAGTGATAATTTGAGCAACATCGGATATAATTTTACACCACACTCACCCGTATGAAAGTATGGCAAGGTCACCTTAAGGAGGCATAAGGCTTTTTCCTGGCAGTTACCGCAAGGAACTTATTAGATGCCATAAAAATATTTTTGAATTTAGAACCGTCCATGTAGAGAGAAAGCAATGGAATCTTAAGAAATTTATAGGAAAATATTGAAAAATAAGTTCAATGTCCACACCTATCTTCCTTCAAACTTACCCAATTTAAACGAGCATACCATCAAATGAAAGGGCTCTTTTCAGCGCGTGTTTTAGGCCTATAACGAAACGCCTACCTCAATGAGAACCAGATATATAGAAGCAGAAAGCCATTGACTACGTCTACGAAAACGTCAAAAATGTATGGGAGAAAACTGTTTTTGCATATAACTTGATGAATGTGCAAATTAGGTAATTTCTAATGCTTGATGACAAATCTACGCAGCGAGAGCTTTCATTTAAAAAAAAAATTATGCGAATCGGTTGGGTAGAACGGGCTGGCCGACTCGTATTATAAAACACAAATTCTTTTAATATATAGATTCTTTATTGTACACCAAAATAAAGTACATTTCTAAAGTAACTTGAATCTACGATTTTTGTACAATCGGTGGCATATCTGATAATGATGAGTGTTAGAAAAAGTGAACGCTTTTACTCAGTTTAGTACCTTATTTTTATTAGTGCATAGTTTTGTTAAACGCATACGAAACGTATTTTTTTTATTCTACCACCAGAATCTAATCCTGACAAGCACTGGCCCAAAAACTCAACAGATTTTATTTTAATTACTTACTTTTTTTTTTATTACGGTGGAAACTCTCCTTATGAGCAATCTCAACTCGACGTCAACGTGTGATCGACGGCCAGAGTGTGATCGACCGGGCTTGGGGCTGGCGGAGGAGGTGTGTGGAGGCTCTCCCCTAAAGGCGAGGCATACCCACCGCGGTGTCCCTACGGGTCCCGTGTAGTGGCGGGGTCACGCGATTCGCGGATAGCATACTTTTCCGTGACCCCGCCCGGGATCGGCCCGCCGTTGGTCTTGGCGGGCCCCATCTCGTTATGACTTGGGAGGCGGCGCGAACACTACGCCGCCTCCTTGCCTTTTGGTGGACGGGGAGCAGCCCCAGCGCTTGCCGTCCGCAGGCACTAAAGCGGCCACAGAGGATAGGGAGAGCGGCAACCTGACAACACAGCATCTCCTCTTCCTCTGCAGCCCCACCGCAATGCAACAAATGGTGCGCCCCCATTCGGTCGCGGGAGATAGGGCGCGCGGCAACGCAACATCGACACGCCTCTTCTCCCGCGACCGCGCCCGACTGAGAGGGACATACAGAACTGTCCCCCGCACTCTCACCTTTGGACGCATCCTACGCAGGCCTCACCCAAGCCCACGTGGAGTGTCCACTCCTGGGCTCCCGCTTAGCTTCACCGTGGGTGTTCAAGCCACGGTTACTGAGCCCCCCCCACCACGACAAGATGGAGATTCCACGATGGGGATTTTAAATACTTATTCGGTTTATAAAGTTGTTCAGATTTTGAATTACGGCAGCTTAATTGCAAGCATTTCGTCGTGTGTATAGTCTGATATTTTTTTTATATGTTTTATAATATTTATTTTATTTTAAACATTACTTATCGATAGGATTCATAAAATGATCAAGCAACCACACTGAGCGTGTAATTTTTTATTAATTTGTAATCTGTTAAACCAAAATAAACCTTTATGTTATTTGTACTAATACTTAAATTTCATAGGCAGTACCTAGTATGAAAGTGGCGCCCATTGATGAAAAGGTAAAAGGGAGTTATGTAGAAGGACGAAAAGGGAGAGGACGGCCAAGGAAAAGATGGATGGACTGTGTGAGGATAGATGACGACGATGATAATTGACGGCTGGTTGGCGTAACCGGAGTGTAAGCGACTGCTACGTCGAAGGTCGCGGGTTCGATTCCCGCTCAAGTCAAACATTTGTGTGCATGAACAAAGATGTTTGTCTGGGTGTTTCTATGTAAAATATGTATGTATTTACAAAAAAAAGTATATATGAATGTTTATCCATTATCTAGTAAGTACCGATGGTACAAGCTCTGCTTAGTTTGGGACTAGATGGTGATGTGTGTATGTGGTAGAATATTATTATTATTATTATAGATATGAAAGAGAAAGGGGTAAACGATCGGATGACTGGTGACAGAGAAGTATGGAAGCAAAGGACATAATGCGCCGACACCAAATAAATTGGGACCAGGGCAAGACAATGATGATGACTAAAATTTCAGTAGACAGGCAAAGGACACGTGAGATTATACTTTCGAAAATAATCACCGGTGAAAAAGCACTCTATTCCTTCAATTAGAGAATCTTTATCATTGCAACGTTAGACCTCTTTTATACGCATTTTTATAACAATTATGGTGCGTAGTAACTATGTTTATTCATCATCATCATCAGCCCTTTATACTGTCCCACTGCTTGGCACGGGCCTCTTCTCACTATGAGAAGGGTAAGGCCATAGTCCACCACGCTGGCCTAGTGCGGGTTGGCAGAATTCACAAGTCTTGCAAGAACATTATGGAGAACTCTTAGACATGCAGGTTTCCTCATGATGTTTTCCTTCACCGTTTAGCAAGCGATAATTAGCAATTTAATGGCCATAGGCCATAGCCCTCCACGCTGGCCAAATGCGGGTTGGCATTTATTAATATTTATATTACTACCTCGTTTATAAGGACTTCTCATATAAACTATTTAACGGGTATTTTATACACAATTGACACGTTTGACAAGATTTCAGGAATTGTTCACGATATCTGGGATTATTTCAGGAATGGCAGTAATATTATTGCACGATTGTCGTGATTGTTTAACACGTTGACTGCCGGTGCACTGATCAGTGCGAGACATTGTAGCTTTTTGATTGTGTCTACCGGAAAAAATGAAGAAAATTGAGCAGGAAGGCGGACCCTGGTATAGACCAGGATTAATAAACGCCTGGCAGAAGAAGAAGATTGCGGAATTCAACCGGCTCGGCTGAGCGGTTCGCTTGACACGTGTGTTTCTCTGTGGCCAGACCACAGTTTAGTACTCAGATGCTATAGTTTGAAATAATACCTACCTAAAGTCTACTTTCATCGGAATATGTATATATTTTTAGTACCTCAAGAGATATCTTTTTAATTAACAATTTATGTGGTCCGGCCGTAAGGCAGTGCTCTCTGGCCGCGCCACCTCAAATTAAATAGTTAGTTAAGGTGTTATTGGTTGTAGGGTGTGGTCCGGCTGGAAGGTATACTCTGCAGCAAGTCAATTTAGCAATATTTAATATTAACTATCCATAAATCAATTTATAGTACCTTTTCTTTACTCTTCGTTGATATTTTTTTCTTACAAGAAACTATTAATTTTGATTAAGTAATCTATACTAAAATAATATAACTATAGCATCTGAGTACTAAACTGTGGTCCGGCCACAGAGGAACACAAGCTTGACACTGCACTGAGTCTCGGGAGCTCGATCTCCACACAAGATAATACTAAGCTTATGATGATGCTAAATCTGGGTCTACTTTATGTCTGTTGTTTGTGCGTTTTTAAAGTGTCCCAAAATACAGCGTTGTCTTTCTATAGTTAGAAGTAATCCACCAAATCCGATGTGCTACATGTATAAAATAAATATAAAAGTTTCGACGTAGTAACATAAAAAAAGAAAAGCAAACGTCCTTGTTCATTACAGTTAACGACGATTGTTGGGTCCAGAGTGCCCCCAAGCTCAGACACTTAAGGACGTTATGAAAAGGAGTTGTCTTGTTTCGACACTTCAGCGTTCAAATGAATTTTGGAAACAAAATCAACGTATACATCGAATTAGACAACATAAGTTTAGAATGTGAATAAAAATAGCTCAAGTTGAATTTCACTTATTCTTTATTTACCAAATTATAAAACGCCAAACATACAATCAAAAGAATTAGCTGAAAAAATAAATAATAAATATAAATAAATTAATATTTAGCACGGACCATAGTGGATAACGTATAATGGGCGACCGTTGTCGCTGTTGCAATTTCTGTTGCAGTCCAACCAGCACTTGTTCCAGTAGGTCCTGCCGTCGTTGCCGCAGACAGGGTCGTAGTTACGGGAGCAGCCACTGCAGTCGCACACGCAGCGCCCTCTGTAGTCGATTCTAATCTGACGCAAGCCCAAGTCAGCGCGTCTCTTGTTTTCGCAGCGCCACCTGCATGGGTTGGCATAAGTTCTTTCGTCTTTACCGCACACCGGGTCGTATACTAGCGTGCAGGGGCACGGACACACTCCCGCGCTGCTGATTTTCAAAGGCTTCTTTTTATTGGCGACGCGTCTCGCGTTCGTGCAGGATAGAGTGCAAGTATTAGCGAAAGTAACATTGCCGGCGCACACTGGATCGTAAATATTTGGACATTTGCAGTTTTTAATGCATACTCCATTGTATGCAACTCTGACTGGGCGTTGTTCAAGCTGGTCACGTCTTCTGTTTTGGCAATCCAGTTCGCATCGGTTTTGGTAAGTGTATCCATCTCTGCCGCACAAGGGTTCATTGACAGGTTTGCAGTTGCAACTTTCCTTTCTGCAAGCTCCGCTGTATTTCGAAAAGATCGGATCTCTGCCTTGACTTTGGCTGTTGCGACTGGCGCATTGCAGGACGCAAATGTTTCTGTAGGTTCTGTTATCGGTGCCGCATACTGGGATGACGACGTCAGAGCAAGTGCACACGTTGCGTCTGCAGCGGCCGTACGTGAATTTGATGGGACCTAGGCCGATGTTCTTGCGTCTAGCGTTCTCGCACCTGACGTAGCATTCGTTAGCGTAAGTGTTTCTGTCGGAGCCGCAGACTGGTTTGATGACGTTTTTGCACTGGCAAGGATTGCGTGGGCACTCACCGCGTCTTTTAACAGCGATGGCTCCGTAGCCGTTGCTTACATTGATGGCACTGACGCATTCAAGCACGCATTTGTTGGAGTAGGTCCTGCCGTTGGTGCCGCAGACTGGGTCGTAGACTCTGTTGCAGTTGCAGGGGACGTTCGCCCTGGGAGGAGGCGGCGGTGGAGGAGCGCGTGAGGATGAAGCAGCGGCTGCGGCCGCTCCTCCTCCGTTTGATGCTGCCGCTGCCGCTCCTCCTCCGTTTGATGCTGCCGCTGCTGCCGCTCCACCGTTCGATGAAGTAGCTGCTGCCGCGTCACCACACACTGGGTATGGCTGTAAGGCTGCTGCCAACACGATTAATCCTGTAAACCACATTTATAGTTAGCAAAATATACGTAACCAAACAGCAATTTTACCTGAATATTTGTAACAAAACCAGGTATTATTTATTATATTGATGAAAAATTTCTTGGGATGATAGCTTTTATTGTTTAAATGATTAAAAACACATTTTATGATCTGGTAAATCTTAGCACCGCAAGGAGCTGAGAACAAGAATTATCAAAGGGGTGTCATAAAGTTATATTATTTTGTTAACCACGGAATACTACTTCTATCATTTCGGTTGTTGTAATAGTTTTACATACAAAACCAAAAACTTCTAAAATTTGCAAAATTGAACCTTTGATTACAAAAAAGCAATATATTTTAAAAAGTTTTAGACCTGCCAAGAACTTCATATCGCCTTGCAATCGGTATTCGACTCTGATTCTACGATGGCACCCTGCATTTTTATATGCATCTAATGTTGACACAAGCGTTGGTGCATAGCAGACGAAACAAGAGCTTGATTAATGACAATAAAACACTTGATTGGAGAAGTGCATTGTAACAATAATGTAATACACAATAAATAATTAAGAGAGTTTGTTACACAATCGATCGTTGATACGATTTAGATGCAGGTGTTGCGTGACCTAGAAAAAAATATGTTGCCTTAGCGATGAATGAATGTTCAATGTGGCCGAAATCATTACCTTACTTGATAGTAGTCTTTCCTCTTCTTTTAGTTCCTATCACTCGTCCCCTCAGTGTCACCAGTTTCGTATTTACTTTATTTTAAATTGATAGACAAGACCGTATTCCTTTTTCACTTAATTTGCGTATTAAATTATTTCGTTATAAAAATATATGTCATATTCAAATTATTTATAATAAAATATTTGAATATGACATTGGCTTCAGTCTTCCACAGACACTGTATCACCATTTTCTTCAGATGTATGTCCACGATAGTTAATGGAATATAGACTAAGGTGCATCTCAACTATGCTATAATTGCATAAGTGACATAATTTTTATGTCATCATCATCATCATCAACAGCCCTATGTACTGTCCCACTGCTGGGCACGGGCCTCTTCTCACTATGAGAAGGGTAAGGCCATAGTCCACCACGCTGGCCAAGTGCGGGTTGCCAGACTTCACTGTATTTCGAGAACATTATGGAGAACTCTCAGACATGCAGGTTTCCTCACGATGTTTTCCTTCACCGATAAGCATGCGATAATTAACAATTTTATACGCACTTAACTCCGAAAAGTCATTGGTGCGTGCCGTGGATTCGAACCCGTGACCCACTGCGTAGCAGTCTGTCGGTCTCTCCACTCGGCTATCGCTGCTTTTTATGTATTTAGTGTTAAACATATTGTATAATTCCCATGCTTAATTTATCAATCATTTAATTACACAGATGGTTTGAATAAAATGCTATCCATAGCATCATCATTCTCTTAGCGTTATCCCAGTTTCAATCTGCGGTCCGCTTACTAGTCTAACCGGATTTGGCTAAATATTAGCTTTTCCACAGAGCGACTGCCTGTCTAACCTCCGCAACCCGAAGGGATAGCAATATTCTGTGGTTTAGACCAGTGTCAGTTTATTTAGAAGGTACTGACGCTGTAACGACTGTTAAAGATCTTCATGACAACCGGGACAGACGGTTTAACGTGTTCTCTGAAGCACGGGACAAGCGATAATTAACAATTCAATACTCACATAACTCTGAAAAGTCATTGGTGCGCGCCGTGGATTCGAACCCGATACCCTATGCATGGCAGTCTGTTGGTATCTCGACTCGGCTATCGCTGCCCTATCCATAGCAATAAATACTCAATTATTGCTATGGATATACATACTTAATGGCACTGTAATTTCTATACAGGAAAAAGAAAAAATCTGGGCCTCTCCATTGATTCAACCCTTTCCTGGAGCTCGCAGGTCCAAGAAGTGAGTCGTAAGATATTTGCTTCGGCAGGTTCATTGCGAAGACTTAGGATTTATTTTCCTACTGAATACCCATTATTGGTTATGCAGATGTTAACTACCCAGATGTCACCAACAACCAGAAGGACAAACTTGAGCGCCTTCACGCTTACGCTCTTCGCCTTCTGTATACGATTAATATTTGGATTACGCAAATACAATGATGTGTCACAATTTCGAACGCAACTCAAGTGGTTACCCATAAGATTTCGCCGGGATACTCACATACTTTCTCTACTATACAATATATTGTTTAACCCTTCTACTCCCTACTTTCTTCTTCTTCTTAAGCTTCCCTATCTTAAGAACGATTCGAATTCCTACGTGATACGCACAACCGTTATTTAAAGTCATGAGAAAATTTAAAGCTGAAGGAATCGGCACATTGCACGGTTTTTATGATTAATCGTTTTGTGTCACTGCTGTTCACCTATGGAATTAACTCCCATTATACGAGTATATAAGACAGGCTCAGACGGTAACAAAGTTCAAATCCTTAGTCAAGGATCTACCTATCACTATGATATTTCCCGTTCTAATATAATTTTAAATATTATTTATGTATGTGTGTGTGTATGTGTGTATGTATAAGTGTTTATATACGTGTAGTATATTGTTACAATATTACATTAATTTATTTATTCAAAGTATTATCATCTTATGCGAAGATGCTAACGCCTGTAGGGGAGAGTCTGATACCAATGCTCTGCTAGCTTTAATCTCGAATCAGTTAACCTAAAAAAATCATATGCCGTCGACGACTCCAAATTAAAGCCAAGAGTCATTAAGTATAAAGGCAAAGTGTACATTAAGACACAATGGATGAAGATGCATCCTACAGCTTCGGTTCTCAAAATCTAAGAATGGCGTGATTTCAGGTTTCATAGATTATAACAACGTATTTTGATAGATTATCTTATTATATAAAATCCTTGCGTTACTGACTGACTACAAGAACTCAAGACCGGTCTGTGTGGAGAACCTTGGGGGAGGCCTATGTCCAGCAGTGGACGTCGTTTGGCTGATATGATGATGATGACTGACTGACTGACAGACACGCTACAGCCGAAACTATTGGGCGCTGGAAGCTGAAATTTGGCATGTATGTTCCTTGGGGACCGTAGGGGTGCACTAAGAAGGGATTTCTTGAAATTTCCACGGGATCGGCCAAAACGGGTAAACTAAAAAAAATTGCAGACGTAGCTGCTGGCGTCCTCTAGTCTTAATATATAAAATCCTTGCGTTACTGACTGACTGACAGACACGCTACAGCCGAAACTATTGGGCGCAGGAAGCTGAAATTTTGCATGTATGTTCCTTGGGGACCGTAGGGGTGCACTAAGAAGGGATTTCCCGAAATTCCCACGGGATCGGCCAAAACGGGTAAATTAAAAAAAAATGCAGGCGTAGCTGCTGGCGTCCTCTAGTGTTTTAATAAAAATCGGACATTTCTAGCAGCGCATTATAACCCTGGTTCTCTACTAAAATAAATATGGATATAGTTGATATTTGTTAAAAATGGGTTTCTACCTGTTGAGCTCTTAACAAAGGTTTTGCCACAACACAGACTCTAAATAAAATCAAACAAAATTCTTGTGATTTAATATCATCGTCTCAGTATTATCCTAGAACAGAGATCTCGTTCCGCCTTCTGCTTTCTAACCACTTGAACGTCCATTGTTAGAAATAGGCCGGCTGCTTCAATGTTTGTCATATCTAGAACGATCTTAAGATATCATACCACTCATAATAATATGATTCTTAAAGATCATAGCAGTAGCAATTATGTATTATTTATTTACCTATTTATTTAATACTTTTTGTACACTTTTAAGAAAATTTACAAGAATTTTATATTAAATAGAGTACAAAGGGTGGCCTTATCGCTAATAGCGATTTCTACCAGATAACCTTTGGATGGAGATATTATTGGTAGGAATGAATGGTAGTTGTAAGTATACTGGTACACTTACAACTACCATTTATTCCTACCAAGGCGTTACATCGTACAGCGTACAGCGGTTTTAATGAGAAGATGCTAACAACTTATTAAAACCACTGCGCTTAACTTTGGTGAATCACACGGGAAGAGCCGCGCCAATCTCCTGGGGGGGAAGGACGAAGGGGACTGTCAGACTCTTACTGACTAAAAACCAACCCGTGCTTCTCATGTACCCATGTGTCGGAGGGTAGGGTTTCACCGAAGCATTCTTCGCTACCCCCCGACGGGTATTGGCCCGTCAGATGTTCAGGCGGACCCCGAACGAAATCCTTTCGGCGGCGGATGAAGGTGTTGGGCTCCGCCGCCAAAACACCCAGCGGCCGCAGAGGATAGGGAGGACGGCAACGCAACACCGCATCTCCTCTTCCTCTGCGGCCCCACCGCGACGCAACTATGGTGCGCCTCCATTTGGTCGCGGGAGATAAGGCGCGCGGCAACGCAACACCGACACGCCTCTCGAGAAGATGTTAACAGGCGTTAACAACTTATTAAAACCACTGCGCTGAACTTTGGTGAATCACACGGGAAGAGCCGCGCCAATCTCGGTTAGCATACTTAAATAACTATATTTAAGAAAATTCAATAGTAGAACTCTAATGAACTGGTTACTGATAGGTATTCAAATTTCTGTCATCAACGTGATCCTGCTAGAGTTATCCCGGATGCATCGAAAACCTTTACTTTGGAGTCCGGGGTCCGCTTTCTTGTGTAACCAGCTTTTCACATTCCCAGGCGTAATGTTAAAAAGTAACTTCGCATCTGTCAGACAAAGATGCTGTATATGTCAACAGCAATCGCAGTCTTCCGAGAGCTGTCGTGAAATATACGTACCAAATTAAGGATGATAACGAAATCAGTTTTTATTCGTCTCAACGTGGGAGGGATGATTCGATAACCCCACTGTAGGGGGACCATCTTTATTCAATCTTGGCCACCTTTCAATTCGGCCTCGTGGCGCGTGACTAGAATTTTGGAATTTTAGTGTGACCACTGTGTTGTTAAATAGAAGGATACTTTTATCGTGGTCATAATTCGCTCTTGTAGCAATAATATGATAAAATAGCATTCGCCTGCCGGTTCACCTGACATAAACTTTCAACATATTTTACCTTATTGGGGGTGGCATAATAAAAATCCTTAGTGAGTAGCCACGTTATCAAAAGAAGCCGCTGTTCAAATTTCTTGTTTCTAGCTTTCCAATGTTTAGGCTCTGCGATTATATGTCAGGCGGGATAAATAATTTAATAATATTTTATGAATACTTATAACACAGTTACAGATACATAAATTTTTCATAAAAAATGGATTAATCTAAATATGAAATAAAAAACTTCGCTTATTAAGATTAAATACGTTGTCAAACGTCATAATACAAACAACATTAAATGGCACTAATGGATGTTGATTGATGATGAGATGAAAATTACTGTAGACTTAATATTTTAAAAAAAGATCACTTGTAAGAAACTCAACAGATGATTTTAATGGCAGCCCTTCACAGCAGTGTTGTACACACGTTCTGAATCTAAATGGTGGATGTGGTGTAAATTTGCCGCCAATCTAATACTAATATATAAAGCTGAAGAGTTTGTTTGTTTGGTTGAACGCGCTAATCTCAAGAACTACTGGTCCGATTTGAAAAATTATTTTAGTGTTAGATAGCCCATTTATCGAGGAAGGCTATAGTCTAAATAACATCACGCTATGGGTCACAGGAGCGGAGCAGTAGCCTTAAAACGAGGGTGTAACCGCGGGCTCATCTATTAAAAATATTAGTATGGAAAATTTAAGCTTACAAATGTTTTTTTAAAATGTAATAAGTGGCAAAAAAGCAGACGGACCTGATGGTTAGCGACTACCGCTACCCATGGACGCAAGCAACACCAGAAGAGTCACAAGTGCTATGTCGCCTTTTGAGCTGGGAAAGGAAACAGTAGAAGGAAATCTTATCTTATACTTACTAATATATAAAGCTGAAGAGTTTGTTTGTTTGGTTGAACGCGCTAATCTCTGGAACTACTGGTCCGATTTGAAAAAAAATTTCAGTGTTAGATAGCCCATTTATGGGTGAAGGCTATAGGCTATATAACATCACGCTATGAGCAATGGCAGAAGAGCAGTAGTCTTAAATAACGTGGGTGTAACCGCGGGCATCTTCTAGTACTAATATATAAAGCTGAAAAGTTTTTTTTTTGTTTTTATGATTGTTTGGTTGAACGCGCTAATCTCAGGAACTACTGGTCCGATTTGAAAAATTCTTTCAGTGTTAGCCCATTTATCGAGGAAGGCTATAGGCTATTATATAGGCAACAACATTAACTACAAAGTGCCTATAAGATCAAATACGCGTACTTGTCGCGCAAATCCACCTTTTGCTATACGATCTTCACGAACTAACGCAGGTAAACGCATACCTATCAGTCGCGTGCTTGAAACTTATAACCGCAATTTTAGTGATATTGATATATATGCTAATAGTGTAAGCATCTATAGAAAACAAATATTAAAGAAATTGCATGATATCTATAACTTACCCTAGTTATGTATATATAAGTTCTAGTAAATAATGTATACTACTCTCAATTTGTACACCTATTTATAAGTTTTAGTAATTATATGTACTACTCTCAACTTGTACACCTATTTAACTGTTTAACCGTGGTAAACGGTGTGGATGTCACAATTATCACATTGTATAGCTTCATACCATCTCGACATAAACATTATTGTGATATTGTTTGTTTACCCAATAAAAAAAAAAAAAAAAAAAATAATATCACGCTATGAGCGACGGGAGCAGATCAGTATCCTTAAAACGCGGGTGTAACGGCGGGCACATCTATTAAAAATATTAGTTTGGAAAATCTAAGCTTACAAATGTTTTTTTTTTAATGTAATAAGCGGCAAAAAAGCAGACGGATTACCTGATCGAGCAGCACCATTCATGCTGAAGCAAGGCTCTACTATCTTTAAAGATTTTGCTATATACATATGTACCTGTCTGACTATCCATCAGCGCAAGTACGAATGATCAGTTTAGATTCGTATTCATAATGTATAAGTTAAGATATAGTAGTAGTTCTACAAAATAAAATTGTCATGTCTCGTAATCCAGAAAGCGTCTGGCCACCATACTTGCGAAAGGGCTAATTCAAACTTGACGCAGCAGCCCGAAGTATTGGTTTGGCGTGTGGTCGCGACGGATCAAGATCTACAGAATTTATGAGCAGCCTGCCCCTATAGATTGTTTAGTAAATACAAATTCTTATAGACTAGATGAAGAAACGTAAACTTTGTCACTTGCTAAACGGAAAACATCTGAGAAAATTTGCATTGTTTAGCATTTGCCATAATGTTCTAGAAAGTCATGTGAAGTCTGCGAACACGCTCTTGGCTATCATCGTGAATCTTACCCTTCTCGTTATATGATGAAGAAAGTACCTAGCAGTAATTGGCATGATATATGATATATTACATATTATAAACAAGGCATGATAAAAACCGTACAAAAATGCGTGCAGTAGTTTTTGATATTATCACATTGAAAAAACCGAACAGACAAACAAACAGGCTAGATTATTATTTAAAGGGTGGGTTTATGTATTTGCCAGAACTGTATTAAAACTTCGTAATAAAAGGTGTGTGCTAAACTAGCGTCGATTGACGTGGATTTCGAAACACAGTTATAATTGATTTTAGCGGCCAAAGCGAATTTGTTATATTTCGTCATGAAGGAGGACTTTTGGCCGAAGGGTGTGGTGTTCCGTCGCGCGGACAAGTGCAAGTTTTATTAACATAGTTCACAAGTATACTTACTATCAAAAATTGTATATTGTATGTATGTTAATTCTTATTTTAAGTTGTCTTTCGTGATATATACCACGTACCTTTGTTTGGAGTAACCGGTACATCCTGAACAGTGAAACATGGCGCTTGCAATAGTGCCGAAATATCGGTTACTCCAAACAAAGGTACGTGGTATATATCCCGAAAGACAATTTAAAATAAGAATTAACATACATACAATATACACGAAAGTTTAAATTCCTATATTGTTTGTTTTTCGTGTGAGTGTGTGGCCAACTCTAGTGTCGGAGTTCTTAGACCGCCTGAAGGCCTCCGACATGGCCTAACGATTCTTATCCTGAGACAAGGACCGGGACCGACAGCTTTACTGAAGCACGGTAGCGCTCAGATGTAAATGCCACACATGGTCACCCATCCTATATGATGTTTATTCTGTACGGTATCTATCATAATTAAAAATATGTATGTCAATCCATTGTCAAGTACCCATAGTACAAGCTCTGCTTAGTTTGGGACTAGATGGTGTTTGCGTGTATTATATCGCCGTCCCCAACGAATAACATCGTAATCAAAAAAGAAAAATTTTACAGGAAAAATATAAAACCGTTTTTTGATTATAACTTCTTATCAGTTTTACATTGCAAACTCGTTGACATACCAATAGACAGGTATTTTTTTGTTGCGTAAAGAGATGTAACTTAAAAAATATTAGTTTAACAACCATAAAAATATAATCAAAAAATCATATTACCAAAATGTAAACACAATTTTCAAACCGTAATGCAACAGTACGATTTTATTCGAGTAAATTGTTGACAGTGTCCTAAAAAGCAATAGTTAATTGCGATCGTCAAGACTGTAAAGTAGCGGGGTTGATTGTAATGATAATTTATTATTACCATATTAATCATAGCTCAAAACGATATATTGTGGTAACAGTAAATTGGTTAACATTAATATTCCATAGCAAATGGAATGGTAATATACTTTACTGAAATAAGTTATATTTATTGTACCCGAATAAAATTGTAATTGCAGTTTACTGGAAAAAGGTTTATCATTATGATGATATTCGTCACAAAAAATAGTATTTATTTATAGACGAATAGTACAGGTAAATTCATTACAAAATTTCTAACTCGAAAAGTAATCGTACGAAGCACGTGAAAAAAATTCACAAGGTGTAATCGCACCTCTAGAATAATAATTCCCCATAAAAGCACTTCTATCGCAATAGTTGATTACGATATTATTCGCTGGGGACGGCGATATGTATTGTGTCTATATTTATACTTTTAAATAAATAAATTGAATTGAATTTCAAACTATAAAACGAACACAAAGACAAAATTCAAAATATAATGATTTCGTCTGAAACGTTTGACGCTGCAACAATGGTATTATTTATTTGACGACCGGTTGCCGCTACTGGAGTGTAAGCAACTGCTACGCCGCAGGTCGCAGATTCGATTCCCGCTCAAGTCGAACATTTGTGTGCATGAACATGGATGTTTGTCTTGGTCTGGCTGTTTCTATGTATAATATGTATGTATTTACAAAAAATAGTTATTTGTGCAACAAGAGAGCAAAGTTGTTTTTTGTTTCGAGTGCTAATTTTGAGTCCCGAGCAAGCGAAGGATTCTATGATTGATTCACTCGCTACGCTCGTGAATCAAAGTTAGAATCCTGAGCGTGGTGAGGGACTCAACAGCACGAGATACAAAAAACTTTGCTCTCGTGTAGCACACATAACTTTTCACCACAGCAGTGAGAACACATATTACTTAGGAGACATAGAAATGAACAGGAATAGATTGAATTCTGCATAATCACTTGTTGATTTAACTTTTCTGGTGTTAAAGTACAGTCATCATCGCTAGTTTCACTCATCTTTTTAGATTATTTTATATATTAATATAAATTTAACACGTTACGCTATACCTACTGTATCAGCATCAGCAAAATTTTTATTCCCGCTACTTTTTAAATCGCGTTTTAATACCGCGTCCCTGACGTTTATTTTACAAATGTATCATTGTTGTAATTCTAAATAAAAATGTATTGGTTAAATACTAATTTTATACTATTAATTAGACTATTAAAATCCAATAATAAATTAAACATGTAAACAATAACATATAAAAAAAGTAATTTCTTTATTCTTTTTTTTTTTGCGTTGCCGTAGGTGTTTTCTTTGAGGTAGAATTCCAAAATCGAATTTCGAATTCGAAGGGGTTTGTTTTTTCACTCACTTTTTATATGCATGTGAAAGAGACAGAGCACAGTAAAATTCGAATGTTTCAAATTTGTGGCTGAACAATGTCAATTCGTGGCACTGAAGATTGAAAAATTAAAAAGCTACTTTGCCTCACGCTCGAATCAAAATCGCGTTTTGTTCACTGTTGTCACACAGCAAAAGCGGCATGTTTGAGCTGCTGTGGTGAAAAAGTATTATAATATGTATGTTTCTCCATTGTCCAAGTACAAGCTCTATTTAGTTTAGGACTAGAATTGACTAGATAGTGTTGTGTGTACCTATGTGGTAGAATATTATTATTATTATATTATTTATGAATCTGGTACGTATGTTCAAAGTTGTAGCAAGGTAGGAGCTTTTCACGATGAAAATCATGCGAATATGGCTGTATTGCTTTTCAACGTGTAGTTTGGTTTTAACTTGTTTTTTAAGTTTCTAGGTAGCTAAATACAAGTCCATATCACTCAAAGTTTGCCTTGATATCCCGTTGGTAACATTGCAAAGTAAAACAACATTGGCACTGACAATATACATTATTATGCGCCTGCTACACCTGCGTCTTAACACGTCAATTAGCGCGTTAATTTAGGCGGTACGTAGATGTGGCCATCATTTTAACGCGTTAAATTTCTAAAAGTCAAGGCAAATAATTATTAATTTGTTAATTAACACGTAGCTCGCCATTGCCGTTATTGTTAACACAGGTGTAGCAGTAGCATAAATTAACGCGCTAATTGACGCGTTAAGACGCAGGTGTAGCAGGAGCATTAGGCTCATCATACCCTAAATCAATGAGCCCCTTCAAAATTCTAGATCCGTCTCTACTTCGATTTATCATCGAACTTTTTAGTAGGGACTTTAATATTCTGCTGAAAGACCTCACGAGCCGAATTGTGAGGTAGCCGGTTAAAGGAGAAACAACGCACTGTATTCGTTTGTTTAAGCACATAACAGTCATGGGTTGTGTACATAGCCAAATTGAATGATAAGAAGACATTCTTGTCGGTTCTGAATGTACAATTTAATATTAGCCGAAGGCCACTACTCCGCACCATGATTTACTTACAAGTTGGTTCAAATCTTTCTCAAAGTTCATGCTTAGCTATAATATTATCAGTTAGTGCTTTTTTTTAAATTGTCTTTCAGGATATCTTCTTTTGAATATTAGGTTTTGGCACTGTTTCAAGCGCCATTGTGGACGAATGTTACGAACAAGTAAATCTGTCTACCCGCTTCTTAAAAGTCATTTTTACACTTTGTGTTATTCACAAATTGTTGTTTCGAGTCTGGGTGTTCATTGTGTCCGTTAGTTGTATGTTTGTTAAGTCCCCAGCGACATAGGATGTAGTCTTAATGCGGGAGTAGTCTTTAAAAAAATCAAGAAACCCCTGATGAAATATTTTAAAATTATCTAATAGTACCATTTTATTCGACCTTCAACCACCACATGTGGTTCGCAGATAAAAACATATGTTCTCGGCAAAGGTCGTTATGTCATACAGCCAGACGTGCAATCAAACGCGTATTGAAATCGCAGGTACAATGTACTAAAGAGTCTTTATTGCGTAAATATTATGGAATTGTAATAATTAAAACATTGTTTGAAACAAAGGTTTAGTTGATTTTCATAATATGCTTTTGTGAATGAGATAAGAATTAATGCAAATGAGCTTTGGATTAAATATATTTATTTGTAAACAAAATTAAATAATGTTAAATTTAATAATGTTAAACGTACCTATATTGAATTCGGGACTTCATTTATTTGACTTCAAACATTTATCTAACGGGTCAAATATCTTATACTAATATATAAAGCTGAAGAGTTTGTTTGTTTGGTTGAACGCGCTAAACTGAGGAACTACTGGTTCGATTTTAAAAATTTTCTCAGTTGCAGTTAGAGCATTTATCGAGGAAGGCTATAGGCTATATAACATCACGCTTTGAGCCACGGGAGCGGAGCATTGGACTTAAATAACGCGGGTGTAACCGCGGGCTCATCTAGTTTGTAAATAAAGTGCCCGCCGCGTCTTGTCCCTCTGTATGATCGCGATAAACTCAAGAACCACCGAACATATTTTTGTACGGGTTGCACCAATGGATAGTGTGAATCCTGAGGAACGTTTAAGTATTTAATTTACGGGAACGGAGGGTAAAGTCTAATTACTAATTAAATATAAAAACAGCAATGTTACATCTTAAAGAACTGCTATACAAAAATCTTAATATATAAAATGCTTGCGTTACTGACTGACTGACAGACACGATACAGCCGAAACTATTGGGCGCAGGAAACTGAAATTTGGCATGTATGTTTCTTGGGGACCGCAGGGGTGCCACTAAGAAGGGATTTCCCGAAATTCCCACGGGATCGTCCAAAACGGGTAAATTTAAAAAAAAAATGCAGGCGTAGCTGCTGGTGTCCTCTAGTATTTCAATAAAATGGTACGATATTACTCCAACATGAATTACTAACTGAAAGCAAGTATGACGAATACACATTTTAATACTGTTTATTTTGCTCACATTTTTTTCATACGTATTTTATTTACATTTACATAACTGGAACTTGTATAAAAGAAAGAACGCGTACCTATTCACGGCGACTATGAATGTAGTACTGCCGACATCTATTGAAAATAATCGAAATTCGGAGAAAACTGACATATTGGATATTATTATTCAATTGTGTTGATACCTATTGTGGATATTTTTGAACAGGGGCAAAGTCGCCAGCCGATTGTCTAGAAGGGGGGAGGGGGAGGGGGGTCGGGCAAAGTCGCCTGCCGATGGCCTAGGAGAGGAGGGAGGGCAAGTTGATATGGAAAATGAGAAAAGTACTGAGAAAAGTATGAATTGTAGGGTTTTTGAGTGTCTAGGGAGGGGCTGCTGCCGCCCTCTGCCTCCTATTGGCGACGCTCTTATTTTTGAACAGATACGATAGTTGAATAGTGTTTTAGAGCATAAAGGCTTTGGAGTGGCGGCCACGCAAGGTGGGCCGAGAATCTTGTTCAATGCATTTAGGGAGGCCTATGTCGAGCAGTGGACGACTTTCGGCTAACAGATGATTATGGAGTAGCGCTCATAGCAAGATTAGCTTGTCGTTCGTAACAGATCAACAAAGTTAAGCAACGCTTCCACAGGTCGCCACTTGGATGGGTGACCAAGTGTGGCATTTACATCTGAGCGCTAGGTACCGTGCTTCGGAGGGCACGTAAAGCTGTCGGTCCCGGTACTTGTCTCAGGATAAGGATCGTTAGGCCATGTCGGAGGCCTTCGGGTGGTCTGAAAACTCCGACACCAGAGTTGGCCACATACGAAAAACAAACAAACATGGCGATCGATAGTTCATACTCTGCTAAAAAATCTGTTAGATATAGTTAGTAGACTAGAAAGTACATTCTGGGAGCCAAGGCGAAAGTCTTATGATTAAGTAGAATAACGCTACAACGAGATGAAATCAGGCAAAAAAATAAAATTGCTGAAAGCAGTATAATGCGAGTGAAACCAAACGTAAAAGATAGTAAAAAAAGACGAATATCAACGCCTGAACACATTTTAATAAGATTTTCCAATTATGTAGCTTAGTTAGGGTCTTTTGTCTCAATAAACGATACGGGCGAGAAAGATTGGCAAGTAATGCGATGATACGATGATGCAATGAACGAGGTTTCGCAGGTGAAACTACGGGGCACAAATATGTAGTTTGATAAATGAAGGAGCTACTCCTATTGACAAACATCATTACACGTAAGCACACACACGTATATCAACATCATCACATATTCATTATAAGCATGTTCAACATGTCAATTAGTCATTTGAATTATTAACCTCGGGCGGCACAAAGGGATCTGGTAAACACCGACTGATCACATATTCAGAGGTATTATCATGATTGACCCACCGTTTAGACATGTGTAGACTTTGCACCAATTCCAAAATAGACTAATATCAAAGGGAATTTGCTACACCGAATTTGCGCAACGAAATAAACCAATCTGTCTTCAGAATTACTTCAACCCTACTAATATTATAAATTCGAAAGTGTGTATGTATGTATGTTCCGTTTTCACGCTAAAACGGCTGAACCGATTTTGTTGAAATTTTATATAAAGATAGATTGGACCATGGAGACTGGGAAAAAAAAAAAAATTAAATAAATTAACTGGGAAGGATTGTAGGGAGGATAGAAATTAGTACGGCACACATTTACCTCTTGGAAGTAAGAACGCATGCGCTGTTATTGTATGTCACTGTCAGTACTGTCACATCATACATAATGTCATATTGTGAACGGTGCTTACATTGTTCGCATAGGTATATTATTAGAAACTAATAATTACATTTAAACTATGCGGCTGAAACGATTTTTTGAACTTATATTATAAATGTATACCTATTATAAATGCGAAAGTTTTCATAGATATACATATATTGGACATGTATTGGAACATGGCTTTGACATTTGTATGTAGATTTCGGTAGATAATGTCATGGATGCTGACCGAGTTACTTTGTAACCTATATTGTTTCTGAAGTCTTTAGAGTAATCAGGAGTGTCTTCACACACATTAAGACTGAAAGTAGATTTGTGATACCCCGAATTTAACGCGTGCGAAGCCGCGGGCAAAAGCTAGTACAAAATAATTTTTCGGGTCTTAAGCTGATTTTCCACCAGAGTGGCGAGACGAGGCGAGGCGAGGAGAGAATTGAAATTTGTATGGCAAATTTTCAATTCTCTCCCAGCGCATCTTTGGTGGAAACAGTGTGGATTGGCGAGAATATGCGAGGCGTGAATTGAAATATTTGTTTGAGTAGAGTAGAGTATAAATTAACTTTGCAACAGAAACACGCTTCTCGCGATAGAAATTGCGTGTGTATTGCAAGACGAACTCAAACAGCACTGTACCTATATCTTTATCTAATGAAGCCTACGGGCGGCGCGGCGGTCACGCGCGAGCTCGCGATGGCAATTTTTAGTGGAAAAGGGTCAGTGCGATTTCAATTCTCTTCTCGCCTAGTCTCGTCTCGCCACTCTGGTGGAAAATCACCTTTAAACGCGTGAACACTCCGCGACGATAGAAACGTAAGAAGTAAATAGGTATTTATACCGTAAATAAGTTAATTTTATGCCATTAACACCCGCAAAATTATTTTGTATGATGTATACAAATCGCGAAAGTTTAGAATCGTCTATTATCAGAATTACTGTTCTCAACGAACCTAATCTATCTTCAAAGCATGAGCTAAGAGTATAATTTAGTATTTAATTTTTAAATTTCCTTAGGTAGTAGTACCTGTAGACTTTAGGAACTTATTCAAGACTAGTTTTTGTACGCGAATCTACTTGTGAGGGTTTGGGTATCGAACAACAGGGTCTGATGTGCTATTCTGATAGGTGTTCTGTAATTTTTGCGTTGCTTGAATCAGAGAAAATAATTATGTATTATTTCTCAAAAGCTTCGATATCGCATGGTTATATTAAGGCCTGTAAATCAGAACATATTAATTGATTGTTGTCGGCAGCCCCAAACTCGTCTCGAAAATTTGTTGGTCCGAACTGCCACGCATTAGTTTTAACGGAAAGGATCTTCCGTTCAGCAAAACCGTAAGGAATCTAGGTATTTACTTTGATGATACTATGTCATGGAGATCTCAAATCCTAGAAACGAGTCGCAAACTATTTGCATCAGCAGGATCGTTGCGTAGATTACGCAACTTCCTTCCAACTGCCACTAAGATTGCGCTTGCTCAAGCTCTGCTTCTGCCTATAATTGACTACGCGGACGTCAGCTATCTTGACCCCACTGAAGAGCAGCTAGATAAACTTGAGCGTCTCCAAAACTTCTGCATACGATTTATATTTGGATTGCGCAAATATGATCAAGTTCCAGATTTTCGCAACAAACTCAAGTGGCTGCCAATTCGTCTTCGCAGGAATACTCACATTCTTACATTGTTATATAATGTACTTTTTAATCCCAATTCTCCCTCTTATCTCAAAGAACGTTTTAAGTTCCTCGATGACACACATGTAAAGTCCTTGAGGTCGTCTGAGGATCTAACGCTGGAGATGCCGAAGCATTCCACAAATTACTTCGACAAATCTTCTACTGTTCAGGCTGTGCGACTGTGGAATGCTTTACCAGTGGAGATTCGAAGAGCAAGCACAATAAATATTTTCAAAGACTTAGTAAAGAAGCACTATTTCAAGGATTGACAAATATATCAACTTAATTATCGTCTGAGTTCATCATTTGTATAAACTGTATCTATATTATTTAGTATATTGATATATATTTAATTGTATTTGTATAAATTATGTATGTATTTTATGTATGTAAGTAAAAGGTATATTTATTTATGTATATATGTGTATCTTATTTAGGATAATCTTATTGACAATTATTTCACTTTAAAGCTTCACCATGCCCACAATAATGCTTTAATCATTCCTGTCCATCCCAAGGTTGCCTGGCAGAGATCGCCCCTGGCGATAAGGCCGCCGTTTGTACATGAAACTTAGCTTTAAGTCACTATATAAATGTACTTTACTTTGGTGTGCAATAAAGAATACATCTATCTATCTATCATTATGAAAAGATTTCTTTTTTTTTATTAACGCGAACGTTCATATACGATATAATCATCATCATATCAGCCAAACGACGTCCATTGCTGGACATAGGCCTCCCCCAAGTTTCTCCACATAAACCGGTCTTGAACCGCCTGCATCCAACCACCTCCCGCGATCTTGACGAGATCGTCGGTCCACCTTGCGGGGAGCCCACCTCTGCTGCGTCGTCCGGTACGTGACCGCCACTCCAGAACCTTTCTGCCCCAACGGCTAACGGTTATTCGAGCTATGTGCCCTGCCCACTGCCACTTCAGCTTGGCTATCCGGAGAGCTATGTCAGCGACTTTGGTTCTACTGCGGATCTCCTCATTTCTGTTTCGATCTCGCAGGGAAACTCTAAGCATAGCTCTCTCCATCGCCCTCTGAGTGACCTTGAGCCTTCTGATAAGGCCCATAGTGAGCGACCACGTCTCTGATCCGTTAGTCATCACTGGTCAAAGACTTTCATCTTGAGACACTGCGGGATATCGGACGAGAAGATATGTCGTAGCTTCCCGAACGCTGCCCAACCGAGTTGGATTCGACGATTGACCTCCTTCTCGAAGTTGGCCCTACCTAATTGGTCTACTTAGCCAGATGGATATACTTATCGACAACTTCGAGCGTAGAGTTCCCAACCTGAATAGGAGCAGGTACAACATGGACGTTCGACATGATTTTCGTCGTGTCCATGTTCACCTTAAGACCTACTTGTTGGGAGACTCTACAGAGGCCATCGAGCATTGTGCCTAGGTCTTCCATGGTCTCAGCCATGACTATATATCGTCTGCGAATCGAAGGTGAGTGATGTACTCGCCGTTGATGTTGATGCCGAGTCCATTCCAGTCCAAAAGCTTGAAAACATCCTCCAGCGCAGTGGTAAACATGTTCGGGGATATGACATCCCCCTGTCTCACCCCTCGCTGGAGTTGAATAGGTTTCGAACTCTGGTCCTGGAGGCGGACTGACATAGTGGCGTTTTCATACAAACACTTCAGCACTTCGATATATCGGTAATCAATCCGGTACCGTTGGAGAGACTGTAGCACCGCCCAGGTTTCGATCGAATCGAAGGCTTTCTCATAGTCCACAAACGCCAAGCACAGAGGCTGGTTAAACTCCTCGGATTTCTGTATAACCTGCCGCAGCGTATGTATGTGGTCTATGGTACTATAGCCTTTACGGAAACTGGCTTGTTCGGGAGGCTGGAAGTCGTCTAGCTTGCTCTCGAGACGATTCATGATGACCCTCGAAAACAGCTTGTAGATATACGATATGTTGGTCTTAAAACTTTGCAGGTTCTCTTATTATTTTTCTAATAGAGAATCTCTTTACGAAATATTAAGCGTAAACCAACTATGTATTTGCGAATAATAAAAATATATGTTATGCGACTCGTCTATCCATTAACCGTTTTACTTTGGTGTATAAACTTTAGTGGTTAGTGGTGGTACTTGTCCGTGTGGTGACGGATTAAGAATACGAATTGTCACAACCCCATATCATCCCATGGGTGTAGTAAAAGCCGACAGAGGGAGCATATTATGCAGAGAACAGCACTGTAAGATAAGGAAAACTGGATACAAACCCTATACCAACCCACTTGGCCCGCGTGGTATAGTAGGCCAATTCCTCCTTTCAAAGGAGAGGCCTAGTCCAGCAGTGGACTATTAAAGGCTGATGATGAGATAAACTTTAGTAGCAGCGATTACTTAGTAGAGATACTAATAGATTGCATGCACTATTCGGAGTTATGTGCGTAATGTTTTTCCAGGTAGTAGAGCCTGGCTGATTTCAGCATGAATGGGCCGGCTCGACCGGGGAAGTACTACCCTCTCACAGAAAATCGACGTAAAGTAACAGTACCTAAACTGTTGCGTTTCGTTCGGTGAGTGAGAGTGCCGGAGGCCCTATCCCCTATTCCTTCTCCCTCATCCCATTCCTCATCCTATCCCTTTTCCCAACCCAAAGGGGCGGCAACGCACTTGTGACTCCTGTGGTATTGCTTGTGTCCATGGGCGGCAGTAATTGCTTACCATCAGGCAATTCGTAGTTTGCCGCCTATTACCATAAAAAAAAATGAGTTGTAAATTATCATATGCCCCGTGATTCGGAGAGCACGTTAAGCCCTCGGTCCTGGCTGTCATGAAGATCTTTGACAGTCATTATAGGGAGCCAGTATCTGTGAATAAACTGACACTCGTCTAAACCATGAAATATAGGCGGCTCTTTAGGTTGCGGAGGTCAGACAGGCAGTCTGTGGAAAAGCTAATATTCAGTCAAATCCGGTTAGATTAGTAAAACGGACCATGGGTTCTAACTAGGATGACGGTAGGAATCCTCCCGATGATAATGCCTTTAGTGTGTAAACTATTTTAAACTGTACTATTGCCTAGGGAGTAAAATTAGAAAACACAAATAATAGTCAAATGATTTCAACGAAATACCCGTTTTGACCAATTTTATAAATATTAATATCTAACTAGGTCAATTCTTTCAACTTTGGTATAATCAATAATTTACAGCAATAGTCTTATTTTATTTATTTACTAGACGTTTCCCGCGGTTTCACCCGCGTCCTTAGGGAACTATTTTGCGTACCCGAAAATCCCAAATATCTTACGTACCCCTATTTTAAAAAAAATAAAATATAGCCTATGTTACTCGCAGGTAGTGTAGCTTTCTAATGATGATAGAATTTTTAAAATCGGTCCAGTAGTTTTTGAGTTTATCCATTACAAACAAACAAAAATAAAAAAAATCCTCTTTATAATATTAGTGTAGATGTCGACAGACTCACGCCTGTATCCCCGAAGCAATAGTTATTTATTTTTACCTACTTTTATTTATTTTTTTATTTATAACAGGTACACAAACAGATGACAGCATAAACATGATTATAAACAAGGTACACTTAATTTATAAGCTAGACGGTAATCTACAGGCAGTGTACACAACATGGATATATTTAAGTAGGTTTGAGTGTGACAAATTATTACTATAATATAGAGCTAGCGCATGCAGATGCAGTTAAACTAAGTAATATTTTGACCATTGATAACCTAATACCAGTAAAAATTGTAACATCCCACTATTTCTTACAAATAAATTAACTAAAGTATAATTAAACTATAATCAAACTTGGAACTCTTCAAAAGCAAGTAAATCCGATACAGTTTTTTATACCTCTTCTACACATTCTTACCACTGGATTATAAAAAGACGTATTGTTTTTATAAGCCTGAATTGCGAATATGTTAGGATTACGCGATCTATGCGAAGTGTTAAATTTGACACAAGAAAGTAAAGCTGGTGTATCAATAGTTGAATGAACCAACTTATGTAAATAGAGTAGATCATATCTCCGTCGACGAGTCCCAAAATTTGAGAACCCAAAATTTTTACTTAGCCTCTCATTATACTTCAAGCGTCCATAGTTTTTACGAGAAATGTACTTAGTACCTTTTCTGTACTATCTCCATGTTATTTATATGCGTTTAATAATAAGTAGACCAAACTGGACAACATTACACAAGGTACTCAAAGTACTCAAGCTGTATAAGAGGCATAGCGTACTTTGTCGTTGTTTAAACTCTCTAGTACCTAGATCTTATTACACATCCCAGCCCAGGAGTTTGCTACTTCTTTTAACAATATAATCATAATGCGGACGGAAGGTCAAGGCTCTATCAAACAGCACTCCGAGATCCGTAACTACATCTTTTCTTTTTAATACATTATTGTGTATAAAGTAAGGGTGCAGCAGCTTGTGTGTATTTCTAGCAAAAGAGATAACTCAGCATTTATCAATATTGAGGCACATTTTGTTAGACAAGCACCAGTTCGCAACGATGTCGAGGTTACACTGAAGAGCCAGACTATCTGAAGTCTCATTTATTTTGGTATAAATCTTTAGGTCGTCAGCGTAAAGCAGTGCAGTGCAAGGTAAACGTTCAACAAGATCGTTAATAAAAACTATATAGAAGAGTGGGCCAAGGTGAGACCCCTGCGAAACTCCAGAAGAAACAGGTACAGGTGAAGAAAAGTAACCTTTAACAGTCACAAGTTGGCTCCTGTTACTCAGGTAAAAGGTGATCCACCTTAACATGCAACCGTATATTCCATAGTAGGCGAGCTTAAGACATAATATTGAATGATCTACTTTGTCGAACGCCTTACTAAAGTCTAGATATATGGATTCCACTTGCCCACCTGTGGCTAAAGCGCCTCAGAGATAATTTTTATATTCTAGAAGATTAATAAGTGTGCACCTTTTTTTGACAAAACCGTGCTGCTTGCTCGAGATATAATTACAAAAATGATTATAGAGTGGAACATACACCAAGGATTCAAAGAGTTTCGCTATACACCCGAGGATGCTTATGGGACGGTAGTTAGAGCAGGATGCCTTATTTCCAGATTTATGTATAGGAATATTATGTGAAGACTTCTAACGAACTGGGTAGACGCCAGAGTTGAGTGACTTGCTAAATAATATGTCCAATGGAACAGATAATTCCTCAGAGCTATTTTTGATAAAAATTGGAAGAATCCCGTTGGGGCCAGCTCCCTTACGTTCATCCATATTCTTTATTTTACGAAGGATATCTTGTTCAATAACTTCGAAAGTGTAAAGCACAGCGTTAGAAGATTTCGGTTGGTTTTCCCATCGAGCTGGATAAGAGGAGGGTGTGTCAAAGACTGAACCAAAAAAACTCCGAGAAAAGTTTACATATTTCTCTGCCATCTGAGGATGTTTGAGTTACTTAATAGTGGAGCTATGGAGTAGTTGGGGTCCATCACATTCTAGATTAAAACTCTCAAAAGGTGTACGTTGGACCCATGCTCCTTAATATGTCTGTCAAAGGGCCGGGCGTCAGACCATACTAGGAAAATACGACGCTTTTCCAATTTGGATTGCATTTTAGTCAGGTTTATTTTCAGACGATTTATATTCTTTAGGAATCTAATAACATTATCGAATTAAAATTAAGGCAGGTTTTGAAATTCCTTCGCCATGGTAGCAGGTACATCGTCAGGTTTGGTTACCTTACACGAGCTGATAAAATTTTGGATCCTATAAATCCTTTCGATACAAGTGGTAAAAATTTAATAAATCTTTTTTTATACTCTTTAAGCTACCAACAACACGATCAATTATAGGATACGATAAACCAGAGAGGTTGGACTACTTAATAAGGTTATATTTCTTTGCGATAAACAATCTCTGTAAAGCGAGACAGTGGCGATACAATCCAACCTAGTCCAACCTCTCTGATACAATCCTTGATACAATCAGTGTTTATTGTCAACATGACTGATGCACAGACTGAAGTTAATACAATTAATAGGTATAAATAACCTTTTTAAATGTTGTGACAGCCAACACTCTAAATACCTGAGAACATACGAGTAGTCCAACGTTTATTTAACAAAAATATTGAGAAACATATTTGCCAAATAAACAAACACTCCAAGTTGCAGGTGCGCATTTGGAGGCAACTGTAAGTAGCATGCTTGCGAGTGTCGAGCCCTCAAAATCTCTTCTCTTATTTCCCTATATTAACATAAGGCGAAGTTTACACTTGTGAACTTTACAAAACTGTATTAAAGAAATGTCATAAATACTTGGCAGAAAATAGGCGCTTGGCAAAGTGTAAGGGAGACCTTTGCCCAGCAGTGGGACAACATAGGTTAAATAAAAAAAAACAAATACTTCATGCACTCATATTTCTTATTAGTATAAACATAATTAAACCAAAAAAATATTGAAGTATCCGTACAATAAAGGAGATTTATGTTACCTCGAATTTTACGCGAGCGAAGCCGTGGGCAAAAGCTAGGTACTTCATAATTCTAAAACGTATATTTAAAAACACATTAACAGATTTCACATTAAATAAATAAATTGTTCAATCTCTTTATTCTGATACTACGGTATCGCTTGCCACGGAGTTTGTTTCATCAGATTTTATTTCCAGATCATTCTCAGTTGACATATCCTTCTTCCTCCTTGGTATCTTGTTCAGAAGTCTGGTGCACACAGTAGCGGCGACCGTCCGGACTAGTCGCATCAGACCCAGGATAGTGAGAATGCTGCAGCCGAAGAACATATTGAACGTGCCGCCAATTTCAGCTGTAGTAGGTAATTATAATAGATCAAAGCTGATATTCAAGAAAAAATAAAAAAGAAGCAAGAGGGATATATGTCAAGATCGTTGCAAATGGTGTTCCGTAGTCTCTGCCTACCCCTTCAGGAAACAGGCGTGAGTCTATGTGTGTATGTATGCAAAGCTGATATTCTGTCAAAACTGTTTTGACCAGTAAGCGGATCTCGGGCTACGAGGCGTTTGACTCTCGAATTTAACCGGGATAACACTAGGACGACCTTTACCAACCTTCTTCAACTTCTTCACCTTTTAGACATGGTGATCAGTCAGCATAATATAGTCTTTCTTTTTCTATGACTGACAGCTTATATACTGAAAAAACGCTACCATATTACAAGATACTAGACGTCGCCAGCGGCTTCGCCCGCGTCAATTATAGATAGAAACCTTCCTTATGAATCATTCTATCTAATAAAAAAACCGCATTAAAATCCATTGCGTAGTACATAGGGACAGACAGACAGAAGACAGACTTTGTTTTATAGTATGAAGTGATTCACGTAACAGACAAACCGGCACCCATCCAGAAAGTCTAGTAAGAAACTTAACATGCCTCATCAGTTCCAAACATAAGAATAGGCCAAGATTTGTATGTCTCGCCATGCTCTTTTGCCGTGTGGATTTTTTTATGTGAGTACTTGGTACTTTGTGGCATGGGCTGCTTCCGCAACTTCACGTCCTAGCGTGTATTTTGCGTGTCGTGTGTGATTAATAAGAGGCAAATGAGCAGACGGATAGCGTGATGGTAAGCGATTACCGCCGACCATGGGAATAGGAATAAGAAACGGAGGAGTGGGATGAGGCCAAAAGGAAAAGGAGAATGGGGCCTATAATGGAGAGAGACATTTAAAGAAATCGATACTTACAAAACAGCTGCTCATACGAATAGTAAGCTGTCCTTTGTTTACTTCTTGTAAAACGTTTCTCTATGGATACCCTGACGATACTCACTTCCTTGTAGTCCAAACCTCTACTGTAAATAACAAAGTTATTTCAAATCATTTTTGTTCTCTTAGTTATGGCAAATTATAGTTATAGTTGCCGTGTGGTATGTTAAATAATGTCAAATCAAAGAACAAAATAAAAAAAATATATACATTTATGATACCCTGACGCTACTTCGAATATGACCATTCTTTTACGTTTCAAGAGTAATATCACAAAATTTGACAATACTTTTATGTAATGAAATCAAGTGGACTTCAAGAGTCAAAACTGTGTACCTTCTTATGGTATTGCTAGATCAGCCTGCACACGTGCAATAGTGCCATATAAAACCATATTTTTTATATTTTGTGATATACTTACTAGAACTTGTCGAACGATGGTACAGTGGGGTCGAGGTCGAAGCTCGATGTCCTGATAGTAGCGGGGCTTACGTCACAAGTTTGTGGACAGTTGCAACTATCAGCGTTCGCTGTCAATAAGACAAATATGGTCCAGTTATTCTGCCAAATTCTGGGGATATACTTCAACAACTTATTGCAGTCAACACCTAAACATAGGAATCCCTCAGGGTACGCCACAAGACCCAATGTGCCATTTTTGCCATCAAACCTCCTCAAGTCATCGGCCCATCCGGCGAAAGAGTGTCGCACACTACATCTGCCACTTTCGAGGACTTGTTTGCTTTGCCAACCTTAGCTTCACCAAAAGATGTGACCAGCCAACTTCAAACTGAAGTTGGCTCGCCACATCTGTTCTTCTTCAACTCTTAGGTATGACAGCCAGTTTGAACTTCTGCCAGATTATATAGTTTCGGACTATCTTTAAACCATGTATTACGAAAGATCTTAGTGTGGATGCTTATAGGTCAAACGATATCATAAACGCGACCTGATAGGTACTCTGACGAGTGATTGACCTATAGTAGCTAATATTTAGTTGTCTTCGGTATCCAAATAGTCCAAGATGTGCCCACTGCTACTTTACCTTGACTATTCGTTCTCGTGTTCTTTTGGCTGTCCCCTCACAGCTAAAACATTGAACTGGCGGCCGTTGGAGCAGAAGAGGTAAGCCTCCCGCAATATGGACCAGCGATTTTGTAGGAATCGCAGCCATCCAAAGAATGCAGGTGGTTCAAGATCGCACCACGTGGAGAGCCTTGGGGAAGGCCTATGTCCAGCAGTGGACATATATTGGCTGATAAAATGATCATGACGGGCTTCGATAAAAAAGTATGGGTATTTAATGAACCAGGTGACCAAATTGGAAAAATGTGTGAACTTACTGAAAGCACGTAAAGCACATGGCATTAGCTTCGCATCACAGTAGGCGACGCCAGGCGGCTTCGGATGTGTGAGACGAACACAACCGCAGCGTTTTATAGTATTAGCCATTTCACATTCCAAGGCGCAGTACTTCCTGTCAAGAAAAATGCTATCCAATCAAAATTAAAATCATGGTTACAGCCTAGACCGGCATGGTAACAATTTTATCATATTCTAAATTGTGTATTATTTTTTACACTGTTTACCATTACGCTATGAAAAAATTGGAAAAAGACAACAATTTGCTGCAATCAAAGAAGTTAAAATTATTATGGTAATTATTTACCTTCTATAATGCGGGAAGTACTTCAACTTCTCATCAGAAATGGCGCATCGTCTTAGATCACTCGCAAGTTTCCTCGCACTATCAGTTATGTAAGAACTCTCCAAGTGGTAAGAGAACCACTGCTCGGCCCCTGGGTTAAGAGGCGTACTGTTTATTGGGGGATCGATGTATCGTCGACACGATTGAAGAGCGACCTAAGAAAAACAAGGGATTTTATAAGATACGAAATTTTACGGGTACTCAAATAGCAAATGTGGCTGCGTGATGTATTGGTATGAAATAAGCGGCCAACGAGCAGAGGAGTCACCTGATGGTAAGCTATTAGCGCCACCTATAGGAGCAAGCAATACCACCCGGCCGGCCTTTGGGATGGGAAGAGGAAAAGAAGGAGAAGTGGGATGAGAGAGATGATGGTTTGCGATGATTCTATATGATTTGCACAGGTAGGAGTTTTGCACATGTTCAGATATACATATGTAACTCCCAAGAAGTTCAGTCACAAGCAAATATAATGTTTTGTTAAGCATTTTTTGGAAGCAGATGCAGCTGGTGATAAATATTGGTAAGTGACAAATTGTATGACCATAACAGCTACATGTAGGTACATATTACATTGTCTACTTTCGAGGTCCTATCAGAGCAACAGCGGTAGGCCTAGGTGGATCGACGATCTGCTGAAGGTACCGGGTAGTGGGTAAAGCGGGCGGGTCAAGAGAGTCTGGTCGGGGGAGTCCTAAGTCCAGCAGTGGACATCTCTACGCTGAGATGATGAAGGTCTGATCGACTCCCTATTTACAGAGTGGATTATTGCCATACAGACGTCCACTAAACTTAAATTGATATCGCAATAGAAAACCTACAGGTAGAAAGCTTATTTAACAAACCTGGAATAATAAATTTTCAATGTTTACCTAGAGCGAAACATGAAAACCTTACCCATTTATAAGATAGATCAATGGTCAAAGGTTTTTGATTTTGGTTGACGGCTACAGTCAGACCACTGGTCCATCCAACTCTGCTTGTGTAGAAGACGGATTTTCTATTCTTTTTGTGGTCATTTTGCTGCATTTCACTAAAAAACAGCACAATAGGAAAGAAAATATTTGATTTACGATGTAACGAAATATTATTTTTCTTTGTAACCCGTTTGGAGGAGGAGGGAGGCACGGAAGACTTTACAAACATAAAACTAACGGACACTATGAACACCCAGACTCGACACAACAATTTAAGAATCACACGGTGTTCTTTCGAGTGGGGATCGATCATACAACACTCGGTGGATGGTCAAGCGGCGAGGCGGCCGCTTAAACCTCTACGCTATCCGTGAAGTCAATTTTATTTTAAATTTCACCCCAAAGTATATGCTCAACATCGAATCTTGAATTTATACCACCATAACCTATAGTTTAATTTTAAAAGTATGTTTACCGACGTAAAGACCTTCCATTGAAAACACAGCAATATCCATCTCCAGCCAATTCGAACCGAAATAGTTTTGAACAATTTGTTTCAACGTTATTGTCCCAACGACATCTGTAAATAAAATTACCTTGTATTTGTAAATATTTATTTAATTAACAAATAACGTAAATAGTTCAAATAACTTTCTTGACACACTAGAAGTGCCCACGAATCTGCCTTCCTATCAGAGTTTTCTATGTAAGGTAAGAAACAGAAAGCTACGAAGTTAAAAATAGCGACTAGCTCGAGTTATTGTAAGTTATTTTAATGTATTCCAAAGCGTATACCTGTTTCTTCAACAAAGCCTTACTTGAGAATGTAAAAGTATCTTGTAAGAACATAAAATTATAATTAAAAAGATTATACATATACAATTATACATTTTATTAAATTGGATCCTTTGCTTCCTCGTATGTGTGGCTAACTCTGGTGTAAGAGTTAACAGGCAACCTGAAGGCCGATGTGGCTTAACGATTCCTGTCTTACGACAAGGGTCGAGGCGGCAGCTTTACGTGTTCTCTGAACCATGATAGCTCTAATACAAAGGCCTCAGGAAGAACGGATACCAGGTACAACGACGAATGACGCGGCCTACCAAGCGAGAAAAACATCTGGCGGTAAATAGACAACCGACCTACATGCCCTACATTAGAGGTGTTACGGATAAAACAGGAGCTAAGTTAAAAATCTGCTCCATTCCGACCACCGTATTTACACCAGGGGCCAAAGTATACAACATGGTGGGCACACCAAAGGATGTTCTACCGCAACAAACCCCAGGTATCTATAAAATCAACTGCAGCTGCGGAAGCTCTTACATAGGGCAAACGAAGCGGACTATCGCTGAACGTATAAAGGAGCACATCGCAGCTGTAAAGAACCGTCAAACGAACAAATCGGCGATTGCGGAACATTAACTTCAATCGGGCACCAATCACTGGATTGAATTTCATCGTCCCCAAGTCCTCTCCACGGAACGCCACTTTTACCCAAGAGTTGTGCGTGAAGCGATCGAAATCAGAAAACATAAAAATTTCAATCGGGAAGAGGGCTTCAGATTGTCATCGGCGTGGAATCCAGTGATTCGAATAACAACACCCCACTTTAATGCGCAGTCACCCATCTAAGTGGCTTTGCTTAACTTTGCCGACCTAATACAAACGGCAAGGCAAGTCAAACTATGAGCGCTGCAACTTGATAATGCTAACACCCTGCAAAAAGTATTACCTAATGAGGATTTCTTCACAATTTTCAGTCAACTGCCTCCCTGCTGTGTCTATATCAATTTTATTATATTCAAGTAGGCGTCCCACATTCTTAAGGTCGGTCACTTTGTAGGGCACATCGGGTGAAAAGAACACTGCTAGCTGGGGAAGTACTAGCTGAATATAGGATTCATTCAAATCTTTAGGATACTTTCTGAAACATTTAGTTAACTGTTAGGTACTTTATTTATATTAACATTACAACGATCGTTTTGTGATATTTTATAGCATGAGAATTCAACATGATTTAAAGTTTAAACAAACAAATCTAAAACATATTATTACGCACAAATCTTATCACAAAACCAATAAAAACCTTAGACAAATTCAAACAAATTGTTATATTAAATACAAGTGTTCCTTACATTTTAGAGAGAAATTTGTTTATTTTGTAAGCGCGGAATTTGATGCCTGGGTAAATAAGAACCGAAGGAAAGGCCCAGACTGTTTGATCAGAATCGATCTCGAGGATGTATGTCGGGTTGCTCAAATAACGATATATAATTAAGTAGAGTAAGAAGCTAGCAGAAACGAGAAGTAGAATCATTGAAGGAATCCAGTACCAGCTGTAAATGTCAAATATTTAAAAAACAATAAATTAAGGATAATGAATCAAGAAATTGTATCTATGGAGGTGTGCTTATACCTCGCTTCTCTGCTTGCTAATCTATTAGCGCCATGGAATTGGATATGACCAAACCACTTTAAGCCATCCATCTTCAGGTTCGGTTTTTGCTCTTTTGTTGCTATTTCTGGACGTTCCATAATTATGTCTATTTCTAAGTTGTTTAATATAGTCGCTTTCAATTTTTAACAATTTTAATTATTGCTCTTAATTGTTTTAGACGTCAGCACTTCCATTTGCATGTGTTATATTACCACGGATTTGAAAATACTCTGATATCTGCGATCTAAACGAAGTATTCTATTAATGTACATGCATTTACAGTAATGTTGTGGAAATGTGGTGTATCAGTTATACGGAATGTTTATTGTTGTTGGAATAGATTTATGCAGTAGTAATACTTGAGCTATTATATATATATATATTTATATATATATGTAGCTCTAGTATTTATATAGAAATGTTTTATTATTTGGATCACGTGATCCTCAATACAATTAGTTAATAATTCAACATATAAACGAGTCTCTTCTCAACGAGACATATTTTGAGTGTCTGCCGTCACAACATTCAGAAAGGTTAAATTAATAGTATGAACTTCAGTCTGTGCATCAATCATGTTGACAGTAAACACTGATTGTGTCGCCACTGTCTCGTTTTATTGTTTAAGAGATTGTTTATTGAATCCCATGATTTATTGCGTTATTGGTAGCTATATGAGCATAAAAAAAGATTTAATAAATTTTTACCTTTTATTGCAAGACTTTATAGGGTCCAAAATTTTATCAGCTCGTGTAAGGTAACTAAAACTAATGATATACCTGCTCCCATGACAAAGGAACTTAAAACCCGCTTACATTTCTATTCGATAACGTTATTAGACTCCTAAAGATAAATACCTTGAAAATATGTCCGATCAAATTGGAAATTCGTCGTATTTTCTAAATACGGTCTGATTGATGCCCGGCCCATTGACGGTCATACTAAGAAGCAAGGGTCAACGTACACCTTTTGAGAGTTTTAATATAGAATGTGATGAGCACCTACTACTCCATAGCTCCACTATTAACTATAAACACAGCAAGTATGTAAGACTATTGCTATAAATTATCGCTAATAAGATTAGAAAGAATAAAAATTATTTTAATGACAATATCGATGAAAATGGTATATGTTCTAAATACTTAAAATATACCTCAGAGCGGACGACAGCTCACGAACGGTCTAAATAGCAGCGGCTCTATAAGGTTAAGTCAATAAGTCTATACATGAACAGGTAGCAAGAAAACAGCGATATCAGTGTTACGCTCGTACTTCGCTTTATGAAGAACTCGAACATTTTTCGATGCCTCGAGACTCTCAAACCTCAGTATTATCTCAGAGAGTTACTATCTCAGTATAATCTTAGAACTTTGTCTGCATAAAAAATATGTGTATAATGCTGAGTTCTGTCAAAATAACACATTTTTATTTATTGGCCAGTAAAATATAAATTAGCCAAATATGGTTGACCTCCTTTCAGCTTCTTACGCCCAATAGTTTTGGCTTGGCTGTCCGTTGTTTGTCAGCCAGTTAGTAATGTAAGATTTTATTTCATACAGAAGATAAGAGTATTAGATCTGGTTCCGTCCCTATTTGAAAACACAAAAATGCGCAAATTAAATGCCCTTCTTTGCGAACGACAAGTATATGTGCATATAATATACATATATTTTTTATCAGCGCGTTGTTTCCGTTTCCATAATGAATTGTAAAAAGCTTCCAAAAGCAACCTAATGTTTTCTTACATTGCCTATTGAATATTTCACCTCGCTCACACAATACTATCAGAATAAAAAAGTAAAGAGTATCCCTTGGGCCGACAATTTGCCTGTTTAGGTTGCAGGTATAACAGAGAGCTACGCGAGAATACCTTGAATAAAAGATACACTACTTTTTGTTTTGAGAATGTGATTCTTTTCCTTAAAGCTATTCTTGCAAAGCTCTTAGTGCTACAGTTGCACCGTTGCGGAGCCGGTACAGCGTGCGATCACCGTATCGCACGCTGTACCGGCTCCGCAACGGTGCAACTGTAGCACGACGCTCTCGAAAGTTGTCAGGCACTGGACAGCAGGCCGACAACCTTTATAATTGTAGTTCTCTTTCCATCACTCGGAGTTGAGATTCTTGGTGGAGAAAGTATGCGCGACTCCCGAAAATTTGGCCTACTAACTAAAATCCTACCCATTGTGTCATCGACCTCCCCTAATCGCGGGCCACGCGGATTCAACATAGTGTGTATTGCATGAAAAGAATTAAATGAAATGAAATGCTTCTTTATTTCCTGTAAACTTTGCAAGTACTTACGAAACGTCATTAAAAATATGTCATTTTAAACAATTTTTTTGTGTCAAATTAAAACAGCTCAGTCCCAAGCGTTTTGGTCGTCTTTATATTCAGCTATTTTATAATATGCTTTTGAACACAATTTCGCTTTTACAATAATTTTGAACTTATTTTCAGATAGGTTTCTTATATTATAAGGGAGCTTGTTATAAAAGCGTATAGTTTCCACATAAAACCGCTTTTTTATTGTAATAGGCGGCAAACGAGCCGATGGATCGCCTGATGGTAAGCAATTACCGCCGCCCATGGACACAAGCAATACCAAAGGAGTCACAAGTGCTTTGCCACCCCTTTGGGTTGGGAAAAGGGATAGGATGAGGAGTGGGATGAGGGAGAAGGAATTAGGATAGGGCCGCCGGCATTCTCACTCACCGAACGAAACGCCACAGTTTAAGTACTGTTACTTTATGTAGATTTTCTGTGAGCTACTTATTTTGTGGAGACGAGTGCTATGAACTACGAGATTATTCCTGTGTCTTGTATTTACAGAATGTTTATAACATTTTTTACAACATTTGTTAATATTTTTATTTTATTTTATTTATTTATGGATAATTAACAGCTACAATACGCATTTAACATAAATACATTCAGCTTAGTATAATTTTACAATATTGCAGCTCACTGCATTATCCACAAATTGACAAAACATTTAATAAGAACGAAAGGAGCCACTAGAAACTAGAAAGCATCACAAATATAGAAGTATTTTAAATATAATAAATAGGTAATTCTGCTTATCTCTAATAAATAAATGACAGGCAATATAATGAAATTAATAATTGAAATTAAAAACTGAAATTAGTAATTGAATTTGACTACGTAGCATTGGGTTAGGATTAGGAAATATATAAAAATTTAATATTGAAATAGAACAATTGCATGTAAGAGAATATTTTTTTTTATAGACTCACGCCTGTATCCCCGAAGTGGTAGGCAGAGGTGTAATATTACACCCACATTTCGCCATGATTTTTTAGGTCCCACGTAATAGGGGGCGAGCCTATTGCCGTACCGGGCACATTACCAGACTCCGAGCTGCTACTGAGAATTATTAATTGGATAATCATTTAATAACGCTTTGCTTGAACTTACATTTATTATATATGAAAATATCAATATCTATACAGTTGCGATTACAGGAGCCTACCATTCGTCGAATAGGACAACGTAATCCCGCGTTGTACCTGCACGTACACTTTGTTTATTTACAGTTCTAGAAACAGCATAACATAGTTTACAAGTAAGATCTATCGCATCTTTGTTATGTACAATGTTATGCAACAGATTAGCCTCTAATCATTTGCGCCGAGACCAGCGTGAGCAGATTATATTTGTGCAGTAACTGCTCACATCGTTACGTACGATCCGTAGAATCTGTAGTGCATGGCGCGCAGGAACTTACGCTGGATATTTTTGATAAAATGGGTTCCATATAGGTGCGGCATATTCTAACTGCGATCTTATTGGTGTCTTGTATAATTAGAGGTAGGTGGATGGGCGTTTGAATTCTGGAGGTAATCTCATGAAGAACCTGTAAATTTAAAATGTGTTATTTACAATTTTGTCTACGTGCTCATTCAAGGACAGCTTGTCATCTAATAACACACCTAAGTCCTTAATTACAGAGACACTATAAAGCGGATCACCGTTTAATTTATTATTTACACTGACTATGGTCTATTTTTTAGTAAAGTGAACATTATGACACTTGGCGATACGTAAATGTAGTTTATTAAAGAGGCAATATGCCGTTAGTCTGTCCAGGTCTTCTTGATAAAGGTGGCAGTCTTCTACATTAATTATTATATATGCTTATGACTTGGTGTCATCAGCATATAAAAGAAATCTTGAGTGTTTAAAACATTTATTAATGTCTGAAAGCCATTCAAAACTACCTTTTGTGTTCTATTTTTATATAGGATGAGAACCAGCTAAGCAAATTGCCACGTATGCCGTTAAACGCTATCTTATTCAAAAGCATTTCATGATCGACTTTGTCAAAAGCCTTTTTGAAGTCTGTATATACAGCGTCTACCTGTAGTCGCTTGTCAGTATTTCCAAAAAGAAAGTTTGAGAAAATTATGTGGTTTGATATAGTAGAGCGGCGTTGAACAAAGCCATGTTATTCAGGTATTATGACGCTATGGAGGATCGGTTAAATTGCATTATGAAAGAGCCTTTCAAAAAGTTTTGACAAGGTCGATAGAATAGAAATAGGGCGATACAATTCAACATCATGTTTAGAACCACTTTTGTACATAGGCGTAATGTTTGCCTGTTTCCTGTTTTATGTACATACATATAACAGATTTTCATAAATATATTGTGATACAACAGTTAGAATGTTTATTTCTTAGAACTTCTCTCTTAGAGACAGACACTCTTGGACCGAGGTTATAAATTCCCCTTACAGCTTTTTTCTGCGGAACGAATATTGTATTTAGGTCTGCAGCATTCCCCCGAAAAGAATTCCATACGATATTAAGCTATGAACGTAACTGAAATAAACTATTCTAGCTATTTCTAAATCTGTGAGGCGTCAAATTGTTTTAACTGCGTAAGTTGCAGAACTGAGTTTTCCTGATAGCCTTTCTATATGTGATCGCCATTGTAGTTTGGTTTCAAGCATAATACCTAAAAACATGGTTGTCTCGACGGACTCAATCCTAAATTCATTAAGTTGTACATTGGTTTCCATATGTTTAATATTGGGCATTGAAAATTTTAAAAGTTTAGTTTTCTTATTATTAAGTAATAGATTATTTACATTAAACCAATTAAAAACTTTAGAGAGTGCATTGTTTACTTGGTCATAATTACTCTATTGTCGTTAAATACAGGGTGGCGCAATAGAACGTGCATTTATTAGGTATAAGCTAAAAAAATAAATACAAAAGGTATAGTTGAAATAAAATATATTAAGTACTAAAATGTAGTTTATTTTTTTTAAATAACATCATCTAAATGACAGCCCTCTTGAAGACGCCTCTCCTTTAAACGCGAACGCAGATTTGTGAAAACTCTTGTCAATAAATCTGGGGTAATAGCTGCCATTTCCCTACGGATATTTTCCTTAAGCTGAGTGATGTTCCTCGGATTGTTCATGTAGACTTTATGTTTGAGGTATCCCCACAAAAAAAGTCAGGAGGCGTCAAGTCAGGGCTATGTGGGGGCCAAGGGATATCATCTCTTTAAGAAATTAGTCTTGCAGGAAACATCTGTCTCACAACCGCCATAGAGTCATTTGATGTGTGACAGGTCACTTTGTCTTGTGGGAACCAAGTCCTCGTATTCGCTATTCTCGATCTCGCAAGTTCTGGAGTCAAATATCCCTCTAACATCGCAACATAGCGGTCGGTGTTAATGGTGATGTTTCGTCCACGTGAATCTCCAAAGAAGAAAGGTCCAATAATTCCTTTGCTTGAGATTGCTGCCAATACCGTTACTTTCGGACTATGCAGTGGTTTTTTATCTTTAATTTTTGGATTCTCGTCGTTCCAATAGCGACAATTTTATCGTTTACGAACCCATTTAAATAAAAATGAGCCTGGTCAGAAAAAAGGATGTTGTCAAAGGTGGTAAATCGACTAAGCATTTCTTCAGCAAATGCCAACCTTGCTCCGAAGTCGGCCTTTTTTAATTCCTGTGTGTACTGGAGCTTATTAGAATGCAGTTTAAGATCCAACTCCAAAAGTCGCTGTAAACTTCGTCGCGGCAAGTTTGAAGCTGCCGATCGCTTCCGAGTAGACACTTGCGGATTTTTTTCTGCTGACTCCTTCACCCTCACAATATTGTCTGTGGTCCTAGACGTTCCTGGACGACCTTTTGCTGATGGTTTAAACGTGGAACCGGTCTCTTTAAAATGCTTTATCCATATTTCAATTAAATTTGCACTCGGAGCTCCATTAATGTATGTTAATCCATATTCAGAACAATAAATTTGCCTTGTAGAGATGTATGAACGACCGTTTTCGTAAAACGTGCGAGCACAAAAAGCGCGACGCTTCCCGTCGAAGTGACTCATTGTTACTAAAACTCCACGAGTCTCACTATCCAACCACGCTAGGCTCCCCTTGCCCGCACACTGTTTAACCCACAAAATAAGATAACGCAATATGCACGTTCTATTGCGGCACTCGATATTAAAAATCAAAGAGCATCAGCGAACAACACAATCTCATGATTATTCATTACGTAATAAGGTAAATAGTTAATATTTATCAAGAAATGTACCGAGAATTGAACCCTGCGGGACACCCATTTTTAAAGCAGAACCTGGAGATGTCTTACCATTAACCTTGACCTTATGGACTCTGTTGCCCAAAAATGAAGGCAGGAGATCGAGAGCTTCGTTCTTAATACCGTAATGATATAGTTTCCTGATAAGAGTATCATGATGAACACAATCAAACGTTTTTGACAGGTCGCAAAATATACCTAACGCATCTTGTGACTTCTCCCAAGCTGCAAAAATACTTTTCAGTTACTCAACTGCTGCGTCAGTAGTTGAACAACCCCTCGTAAATCCGAACTGTTTCTTGTGAAAAAAATTATGTCTATTGAAATGACTAAGCAACTGACTAAGAATTATTTTTTCAATAATTTTGCTAAGATTTGGCAATACGGAAGTAGATAAAAAATTTGAGGGGTCTGATGTGTCACCAGATTTTAGGGTGTTATTTTACTATACTTCATTAAGTCAGGAAATGTTCCAGAAGTGACACAAACACAACCATTCAACACTGTTGCAAGATGTGGAGCAATTAATGTAATAATAGACGAAACAGTCTTTACTGACAATCCCCACAAATTCTTAATCTTTTTCATATTAATAGCTTTAAATAGTTTAAGAACATCGTCAGTAGTAACAGCAAGAAATTCAAAGGCTGTGACACATTTCGGCACGCAGTTTTTAATCATAATTTCAGCAGACATGGAAGAAGACTTGAGTGACTGTAGTTACAATGGGTATATTAGCAAACAAAATTTCAAGTTCTGTCGCTATTTCCAAGTCGTCTTCAATACTCACATTTTTGATATTTAGTAGGTAGTCGCGACTGCGTGATTTGGCCCTACCAGTTTCGTTATTGATGACATTCCAAGTAGCTTTTATGGTATTTTCATCCATTTCATATTTATCAAATTAATAGATTTTGCAGCATAACAAGCTTGTCTAAATGTTTTTGAGATATTTTACATCATCCATTAAGGTTGGACTATTATTAAGCCCCTCAACTGCAATAATAACCTCATAGGTTAATAAGAGAAAACGCTCCAACTGCATTAATAACCTCATAGGTTAATAACGAGTCTGGTATCATTGAAATTAAACTACAGTTTACGGATTTTATCGCGATGTATTGGTTTCACTAAGTTATTACATTTGAAACTAATGATCTAGAAACTATATTTTTAATTTATTACTAGCCGACGTTTCGAATTCTTTACAGAATTCATGTTCACGGCAGACTGAGGTGATATTTGTCTTTTTCCTGAATGTATAAGTTATCTCAAAGTACCCGAACATTTTTCATCTACTGGTGTTACTATTTACGCAGAATGAGCTCACAGTGTCCTTAGGTCTTCTGGTGACTTTGTCCTTCTTGGGTTTCATTAGCCTTATGACAGGGTCCCAAGCTGGAGGAACATTCCAACCATCTTCCCTATTGAAATTAGAGTGTTTTTTAATTTCAATGGCCTCTCGTATCATCCTTGGAAGAAAACGGTGTTATTTTGCGAGTATCTGTGGTTCATCAAATCGCAGGTAGTGGTTGGGTCCCTGTTCCCCATGTTCACACACAGCAGACTTTGTTGAGCGTTTATGTTTTATGTCAGCTATATGTTCTTTGAGTCGAATGCCTATGCTTCTCTTGGTTTGTCCAATGTATGAGAGCCCACATTCACAGTCAATTTTGTAGACACCGGCCTCTTGCAAGGGTAACTGACACTTGACAGATGGTAATAATTGACTGATCTTCGTTGGCGGCTTGTAGTAAGTTTTGATAGAAGCTCGCTTCAAGATGTAGCCAATTTTGTCGGTCACGCCCTTGATGTATGGGAGGACAGCAGGTTGTCTTTCTACTGTGGCTGGTTTTTCTTTCTTCTGGGATCTGTGACAGTGGCGCGGCGGTCGGAGCTTGTTGTCTTGCAGAACTTGCCTGACATGTTGAAGCTCAGCGTCCAGGTGTTTCTTGTCACAGGTCCCGCGGGCTCTCTGAAACAGAGACATTCCTACAGTAGCTAACTGTTTAGGATGGTGGTGAGATTCACCGTTTAAGTACCTATTTGTATGGGTCTTTTTCCTATACACAGTATGGCTTAAGGAGTTGTTTTTATTCCTGATAACAAGTACATCTAAGAAAGCTAAAGAATTGTTTGCCTCTAATTCCATTGTGAATTGTATTTGGTTATTAATAGAATAAAGATGGTTTAGGAAAGCATTAACACTATCTGTTGGTAAAATTATGAAAGTGTCATCTACATACCGCTTGTAGAACCTCGGTGTGATGGTGGCAGTCTGCAGGGCTCGCGCCTGGAAGTCCTCCATGAAGATGTCAGCGACAACAGGCGATACTGGAGAGCCCATTGCTACACCGTCTACTTGTATGTAGTATTTCTTGTCCCATAACAGATAGCCCGTTGTCAGGCAGTGTTTGAGTATTTCTGCATATTCCTCAGGCATGTTGTTTTCTGTCAGCTTCATTCTAGTAATTTCTACACAGTCATGTACT
>OX123185.2:97438488-97589998 GCA_944739405.2 Euclidia mi
GAACATTCAAATTGAACTTGTAACTCGATAATAATCCTATTTTCAATTTCAATGTGATGCACATCAAGCTACTACTTTCTGATACCGTAAAGTTACTTAAGAAGTTACTATAAATATATAATTATGTTGTGCACCTCTACCTTATTCTTATTATATAGTTAAACGCATTATATTATTGTGGCTCACTCATTATACGACACACAACTAAGACGCTTGTTTCCTTTAGACTCCCGTCGCCCATGGTCACATTGCATACCTATACAAAGAAAAAGGTGATATTTTTATTATTATTAATAATAAAAAGAAATCGTATGTACATTCTTTAAAAAGGTAAATCTTTGTAGAGTTGCAGCCATCCGCTAGTTTTTGCTGCGGCCATCCGCTTTATTTTATGATTACTCTTTTAGTGGCGGGTGTTACGAGAGCCTATGTCTAGCAATGGACTGCGATAAGCTGATTGAGTTTAATATTTATAACTCTCTTTGTCACAGTAACAAATTTACTCAGTTATACTCTTTCAGCAAACACATTAAAAAGGACGAGAGCTAAAATTATTGAACAGCTTTTAAAAGCAATATTTCTCTGTGCTTGACTAAGTATAATGGCGATAGAACTATAATATATTCGCTGACAAAAGCTGGCTCAAGGCACAGTGCACGCGTATTAGCCTACATTTCTACATTTCTGGAAACACAGAATAGGTTAGGAAAATGAAAAAAAAGGAAAAATTAAAAAATAAGGCTTTTATACCTACTATGTTTAATTTATATATATCTAGTTGGTTTTTTCAGGGGAAAATTATTTAAATATATCTGCATTGTAAGTTGGTAGTAATAAAAATCCGGAAATTAATATTATGCAGATCATGTACTTCTGATAATTCATCAGACAGCTAATAACCAAACTTAAATATTCTGGAATCGTATCATTCGTATCATCATGGTCTTTATCAAGATTTTTCCTTGGAGGGAATGGAATCCACGACTTCTGTCTCAGCAGTCAGGCTTTCTAACCACCGCACCGGAGCAATTTGCCGGGTATATACAATTGACAAAAAACAATATTAAAACTAATGCAATTTGTAACTTCAATTAATTTTTAATATTCCAGCCTGAAATAGCAAAAGCACTTTCGGTTTTCCTTTCAATTCTATCAAATGTATATCAACTAAATTTGACGAAGCATTTCTCGACCTTGTTCCTTGAAACTTTTCCTTTTCATTTCCCTTCCAGCGTTGCCAACTCATTTGCCCTGTATTTGTAGGCCCCTCATCAAAATATGCAAATCCAGTTCCATATCGGACATCCCTTTTAAGTAAACAAAAATGTACTTGGAATGGCGTGAAAAAAAGATATTTAATTGAGTTTCTGATTAATAAGGGTAGAACCTAACTGAAGGCTACGAAGGTTAGATGCAGGGAATTTAAAAAGTTTCACCAGTCGAGTGAGAGAGAGCCTTAATTGTGTTTATCACTTGCCCCCTCTACGCAACTTTTTCTATCAAAAGTTTTCATTGTAGGCCGTTCAAAGTATTTAATTTCCCGCTAAATGTGACAACAAGGACATTTTTGAATTCATCTTTAATTTACTCTCTGCTTTAATACGTAAATTTTTCGCATAGGTAGATCTTTTGTGAGCGAGACATATTAAATTTCTATTGAGATTTATGTCGGCTTAAGAAAATGTGGCTTCCGTAAGTTTATATTTATGTTGGACTTGTGCTTTTTGTTTAGTCTGAATGAAGATATAATATTAATGCTTTCATTTTTGTAACAAGAAAATGCAAACGTTTTGATTTAATATTCAAAGTACAAATTATGTTTATGTAGGTCGCAAAATTGTCGAGTAAGAAATGAAAAAGTTAGTAAACATAAAAATAAATAACTTGCTACTTTCGAACTGTGTTAGAAAATTACGCTTACGTTTGCGGTCCAATGTTATTTTATGGCCAGGGTCTTTTTCCTCCCTTCATCATTTACAGTCTTTTCCAGTCCACCGCTGGACTTAAACCTCTCCTAAGTTGCTTCACAGTATGACTGTGAGTCAACGGGGAGGCCTTGACTTACGGCAGTTGTGTTCTTTTAACTAATCTTATACAAAATGTTTTTTAATAGACCGAGTACACGCGTAATATACACATTCATCTAAGAAATGTTATAAGCTACAAAGAAATACTTTCAACAACACAAAGTACACTCAGACTCAATACAACAGCATGTGGATCACACTATGTGTTCTTCTGTGTGAGAATGGAACCCACAACAGAAAGCTAGACTATCCGTGCTGTCGAATAGTATTTGTAACATAGTATAGAAAACGTTTAATAGTGTTAGAACATACTAGAACAGTTACATAATACAATCATCCATATATCCGTATACATATATAAAATTCTTGCGGTACGGTACTGAATTTGTGGGACAGAAGAGGTGCCAAAGAAGCGATTTTCCGAAATTCCCACGGGATCGGGTAAAGAATGTTAAATGAAAAACACTATGCGAATCCCCTATTAGAAATATAAGTGCCCAAATCGCATGATACGCAAGATACTCGACAGAACGTGGAATTGCGGAAATGTCCGTTCTACCATACCACACCAAGTGCCCAAATGGCAGTGCAACAATGTGGTCCACAATTAGCGCGGCACAAGCCGTGGCGCTTGCCGCGACACAGCGGCAGCATTTCACGTACAGACACTAACTTAGCTTTTATCGAACCGAATGTTCACAGTTAAAAAAAAACACAACCGAAAAGCTTTCCTTGTATGAGGGAGCCAAATAGGTATCAGGACTTAAAACGCACCCCCGTGAAACGCCATTTATTCACATAACAAGCAAACTTAACTAAAATTAACAGAATTCACGTCTATCGCATATTTCAATACATTTTCATGTACATTTGCTCTGTTTTTAGCACAATTCCCTCGTGTTTGGTGCAGCGAATGAAACAAAGCACCGCACAAACTGTTGCGAACTAACTAAGAACAAAGTCGGCCAAGCTAAACGTTAATAAAAGTTTGTTTCGCATTTTTAGCCTTATTTCCACTTTTGCTGTAATTGTTGAGTTATATTCCGTACCTACGGCTATCTAGCGTGACGAAAACTTTTCTCTTGGAAGTATTTTAAGCAGCGTGGTTGTAAATTTGGTACGGTTTTAAAATGAAAATCTGGCTGGGTTTCTTTACATTTACTCCGACTCAAATCAGTTTTAGTTCAGGCATTTATTTTAGTTGTATCTTTGTGAATCTGGTTTTATAAAATGGGTATGGCTTCATTTCATTTTTTATTGACATATTGAATCATACTACGTTTGCGCAGTCTACTAAATTAAATGTTACGTTACTGCTTCACTCCTTTAATTACTAGTTTGATATTTTACTAGTTCATTACTTTCACTGCTCTCGTGCCTTTCTAATGACAAACAAACCATTATATAGGCTGATTGACCGTACAGTAGTCCTAAGCAGCTTGTATGCGTTCCGTTAAGTAATCTCAAAAATACTTTGTATGATCTAGTTCTACTAAATTTACATCACAACATCTAGAACGCTATTTCGCAATTCCAGCTTTATTTAAAGACTACATCCAATATTGTCCACATTCATCTACCACACGTCATCAGAGTTGAGCAGTGCAAAAATGTCACTGTGAATGTCACTTCCCTTTCAACGTTCAAGCACAATTTGTGACCGTGGCACTTCCTACAATTTAACATAAAGAAGCTTTTCAGAAACACTTGATGAAACTTATTATACAAGGAAAAAGCGTCGCAATTACAACCGTTTAAATGCTTTACAGCGAGTTTTACGATATACAATATTTATTCCTCGTACATTTTATTGCGATTTCTTTTTAATTTGCAGCTGTTGCTAAGACTTAAAGTTCGTAAAGTCGATGTAAAAGTTGCGTCATCAGTTCTACGGAGCATAGTTTCACCGTTCGTACTTGGTGCTACGTGACTTCTTTTGTTTCAAGAAAATTCATGAGGGTAGTGGAAATATTATTGCCGTAAATCGTGTACCTGAGTAACTTTTATGAGGAATAGTGATAGTAATTGTTGAAATATATAATGCTATGGGCTAAAACTATTGTCCTGTGCCCTATTGATGAATATTTTAAGTTATATTAGAATATTATAATTATTTGAACATTTGAGTTTATCATAACAACATATATGTCATAACAACAACTTTTTCATTCGGAGACAAATAATATATATAGATAACGCATACGTAATCAAATTACACCCAGACAGAGAAGAAATAGTGCTCATTATAGAAAGTTTAGTCCTGAGTGGAAATCTAACTCATCACCGGCTCAGCAGTCTTGCTCACGAACCACTGAACCATAAAGTCTAAATAAATCAAATTGAAAGCATGGCTTCCATTTCCACTCCGAGAAAGTACTCTGTCTGTACAACGTACTAACTAAACATAGGTCCTGATCAATCCTGGCCCGAGAGTTGATTTACATAGAAATAGGTAGCAGACGTGTTCCAATGCAGTTAGTGAAGTGTTCTCAAGTAGCCGTACACTGAGGTTATGCCATCTTGGTATCTCATTCTGTGTTATGCAAAATATAATGATATGCTGCTATTAATGAATACATATTACCACATACAGTTATAGACGGAGCTTTAGTACATTATAGAATTAACCAAGTAACGGTAGAGGAAAACATCGCGAGGCAACCTGCTTGTCTGAGAGACATGTGAAGTCTGCCAACCCACACTAGGCCAGCGTGGGGGAAAAATATTCGGTAATTATTTCACGCAGATTTTTTGTATAGGTTGTTGAAATCTTATTACACTACAATGAGATGTTCATGTTGTTTTATTTAAACGCAACGGTTTTAACAAGAGCCCAAGTTAATATTTTATTGTTATTCATTTAATTATTATGAGACATTGTAAAAATAATTTTCAAATAAGCCAGGCAGTTGAGAAATGATGCAAAAAGAGCTATAGCAAAACGGAGATTCATGAGCCTACTCTTGTCCATAATGATGCCCTTTGATGACCATGAGAGAAGTACGGATTTAAAAAGTTCTTCAACTGCGCATGTGAAAAGTTTGGGGGAGTGCCGGTCACCCTGTTTTACACCCTTTTCTATTATAAATGTTGGTCCAATACTGTCCAGTTTGATGTTTGCCGTGCTGTTGGTATATATTCATCATCATATCAGCCAAACGACGTCCACTGCTGGACATAGGCCTCCCCCAAAGTTCTCCACATAGATCGGTCTTGAGCCGCCCGCATCCAACCGCCTCCCGTGATCTTGACAAGATTGTCGGTCCACCTTGCGGGGGGCCTACCTCTGCTGCGTCATCCGGTACGTGGCCGCCACTCCAGAACCTTTCTGCCCCAACGGCTATCGGTTCTTCGAGCTATGTGTTTCTTAAAGAAAAGCACCACCAGACCTCTGTGCCACGCCTGTGGCGTTTTACCCTCGAGTATGACGGAATGAAATAGCTTCCGAAGGGCTTCTCTTGCAGGTGTACCGCCGGCCTTTAGAAGCTCGCTCGTAATTCCGTCATCACCCGGCGCCTTGTTGTTTTTAAGCTGTTTGAGAGCCACACTAATCTCGTGTATGCTGACGTCTGGGATATCTTCGGTATAGTGTCGGGTCAATCCAGCTCTAGGGTCTGACGCTGGAGTACTTGCGGGTTGTTGCGTTATCGTGTATAGCTGTCCATAGAACCTTTCGATCTTCTCCAAGAGCTCAGGCTTGGACGATACAATTCTGCCATCTTCCGTCTTCAGCTTTGTCAGCTGATCTGCCCAACAGTCAAATCCCTCTGGAACACTTTGGATCCCTTATTCTGCTCGATCGCCTCACGAACACATTTTGTGTTGTATTGGCGGAGATCGCGAGTCAGAGACTTAGAGATCTGTCTGTTGAGGTGCCGATATTTCGGCATGTCATTGGAGGATAGCAGAACCATCTTGCGCCATTCCTCTAACATATATTTCCTTAATTATATTTATATATATGGGATCAACGTCATGGCTTTCTAGTGCAGGAAATATAGAGTTGTGTTTGAGGCTGTCGAATGCTTTTTGGTAATCTATGAAAGCTATGTAAAGTGGCATATTAAATTCTGTATATTTTCTATGATTTGATTCACGGCATGTAGGTGGTTAAGAAATGTTTCAAGACAACCTAAGCATAGCAAGCCTTGAGGTTGGGCTAGTGATGAAACGGTCCAAAACAAAATAAAAACCAATTGCAGAAAACGTAAGATCGACATAGATGGGGAAGAGATACAAAGTTAGTCTCTTTCAAACATAGGCTAGATAAAAAAATCGACCACCGGATTGAAAACGCCTGGAGGAGCTACTGGTCCATGATGACGTACATGAAGTGTAACCTCCCAATGGTGCTCTAACGCAGACTCATCGACATGTGTATCTTGCCCGTCCTAACTTACGGAGCCCAGACGTCGTAACTGACCGATTTTCAGAAGTGCAAACTCAAGGTTTGCCAACGAGCTATAATATTGAACGGAGCGTATTATGTATCAAGTTATCAGATCGAATCCGCAACACAACCATACGCGTTTAGACTGGCATCAATGATGTTGGCAAGAAGGTCGCGAAATTAAAGTGTGATTGGGCAGGTCATATTTGCAGAATGCATCCAAGCGCGTTCAACCAACCAAATATACAAACAAACACTTTAGCTGTATAATATTAGTACACATACTAAAGAAATGAATTAGAAACAATCGCGTGAGTTGTTGTAAGTCAACTGTAATAATTTAAATTGGCAGCTGGTCTGGGTGTTTCTATGTATAATATGTATGTATTTACAAAAAAAAAGTATATGTGTATGTTTATTTATATTCTATGCCCAGTACACGCCAGAGTCCAGTTTCCATCGACCTGAAAATACATTCAATAGCATTTCTCCTCGTGGCATCTGAAAAATTCTAAAATTCCTACTTTGTACATTCTGAATCACAATTTCGCAGCACTCGTGGCGAGATATCGTGAGTTGCATCGAGATATCGGCTCGAGTTAGTTCGATATTTGCGAACGCAAATTGCTCACTGTCCGAAGCTTCATCTACAAGGTGAATGAAATAACAATAGCAAAAATGTCATAATTATGTAATATTTTTCTGCATTTTAGTAGCGTTAGAAATAGGATATAAATAATTTCAATAATTATATTATATCCTGTAATATACGAAAATTAAGATTTATTGGACCACTAGGCAAACAGACCAGATTATGCTAGCGAATAGAAGGAGATGAATGTTGATATTCTAAGAAAATAGGACAGAACGTTGTGGATATAAAGTGCCATTCTTTATAATTTGTCTACTAGTTAAAAACTGCTCAATAAAGCTTAGTTTATAAATCGCTCGCCACAAAATTACATATTACATAACATAACACAACATATCGTCACGCCTTTTATCCTTGAAGGGGTAGGCAGAGGTGTATTTGTACACCCACTTTTCGCTATATATACTTTAGTCCCACGTAATAAGGGGCGAGCCTATTGCCGTACCGGGCACATTTCCAGACTCCGTGCTGCTACTGAGAATTTCGTGACAGAAAAACCCAATAACCCTGCCCGGCCCAGGACGCGCACATTTATGCCGCGTGACCACGAGGCAGTCGTATAGGGTTTGATGTCGAGTTTTCCGTCTCTACACAAAGATGGTATTTGCATCGTGTTATCCCTTAGTCGCCTCTTACGACACCCACGGGAAGATAGGGGTGGTGACACTTGTATTCTATGCCGTCAACCACACGGCTATACACTATAATATATACACGGCTATACACTATAATAATCACATATTATATTTAAAATATTATTTAGTATTTAAGCGATTTATCTATTTCTACATCATCATCATCGTTATCTTAGCCTTGTTCCGGTTGCGACCTAAGACCTTCGCCTTGCCGTCCGAGGTCCAGTTTATCTATTTTCTGTGGCCTTTTTTTGTCTCACATTTCTTTCACAAACATAGAGAACTCTGAGATATTATGTAAGTTTCCTCACGATGTATTCTTCCGTCGTCTAGCAAGCGATGATTAACAATTTAATTTAATTAGCAAATATTTTATGTTGACATAATTATCGGTGCGTGATTCTTTAAATTAGGTTATATTTAATTATGCGTAGACTGTTATGTATAAATAATTTTATACGTAATTAGACTTCAACCACGGCTCTGCTTTCGTAGGACTTTTTTACCTTTTTAGGGCGGCAATATCCAAGAAATCCTCTCTTAGTATCTACCATTAGTCTACACTCCCTAAGAAACAAATATTATGACAAATTTCAGCTTATTGCGCCTTTCGCAAGAATTTTATAAATTCATACATACATATGTGTCTAGAATTACCGTAGCCAGGCAGGAAGGTGTATCAGAAGTGCGCAGTGGAAGGTGTAATACATCTACCTGACCACGATAGACAATATATCCAGACACAATGCATTGCGTTGCACAGTAAGTATTGAGTAGGTACATGAAAATTTTACCTTATATATCCTGGTGATGTTCTTGAAGTGGACCTATAGATTAACTTATAATTTTGGCCAAAATAACAAGAGAATCAATAGATACCAGTTTACAATTCGGCGAAGTCCTTCTCCAGACCACGATGCACGTTAGCGGTTCACAAAACTTTTCACAAAAGTTCACTATGTCATCAATTTACAACAAACCTTGCCGGAAGTCAAAAGCGGCAATTACGTATTAAGTTAATTACAAGTTGATTCAATTCGCGTTAATTCAAAGGGCGATCAATTTAATTTAGGTACAAGGCACGCGAGCTTGCAAACGGCGTGTTAATTTTTCAAGCGGAAGGACGGAAGTGACAGTTCAGTGTGACCATTGTCAGAAATTTTCAATAGACTAAACAAAATGTTACTCAATCGATCTAATCGATTTGACTTATAATAAAAACTAATTCTATTTCAAACATCCACCCGCCCCGGACCGGCCTACCGGTCCGCTAATCGGTTGGTAGACGTGACAATGTTGCAACCGCTCTCCTCAGAATCGAACCGTCCACCAAGACCTCAGCAAATCGGGGAACTCCATCAGCCCCAGTTACCAAACGAAGGATGCGCCCCCTGCGCCATCTGAGTGGCGGAAGGTTAGCCTCCTTGATCAAAACGAGGTCACCAATCTTGGGTGGATCGGGCTTGTCGGTCCACTTAACGCGTTGCTGGAGTATGTGCAAATATTCCAAATTCCAGCGTTTCCAAAAGCTCTGAGTAATCTGGCGTACCAATTCAAAACGCGAGAGACGACCAGGTCTCGTATCAATATGTCTCGTATACGACAAGTGGGCGACCAATCAAAAAATGGCCCGGCGTAAGGGCCTCCAAATGATTCAATTTATGTAGCGCAAATAAAATTGTGTGTTCAATTTATTTATTCTTTGTTTGTTCCTAACTATTTGTCTTATTCATTATGTATCCTATAAATGTATTTTCTTTCTTTCTATCGGATAACACCTTCATATTAGAAATGACTCAAATAAGGCGTATTAGACCTAGAGGAATTCACGCGTCTAGAGCTCTTGTAGCTGCTACTAACCATACGAGTACGGAATACGGCATGACTTTCTCAACATGACTCTTATGTCATTAACTGCACGGCTCATTATTTCTGTAAGACGGTGATTTGCCACATAAGGGCCTCTTTGCAAGGCGCACACCTCAAGCATGGCTTGTTAGCAGTTGCGACGTGCGATTTGTGGCAAAGGAAATACTTTTGTGTAGGTACGTGTGTGTGTGTGAATACATGTGAAATGAACACGTATGTGCACCTCTTTAGAACCTTCTAGACTGCATAATGAGTTGCAGAAAAGTTGGGCGAAGAGAACTTAATTTTTTTGGTTTGTTTTTTTTTTAATTATGTGAAATATGAATCGGGTGCAAAGGCGGTCGAAATTATTTGTACCTACATAATGATTAGATGGATTTATAGGATACATAATGAGTTAAGTTTTGTATGAGATACAGAACTGGACCCTCATTGGGTTTATAACTAGTTATACTGGCCCAAAATACTAGTACATAACAGTAAAAATAAGGCATGATGAGTGTCTTGACAAATTCTTATTAACGTGTATAGAGTACGTAATTACGTAATTTGGGTTTCCATTAGATAGGCATTTAAAAACATTGGGGCTTTGCTTTAACCCTTTTTGTTCAGGTATCGATTTGGGATCTGTTTAGCAGTTTTATCAATCATTATTTTTATCTGTCTGTATATAAAATCCTTGCGTTACTGACTAACTGAAAGACAACGCAAGAAGCTTAAATGTGTGGTCCTTGGGGATCGTATGGATGCCTCTAAGAAGAGATTTCCCGAAATTATCACGAGATCGAACAGAAACTATTAGCTCTAGTCTACAATAAAACTAACATGTATGTACACTTACTATACACCTACCCAAGGTGTGAACTATTGATAAATAGTGGTACATTTACTGAAGTTCAATACAAATGCTGTCATTAGTTATGCTTTATTACAATCTTCTATGTTTTAACGTAACATAACTTCACGCCTTTGTCCCCAAAGGGGTGAACCTACACACCTACACTTCGCCAGTTATGTTTCGGTCCCAATGTAACAGGGGGCGAGCAGGCTATTGCCATCTACCGGGCATATTGTTAAGCGAACGAAAATTAACTTTTTTAATACATACATAATTTCGAAAAGTCAGAGGTGCCTGGGGTACCTAGGGATCAAACCCGAAGCCATCGTCTCGGCAGTCCGTTACGTACACTACGCCACTTATTTTTCTATGTGTTGTTATCGAAGTTTCCGAAGACAGCGTTTTATTTAATATTGCAAGACCCTCATTCTAGATAATGTGAGCCTACACTTTGCACGTTGAGCCACGTTGTGTACAAATATTAGGCTATCATTATACGCGCCACATATTTTGTAAGTTTAGTCTACAAACTCATTGCAGGCTAGGTTTAGCAAAATATTCGCAATAAATGTGTTTCAAGATTGTTATGAATGAGAGTTACACAGGTAGGGGGTTTACACAAAATTAATTGTAGATACTAATTTGTACGAATAGTAAATACTCTGACGCCTGACCTTAAGCGTACATGGAGTCCCAGTAGCAAAAGTCATCATGCCATTAAAATATTAACAATGATAGCATGATGGCCCCTTCCTTGATGTCCTACAGAAAAGCTTTTCACACACCGCTATTACAGATTATTAGAATTTCCCTCTTCGTGTATGGTGATAACGTACCAGCGTTTGGACCATTTGCCAGTTTAGTGGTAAGAATGACTTTTACTGGAACTCGATTTTCGATAGCTTACTCAATAATGTCATCGAAAATCTAGCATCCCTTGAGGAATTTTGTTTGGTCATCCGATCTAGGACTTATCTAATATACATTTTTTATGTCTTTCGCAGAACCACTCCATCCTTAATAAATTTTGTTATTTTTCTTCCTTTACCCTATTGATGATCGGAATACATTGCATTGTATGCGCTGAAAGAAAACGTATTTCAGCGAATGAGGCAAGAATAACAAAGGCATGCAGAAAATTTTCCATTCCATTCGTGTTCCATTAGCCTCGCCTCGCGCCTTTGTCCGATATCTGCCATTCGAACAGTTTTTTTTCCAATTCGTGTAATTTGTGCCCGAGGCGACTGCTGGGATACTGCGTTAGTGGTTCTGTGTGGACTCACCCTATACTTTTTGTTAAAGTCTTACAGATGGGTTAGTTTGAGGAGTGCTTAACGTGTTTTTGAATTCTGCTGCGTACTTTTAATCGTCTTGTTATTTTTGTCGTGTTATGATTTTTGTTTTACTTTATGTTTTCTGTTGTTGCTTTCATTTGATTGTTATGATATATGTTGATATAAATATCTTTAAAGTTTGAGATGAATGGTCATGCTTACGTTCTTTGAATGGATTGTCCATATGGGCGGAATCTACTAGCCGTACGCAATAGAAGAATCTTTGTTATTTACAAGCTCACTTTGACCTTAGCAAGCAGTAGAATTATTACTACAGATAGCTTATTCTTTATCAACTCGGTTTAAGTAGTGTCCGTGTGGTGACGGATTAAGAATACGGAATGTCACCACCCCATATCATCCCGTGGGTGTCGTAAGAGCCGACAGAGGGAGCATATTATGCTGAGAACAGCACTGTAAGAGAAGAAAAACTTGATACAAACCCTATACCAACCCGTTTGGCCAGCGTGGTATAGTAGGCCAATTCCTCCTTTCAAAGGAGAGGCCTAGTCCAGCAGTGGACTGTTAAAGACTGAGGATGATGTAAGTAGTGGACGACAAATAGTCTGAACTAATTGAGATGTTAGGAGCCCAACTCAGTATGATTTCAGAAGTGATGTGACCCCATTCCTAATTTGCCCATTGAAATTAGTAGTTACGAGGTTATTAAAAAAATATAAGCAATTTCTTACCTTATCTGCTAGAAATCGTTGAAGAAAGACAACATGTTTTCATGAAATGTTTGTAATAGATATGGGTCGATGACAATTTATGCAGCTGATCTTTAATGTTATAATTATTATTATATCAAAATTTAATTTCGAGATAACATTTAAAAGAAAATAGCTAATACCAGAGACAACGTAGTAGGGGAACAATATAGGCAAACAGACTACATAATTACACACACTAAAGTACATTAAGAAAGACCTTATTCCATCCAATTTCTAGTAAAGATACTCCAGAGTACAGTCTGAGCTAAAAACTAAGGCATTTGTACACCACGCTCAATAAGCGAATAACAATCTGCGCCAAAAATACAAACGGTGTGAATTGAATTTCGAATATTCCACCATCTTTGTTTTGCTTGTGCACAATCTCTGTCCGGTGGTGGCCGTTATGAAATTTTTCATTAAGCCCAGTGTCAACTAGCAGCGCCTTTACTGTTTCTCCAGCTTTTGGGGTGCGGTGCCAGTGTTGGAGGGAAATTGAAGCCATGAACGTGGCGTGTGCATCGACAGCCCAGCTTTCTGAAGGACTCTCTAATTGGTACTGGTGCGCTTGTAATGTGGAAGTGTCTCAATGTGTAAGTAAAAAATGTGTTTGAAGTCTAACTTTCGTGTTTTCATTTACTATGAAGATTAGGTTAGGTTGCTACCTTTTTTTTTTTGTTTTACGAGGTGGAAAATCCCTTCGGATCTCCGACTCTTGGGGGAAATAAGAGCCGGAGTATGTGGTGTTTCCACTAAAAACCACCTCGACTTCCACCATGTACCCGTGTGTCGGAGGGTGGGGCATCACCAAAGCACTCGTCGCCACCCTCCGACGGGTATTGGCCCGCCAGATGGTCAGGCGGGCCCCGAACAAAACCCCCTTGGCGACGGATTAAGGTGTTGGACTCCGCCGCCAAAACGCCCAGTGGCCGCAGAGGATAGGGAGGACGGCAACGCAACACCGCATCTCCTCTTCCTCTGCGGCCCCACCGCGACGCATCGAATGGTGCGCCCCCATTTGGTCGCGGGAGATAGGGCGCGCGGCAACGCAACACCGACACGCCTCTCCTCCCGCGACCGCACCCGACTGCGAGGGACAGACAGAACTGTCCCCCGCACCCGCACCGTTGGACGCATCCTGCGCAGGCCCCTCCAAGCCCACGCGGAGCGTCCCCTCCTGGATCCCTCTTAGCTTCACCGCGGGTGACCAATCCACGGTTACTGAGCCCTCCCACCACGACAAGGTGGAGATCCCACGGGGGGGGAAGCGTAGTGCTGCCTTCCTGTAATATTAATATACCTAATTAACTTTCGTAACTACATTATGTGTTTGAAGTCTAACTTTCGTGTTTTCATTTACTATGAAGCTTAGGTTAGGTTGCTACCTACTTTATTTGTGTAACCTAGCTTGATATGTGTTTAGGCCTAGAGGTGATATTTCGGAGTTACTTCAGTTATAGGCATTCTTTTTTCTTTTTTTCTGGTTCTGAGAATCCGGAAAAACTCAGTAACACTTTTTACTCGACCCGGGAATTAAACCCAGGACGTCCCAATCAACAGACACATACGCTTTCCACTTGACCACGCAGGCAGTTTTCTTTCTATTATTCTAGATGCCTGATTTATCATCACCCATGAATACAAAGTACCTTAATCCCAGCCACGGGCCTCCTCTCACTGTGAGAAACATTAGGCCTTATTCCACCACGCTAGCCAAGTGTGGGTTGGTACACTTTCTATATCTTTTGAGAACATTATGGAGAACTCTTAGATCCGCAGGATTGCTCACCATTAAACTTACTTGCCATGCATGGACTGCTGCCTACTCACCAATACTCCACCCGCAACAATAGTTGCTTGGACCATGTAATGCTTAAATCTGATCTAAAAGCGATCACTATTGTATTTGAGACATGTATTACAGACCATTATCCTGTGCTACTGTGTCGAGAAGTAGCTCTTCCACGTGCCATACATAATAAAACCGCACGACGATAAATTGCGAGGCTATAGGTACAGAAATACGAACATCAGGTTTTCGTTTTGTGACTAATACATGTAACGCGAATGAAGCCGCTGATGTTTTAATTTCCTCTATTAGTCGTATAATTGACAAGCACCAAATCACCAAAATAACAAAATAACAAGGATACCTACAAAAGATAGAATTTTAAAGCCTTGGATAACGCCGGGTCTACTTCGCTGTATTCGCAATAGAGATGGTCTTGCGCGAAAATTAAAAAATGAACCCGAAAATTGTGTTCTAAAGCTCACGTACCTAAGATATCGCAATTTTTGTAATAAATTATTAAAAAACCTTAAAAATACGTATGAAAAAATTTTATTTGATAAAGCAAAACATAATCCTAAGATCACAACATCATCACGTGCGTAAAACCTTAAAAAAACTAAAACTCAGTATTATCAAAAGTAATTGCGGCTTCGCGTCCACTGGAGCTCCATCACTAATATCGTTAGCGAGAGTTTTCATTAGCGCGGCGTTCGCGGCGTTTAGTGCCTGTTACGGTTTAGTGGACGACACGCTTTACTGTTATTATTACTACGTCACGCCATATTGGATGTACACAAAGATTTTTCACACTGTCGCCTCTTAACATTATCATTGCTAGAAATTTTTGAAGATTAAGTTTTCGGAGTTTGCGAAGCAATTTTTGTTAGGTTTTGTATTTCTGGCAAAATAATGAGAACAGTTGTGACATTTACACATACTAATACCTAGTTATACTTTCACGTCGGACAAAGAAAAGGTACACCACCTTAATTTTACAATAATAACCTACGTGATTGAGACTCGTCACATGAGAAAAGTGTTTGTCGCATCAATTTCATTATATTTCTTATGCTAGGAAACAATTTTGTTCGACAGTACCTAAAAGGATATTTTGATTAAGTGTATGTAAGTCCATGTAGAAGTTAATAAATACGACTCATAGAAAAAAGTACAAGTAAGGATTTAATGCCAAAACACATTGTAAAATTGAAATTTGTATTTGTTGCTTAGACTTTTTTGATGTGTGTATTTTATGTTGACAATTATCGGTGCGTGATTCTTTAAATTAGGTTATGTTTAACTATGCGTAGGTTGTTATTTATAAATAATTTTATTCGTGATTAGACTTCGACCACGGCTCTGCTTGCGTGGGACTCTTTTACCTTTTTAGGGTGGCAATTTCCAAAAAATCCCCTCTTAGTATCTACCATTAGTTAAAAGGCTGGCAAGCGGCAATGTCTTTAGTCGTCGCCCGAAAAATCACATGATCTAGAAAATTTTGATTGCCCAAAGATTATGAACATGCTCTCAACCTGGAAACAGGAGCAAGAAGCAGTTTTGAAAACCCTATCATCTGATATATTGGAAGTAAAGCGACAAAATAAGGAAATCCAAAAAAGCAACACCGAAATTGAGAAATCCTTAGAATATATAAATAAAGAATACGAAAGTATGAGATCACTTATTGAGAAAATGGAAAAAGAACGCATTGAGCAACGGTCATATATAGCTGAACTTGAAAAGAAAGAAAGCGATTTGCAAAAATGTTACCGTTCTGCGGCCGTAGAAATATGAAACGTACCCTGTAAGGAAGATGAGACAACTAAGGACCTGACTACAATTGTGATGGCCCCTTGCGACGCTGTACAGGCTGGAATAAATACATCAAATCTTCGCGATGTCTACCGTCTCCCCGGCAAAAAAGATCTAAACAGACCGATAGTAGCCGAGTTCCAATCAGTATCTCTGAAAACCAAGATGATAGAGTCGACACGTACATTCAACAAAGGGCGCGCAGCATCAGACCAGCTCAATACAGGACATATCGGACTTGCTGGACAACGGATGCCAGTCTACGTGGCTGAACACCTTACCCCGAGCTTGAGAAAACTATATTACGAATCACGAAATTTTGCAAGATCCAATGCATATAAATGTTGCTGGTTTCAAAACAGCAAGATATTTCTACGTCAAAAGGAAGGTGAAAAATCAATTATTATTAACTCTCCTTCAGATCTCATATTACTACAAAAAACATTTAAGTTCATTCTCTATATCAAATTAGTACTAAACATTTGTATTACATTTATTTTGTTGCTTAATAATGAATATTCTCAAAAACTACTCATTTTTATAAAACATACCAGTGGAGCCCGTTATTATGTTTCATACAAATTATCTACTTATACACAAACACTACGTACGTATTTTAGTATCTATATAAAAATATATATTTTTGTAACCTATAACACACAAGTAATGAAAATAAACAAATCATCTACTTACATACACACAAATACACTCACATTTTTCACACATACCTTTAATTCTGTAACCTATAACATTCTACTAACGAATCGTATACATTTAAAAAATCAATCGTCTATGGACACTTACTCATTAGCATGTCTCGATGTTCAACTCATAAACCATAGTATTACGTCATTTTCACCTTTTATTTTAAATGTTTGATGCAAATACAATATACCAGGAATTAGATAACTTTAACGTTTTTTGAATCACACAAAATCATCGTACCGGAGTCATGTCCCAGTGTCCTAAATAATATACGTGGACCGATTAGCATTCTACACCTGAATATAAGGAGTGTAAACTATAATTTTGATAGCTTCGAGGTATTCGTATGTAATATCCAAACCACAGTCGAATTAATTATTCTTTCTGAGTGTTGGTTAAAGAAAGATCACTCAATTCCCTCCATAACGGGTTATGATATGTATTTTACAAAAATAAATAATAATCAAAATGATGGCGTGATTGTGTATGTTAAATCTGTTCTGCAACATGAAGTCATTGAAATTCGGATCCCTGACACAAACGCGTTAATTTGTTCGTTTACAGCCTCAAAAGTATCCATTATAGGGCTATATCGCTCGCCTGCCACCCGTACGATTGATAGTTTTCTAAACGGTTTACATAATAAGCTCTCTTTAATATCTGATGCCAAGAACTTAGTCATCATGGGAGATATGAATATTAACATAGCAGCGTCAGAAAGCACGCCTACTAATGACTATTTAAACTTACTTGCCATGCATGGACTGCTGCCTACTCACCAATACTCCACCCGCAACAATAGTTGCTTGGACCATGTAATGCTTAAATCTGATCTAAAAGCGATCACTATTGTATTTTAGACATGTATTACAGACCATTATCCTGTGCTACTGTGTCGAGAAGTAGCTCTTCCACGTGCCATACATAATAAAACCGCACGACGATAAATTGCGAGGCTATAGGTACAGAAATACGAACATCAGATTTTCGTTTTGTGACTAATACATGAAACGCGAATGAAGCCGCTGATGTTTGATGTTTTAATTTCCTCTATTAGTCGTGTAATTGACAAGCATACCAAGATAACAAAATAACAAGGATACCTACAAAAGATAGAATTTTAAAGCCTTGGATAACGCCGGGTCTACTTCGTTGTATTCGCAATAGAGATAGTCTTGCGCGAAAATTTAAAAAATGAACCGGAAAACTGTGTTCTAAAGCTCACGTACCTAAGATATCGCAATTTTTGTAATAAATTATTAAAAAACCTAAAAAATACGTATGAAAAAATTTTATTTGATAAAGCAAAACATAATCCTAAGGCCACCTGGAAGGTTATAAAGCGAATAACAAATTCATATAAGTCAAACAATACTGCGACCGAACTTCTACATCTGGCTTCTGACAAACAAACAGCAATTAATAGTGTTAAGACCTTTTTTTCGACTATCGGCAAAAATCTCGCGGAAAAAATTAATAACTCGACCTCTGTCGACGAGCGTCTAAACGATATACTCTCTCCCCACGCTTTTGCAGTTTTGCCAACTGATGAAATGGAGATAGAGACAACAATTATGAATCTCCGAGTAGATTCTGCGGCAGGATGGGATGGTATATCAGCTAAAGTGCTTAAATCTTGCTCTCATAAACTAGCTCCGTTTATAACACATATCTGCAATTGCGCCATTGCCTCCGGTTGCCCCAAAGGCCCAAGAGCCCTTAAACGTGTCGTAGTACACCCTATATATAAGAATGGGAACAGACGCAGTGTCACTAATTATAGACCGATATTAGACGTGCCTGCTTTCCTGCTTTGTCAAAAGTGCTAGAGAAGATACTCAATAAACGTCTAACTAATTACCTAGAAAAAATAAAATTCTGGCTCCAAATCAGTACGGTTTCAGATCTGGAAAATCCACCGGAGACGCTGTCTCATTATTTGTTGACCACACTGTCTTCTTACTGGAAAGCAAACAGAAGTGCCTGGGCATATTTCTAGATCTTTCTAAGGCCTTTGACACTGTGTCTATCCCCCATCTCTTATCGAAGATGGAGGCGGTAGGAATCCGTCCACACAAAATATTTAAGGATTATCTCACAAACCGATCTCAATGTGTCCGGATTAATTCCTTGGTGAGTAACAGTAGACCCATGTTTTACGGTGTTCCTCAAGGCTCAGTTTTTGGATCAACTCTGTTTTTGATTTATGTTAATGCTTTATGTAAATTAAACATCCCAAACTGCAAAATCCTCGCGTATGCAGACGATACGGCATTATTAATTAACGGTAACAGCTGGACAGATACCTTTAAACACGCTGTAAACGCAATTAGACTAATTGTAAGATGGTTCATTAACAACCTGCTTACACTTAACATTGATAAAACCCACTACATCCCATTTGCGTTAAAATCAACATCTTTACCCGATCCTGACATATACCAACTCAAAGCTCATAGATGCCATATAGAAACATCAACTCCACAGTGTCTTTGCCCCTTACTTATCGAATCGCGTAGCGTAAAATATCTTGGTGTCCAAATAGACAGCCTACTATACTGGACCCAGCATAAACAAGCACTTACTAGTCGTGTCCGTAAAATTATTTTCATCGTGAAAAAAATTCGACGATCTTCAGATATCAACACTATGAAAATGTGTTACTTCGCCCTATGTCTCTCGATCCTTACCTACTGCCTTACTGTATGTGGAGGAGCGCACAAGACGTACCTCTTACAACTAGAACGAGCACAACGGGCTGTACTAAAAGTGTGATGTTGTTTAAACCATTCCGTTACCCCACCACCCTTCTTTATGCTGACTGCCAACTCCTTACAGTACGCCAGCTATTTATACTACAAACCACTTTACGAAAGCATTCCTCCATAGAATATGTCCCTAACCACCCAGACAAGCGCCGATCATATAAAGTCTGCACCACTATTAAACCTAGGACTTCGTTAGCACAGCGGAATTATTGCTTTATCAGTAATCACCTATATAATACTATTACCAAACAATGTAATATTTATCCCCTATCGAAACATCAGTGTAGGATAATCATACGTACATGGTTACAAAAGCTCAATTACGAAGAAACTGAAAACCTACTAAAATTGTCCATACTATAATATTATAACACTAGAGGACGCCAGCAGCTACGCCTGCATTTTTTTTTTAATTTACCCGTTTTGGCCGATCCCGTGGGTATTTCGGAAAATCCCTTCTTAGTGCACCCCTACGATCCCTTAGGAACATACATGCCAAATTTCAGCTTCCTGCACCCAATAGTTTCGGCTGTAGCGTGTCTGTCAGTCAGTCAGTAACGCAAGGATTTTATATATTAAGAAGATAAACATATTATTTATTTATTTTTTATAATATATATCAACACACACACACACGCACGCACACACATACTTACACACTCACACACACTTACACACACAAACAAAATCTAAATTGGGCTTATCACAAAAATACACGTCAATGACAAAATACTTACATGCAAGCATCGTGATCTGTACCAACTCCTGTGATTATTAACCGTGTAATTTTCTACAATTAACTTCACTGTAAGATCCCTGGTACCTCTCATAACTCAAGTTTAATCTTATCTTGGGTACCAGAGTTCAATTTACATTTATGTAGAGGGAAACATTATTTTGTAATATTGCCACGGTAATACTTTTGTAAATGTATGTAAGTTTAACAATATGAGAATAAAGATTTTTTATTATTATTATTAGTCTACACTCCCTAAGAAACAAATATTATGCCAAATTTCAGCTTTTCGCAAGAATTTTATAAATTTATACATACATATGGATAAACAAAAGTATGTCATTTATTTTAATCTTACTTACTTCTTTTATAGATAGCCTAGATTGTGAGAATGGATGCATGCAAATACGGTTTTTTGTGACTTTTTCACGCTATTGACCGGCTTTTAATAAAACTTTCGCATAATTTGGTTTATACATCAAAATAACAAAGGGGAAACCTAACGTACAAGTAACCAACCCCGCATGAGTGTAACTGCGGGCAAAGCTATTAGTATGAATGAACAACTATAAGCTTTGGCAATCAACCTCAACGTTAATTAAGGCTGAGAACACATGGACAGTGCTGTAATCAATCATAGCAGGTATCAGAGCTGTCACCAGTCTCCATGTTTACGAGACGGTTATGAGCTGTCTTGATTGATTAACTGGTCTTTTGGACAACGATGTAAACCTTTGGGGATAATGTGAAAGATATGTTATCTGTACTTAGGCCCAGTTTCACCACCGTTGGAGAGACTTTCCCAGTTTCACCACCGTTGGAGAGACTTTCATCTTCCAGATATATTCAATATCGAACGATATTTGTATGACATAACAAAACATAACTTCACGCCTTTTATCCCTGAAGGGGTAGGCAGAGGTGTACTATACGCCCACTTTACGCCAGTTATGCTTAGGTCCCAATGTAATAGGGGGCGAGCCTATTGCCATCTACCGGGCACATTGTTAAGCGTAACAATATTTGTATGAATAAATGACAAATTAATTTAACAATACCTTATCAGGCAGCGGTGAAATTAGCCATCAGTATTATAAAGCTGAAGAGTTTGTTTGGTAAAAACGCGGTAATCTCAGGAAATTTCTGGTCAGATTTGAATGATTATTTTTATGTTTTGTTGTCCGTTTATCAAAGAAGGAGGCTTTATAACATTACGTTATATAACGAAGCAGTAGCTCTTAATAACGCGAGTGTAACCAGGTCAGCAGCTATGTTTAAATAACACCGTTTAGTACTGAGCGTAGTGGGTTCGATCTCCACAAGCGACAACACTTCGTGTACTCAACGATTTGTTGTTTAGAGTCTGTTTGCTCTCTATGTTCGTTGTTTCTAAGGTCCTCGCCATATAGGATATCATCATCAGCCTTTAATTTAGTTTATTAGTCTAGTGCTGGACTAGGCCTCTCCTTTGAAAGGAGGAATTGGCTTAGTATACCAAGCTGGCCAAACGGGTTGGTTTGTATCAAGTTTTCCTTCTGTTACAATGTTGTCTCTGCATAATATGCTCCCTCTGTCGGATCTTACGACACCCATGGGATGATATGAGGTGGTGACAATCCGTATTCTTAATCTGTCATCACACGGACCATACCATATAGGATAACAAAGCAAATTTACGAATGAATCGCAGCTGTTATCATAGGTCGACTTTAGATTCATCGTAGGAGGGAACATTGTAGATACGTTCGTCAGCTAGGAATGCAACGTAGTAGAGGAATGGGGCTGGTGATGTCTGAGGTTCTATATATACCCTTCAGTAGTGAGCCGAATTTGCTATATTTGGTCAACCGCATGAGCGCCTTCGATGGCCGTCAATGATTGTATGGCATAATACCCTGAGGCTTTTGGGCACATTTTGAGTAAATAAGATTGTGTTGTCATTTTATTTTTTATTTGTTTGTTTATTTATTATTCATTATGTATCCAATAAAAGTATTTTCTTTTTTTCTATCGGACAACACCTTCATATGAGGCGTATTAGACCAAAAGAAATTAACGCGTCTAGAGCTCTTTTAGCTGCTACTAAACATACGAGAACGGAATACGCCATGACTTTCTCAACTTGACTCTTAACTGCACGGCTTATTATTTCTGTAAGACGGCGATTTGCCACATAAGGGCCTCTTTGCAAGGCGCACACCTCAAGCATGGCTTGTTAGCAGTTGCGACGTGCGATTTGTGGCAAAGGAAATACTTTTGTGTAGGTACGTGTGTGTGTGAATACATGTGAAATGAACACGTATGTGCACCTCTTTAGAACATTCTAGACTGCATAATGAGTTGCGGAAAAGTTGGGAAAGTAGAACTTCGTTTTTAGGGTTCCGTAGTCCACAATAGGAACCCTTATAGTTTCGTCATGTCCATCCATCTGTCCGTCCGCAGCCTACCTCAAAGACGCCTGGTACTAGAAAGCTGATATTTGACATGAATATAGACATACGATATTGCAACAAAACTGTAGAATAAAATTTAGGAAAATATTTTCTTTAAGGGTATCCCCCCTACATATATAATGGGGTTGAATTTTTTTTGGTTGAGTACCCCATTGTGTGAGGTATCATTGGATAGGTTTCAAAAAAATATTATTAGTTTGCTGAAATCATTTTTCGATCAAGTGATTGGTTTGTCCAATATCAAGCTTTGAAGTGAAAAAAATTGTTAGACTCAAGTGTCCCCCCCCTCTGCCGGCTAAACTATTAATTTGGAAGAGATGAAAAAAATCACAAATATAGTAAATATAACGAATTTAAAAGGAAAACTATCACGGCTAAGTAGACATCACTAGTTATGAGTAATCGCCGGTTAACTTTTAAATACCTATTTCTGTGAGTTTACATTGGGAGCGCTGGCCGTTTTTAGTCCCATGTGAAACAGAAGCTATTATCAATAATGACCCTTATCGGCAACTACGGAACCCTACATTGCGCGTGGCCCGACACGCACTTGTTTATATTTTGGTATGCTTTTTTTTATTCTGTGAAATATGAAGTAGAAATAGGCGGTCGAAATTATTTGTACCTACATAATGAGTTGAGTTATGAATGACGTACAGAACTTGACCCTCATTGGGTTTATAACTAGTTATACTGGCGCAAAAAACTAGTACATCATAGTAAAAAGAAGGCATGATGAGTGTCTTGACAAATTCTTATTAACGTGTATAGAGTCATAGGTACGTAATTTGGGTTTCAATTAGATAGGCATTTAAAAACATTGGGGCTTTGCTTTTACACTTTCTGTTCAGGTCTATCTGTCTGTATATAAAATCCTTGCGTTACTGACTAACTGTAAGACAACGCCAGAAGCTTAAATTTTGTATGTATGTTCCTTGGGGATCATAGGTGTGCCTCTAAGAAGAGATTTCCCAAAAGTCTCACGAGATCGAACAGAAGCTAGCTCTAGTCTACAATAAAACTAACTTGTACAATATGGGGTGAGGGGAGGTTTGAACTATCGATAAATAGTAGTACATTTACTGAAGTTCAATACAAACGCTGTCATAAGTTATGTTTTAGTAACATCTTTTATGTTTTAACATAACATAACTTCACGCCTTTGTCCCCAAAGGGGTAGGCAGTATTACACACCTACACTTCGCTAGTTATGTTTCGGTTGCAATGTAACAGAGGGCGTGGAGCCTATTGCCATTTACCGAACACATTATTAGGCGAGCGATAATTAACTTTTTTAATACATACATTACTTCGAAAAGTCAGAGGTGTTGCCCGGGGTACCTGGGGATCGAACCCGAGGCCATCGTCTCGGCAGGCCGTTACGTACACTACAGCTGGACTAACGCCACTTTTTTTTCTATGTGTTGTTATCCAAGTATCCGAAGACAGCGTTTTGTTATGAATTTAATATTGCAAGACCCTCATTCTAGATAATGTGAGCCTACACTTTGCACGTTGTGAACAAATATTATGCTATCATTATACGCGCCACATATTTTGTTAGTCTAGTGAAGATTACAAACTCATTACAGGCTAGGTTTAGCAAAATATTTGCAATAAATATGTTTCAAGTTTGTTATGAACGAGAGTTACACAGGTAGGGGGTTTACACAAAAGTAAATGTAAATACCAATTTGTACGAATAGTAAATACTTTGTTTAGTTGCGTAAATGGATCCGTATTTCTTTTTTATTGAAGCCTACCAGAATGACTCCATGCCGCCTGACCTTAAGCGTACATGGAGTCCCATAGCAAAAGTCATCATACCAATAAAATATTAATAATGATAGCATGATGGCCCCTTCCTTGATGTCCTAGAGAAAAGCTTTTTCACGCCCCAATTAAAGGACCCGGGATCATAGGAATTTCCCTCTTCGTGTATGGTGATAACGTACCAGCGTTTGGACCATTTGCCAGCTTAGTGGTAACAATGACTTTTAATGAAACTCGATTTTCGATAGCATACTCAATGTCATCGAAAATGTAGCGTCCCTTGAGGAATTTAATTTGGTCATCCGATCTAGGACTTATCTAATATACATTTTTTATGTCTTTCGGAGAACCACTGCTCTCATACGGAGAACAGTCTATTTAGCCGAAATCTCTAGTCATGATTCCCTAATTTATTATTCTACTATTTTGCCTTTGGATTGATGTTCTTATTTTCAGTCAACGAAAGCTGAATCATATGGAAATATAATGAAAATAAGGAGTATTTTATGAACAGAATATAAAGGCGCTTCTCTGCTTTGAACGATGACCGAAGCGCCGTTCAAACACAATAACAAACCTGATAAAAATATTCTCAAAATGGACGACAAAACTACATCCTTAATAAATTTTGTTATTTTTCTCCCTTTACCCAATAGATGGTTGGAATACATTGCATTGGATGCGCTGAAAGAAAACGTATTTCAGCGAATGAGGCAAGAATAACAAAGGCATGCAGAAAATTTTCCATTCCATTCGTGTTCCATTAGCCTCGCCTCGCGCCTTTGTCCGATATCAGCCATTCGAACAGTTTTTTTTCCAATTCGTGTAATTTGTGTCTGAGGTGACTGCTGGGATACTGCTTTAGTGGTTTTGTGTGGACTCACCCTATACTTTTTGTTAAAGTCTTACAGATGGGTTAGTTTGAGGACTGCTTAACGTGTTTTTGAATTCTGCTGCGCAATTTTTAAACGTTTTGTTATTTTTGTCGTGCTGTGCTTTTTGTTTTGCTTTGTGTGTTTCTGTTTTTACGTTCATTTGAATGTTATGATATTTTTGATGTAAATTCCTTTGAGTTTGGAGATGAATGATCATGCTTACGTACTTTAAATGGATTGTCGATATGGGCGGAATACCTTGGCCGTGGACAATAGCAGATTGTTTGTTAATAACTTCTAGAACAAAGTATACTGTAGAATTATTATAACAGATAGCTTATTCTTTATCAACTCGGCTTTAAAAGTGGTCATCATCATACTTAGTTGGGTTTGGAACCCAACTAAGTATGGTTTTAAAAGTGATGTATGTGGTCTGTGTGTGTACCATTCCCAAATTCAAAATGCAACTTAATGAACTCAGACGCCACAAGGGCACTACTGACTGGATTTCAGTTCAAGGTAAGTAATATCATAAGTTTATTGATAAATTATTCTAATTTTATTGAATTGGCTACATGAAAATAATTAACTCAGGTTAGTGTCATAAAATAAGCTAACATTCAAACTTTACTATTCGTTTTTTTTCTTTTGAAATAACGGCATCTTAAACATTCACACCCTTAACTTAAAGGAGCTATGACAATTGATAATTATAACAAAAGAGAATTATTCTAATTTGGGAAATAATTAATTCGACAAGAAGACAAATCTCATACGTGATCAAGAGAGGGTGGTATTGGAATAATTAAAATAGGGCTTCACATCGCACACGTCCGGCTCTTCAATTATTGTATGTCTGATACTAATCGCATAACATTGACATGAGTCCTTATACATCAGCTTCTTCTAGATACACGAGAAAATACTTCAAGTGATTCACATTTTTGTTTTGTATACGACTCTAGGTCATATTTCTATCCATTGGTTAAACGTACCTAAAGGTTTTGAGTTAAGTTAGGCTAAATTGTAAACAAATATACAACTCGGCCTCGGCAATATTGTCGTCCATTTTAACCGACTTCGGTTAAAATTGAAGAGGAAGACTTGAAGTCGGTTATAAAGTCAGTCAAAGTATGTTTTCGAAGGCTATTTCTCTCGATTTCTCCATCATTTGATAACAGTATTTTAAAATTCTTTTTTTTTAGGCTTACGAGAAATAATTTAGAGAAATAATGATGTATACAGTCCTGCTCTAATTTCCATTTACACTTTCAGAACAATAGGTGCAATTTTTATATGACGAATGGGTAAGTGGCGTAAGGCCATAACTACTAACGGTAATAATTACATTAGAATGTGGTGGAATAAAACTTAGTAGTGGAAAATAAGACGACTTGGACTGCAAAGCTAGATTACCGTACGTCTGTGAAAAGCCGCCTTACGTGTCAAGTTTTTAGAGAACTGAATAACGATTGTCAACTCTGAGATACTATTGCCAGACTATTGAATACCTATCATCATAGTATTTTTAATGAGAAAGGAAGCAATGAGCACACGGGTCACGGGTCAGTTATAACCCAGTGGTTATGGTTATGTCCCATGGACGCCCGCAACACCTGAAAAGTAACAAGTATATTGCCAGGCTGGATGTGAAAAGGAATAAGAGGAAGACTGAAATATGGGACTAAGTAAAAGATTGGCTTCGGGCACTCTGATCCACCAAACGGAGCTCAACTGTCTAAATACAGTTACTTCACTTGGATATTCTGGAAGAGGCTTTGTGTACTTCCCCAGTTGAGCCGGCCCATTCATGCTGAAATTAGCAAAGCTCTACTACCTCAAAACTATGGTTTTTTTCATAGTTATGTTATTTGTAATAAGTGCTACACGTGTCAATACTAGACCGTGGGCGTATTTAATATTGTATAGAATCCATTAGCGGGCAACTCATGCCCCATCACACTAGATTAAATTTCTTAAGAAGCCACCGCACGCTGGAACCATGTATCCATGTAATAAAACTCTAACAGGTTCGGGTGATATTTGAAAAATATTTAATGTATTAATAATGTAAGAATGTATTAATATAATATTTACCTAACTGCGCCAAAAAGCGGGTTATGCTTTTAAATTATTTTGAATTCGATATTTTTAGGGTTCCGTAGCCAAAAATTGCAAAAATTTAACCCTTATAGATTCTGTCTGCCATGTCTCTCTGTCCGTCTGTCCGTACGTATTCCGAAAATATCAAGACTACACCAACGAAAATTGGTAAGAAGATGTATTTTATGAACCGCTTCCCAATTTTTATACAAACATAAAAAAGGAATGAAAATTAAGGGGGTCACTCCATACTTAGAACTGACATGAAAAATATTTTTCCATCGACTGATGGAAAAAAATAATTTCATGTACCTACATACGTGGTATGCATATATAGAACTTTAAAAATGATTTTGAGGTTCCGAAACCAAAGTCGCTCAGGGTCAATCGTTTGAAAGATAGACGCTTGCAAAGTGGTAAAAAGGTTTCCAAGGTTGTTTAAAGTAAGAGAGTGAGAAGTTTAAAAACTATATATATATATACTATACATGCTGTAGATCGTAATAAAAACTTCCAATGAAGATTGGTTTGAACGATATGTAGCCAGCAGTTTTTGAGATATATCACAAGTTCAAAAACCGCAAATATAACTTTGTCGTTTATACAAACACTATGGAAAACAAAGTTATTTGTGCTGACGAAAACGTGATAATGGTATATGGTTATGTGAAGATAATGGATAAGTTTAATGGATACCTCCACTACGGAACCCTTCATAGGCGAGTCCGACTCGCTCTTGATTTAATTATACTGCATTTTGGTAGTTACTACGGACGGGCGGACTTATGCCGATGTAACAATCTGTGCACCATACTAATACTTTAAAGTGCTTATTATAAAAAATGTATGCCAAGGGTAACAGATATGGCCAAAAACAATATATATTATGGTATCTTGAACTTAGTGGACTATATTATTTTTTGACGTGACAACGTCTTATAAATTGGTTTGCCGGGTGACACTTCAAGAAACTGTGTTACGCTCCGCTCACGTTATGCGCTCACAATGAGAGCGAGTGAGAGGCACGAGTCCCGCCTAAGAGCGAGAGAGACAGACATAAAAAGTGAAAGGCACGCGTCTTTCATCCTTCTTCCTACTATACGAATGAATATTCACATTAAAATTATTTTACCACTCAAAGTCGTTGTCACGTAAAACTTTCGCCCGTATACCGACTTTACAGGCAACCAATTTTTTTGTAAAAGTTGAGGTTCGTAAAATTATTGCATTCCGACAATGTTACGCGCGAGTGACTTTTTTGCAAACTGTATGATGTAATGTATGTAATGATACCTGATAAACCACATGATGATTAAAATTTTAGTTTTGTTATAACTGGGTTTTAATGACAGCCTGCTCTCAGTCGCAGGAATTCGGCAATCCTCCTCCTCGCAGAATTAATGAAACTCGTCCTTGTGACTAGATAGATGGATATTACCCTGCTGAAAGCATTTACAAAGGGTAAACACATAAGTGAAGTCTTTTCATGCTATTATTTTTTTCGGTTGGTGAAGCACATGCTGTAACGTCAGGGCACAAAAGAGATATTTTAACCGTCATCATCATCATATCAGCTAAAAGACGTTCACTGCTGGACATAGGCCACCCGCCTGGCAAGGCTCTCCATATGGACCGATCCTGAGCCATCCACATCCATCTGCTACTCGCGATCCCAACAAGATTGTCAGTCCATCTTGCGAGAGGTCTACCTCTGCTACGACGTCCGGTGCGTGGCCGCCACTCCAGAAACTTTCGGCTCCAACGGTCATCGGTTCTTCTAGCTATGTGCCCTAGCCACTGCTACTTTGGCTTTAATATTCGGAGATTTATGTCAGTGACTTTGGTTCGCCTGCGGATCTCGTCATTCGATTTCGCAGGGAATCTCCAAGTCTGGCTCTCTCCATCGCCCTCTGAGTGACTTTGAGCTTTCTAATCAGGCCCATAGTGAGCGGCCATTTTACCTTTATTTTTAATAATTTACATGATGTAGAGCTGTTAAAAATAAACATTAGTATGAGTACAAATCGTGAAAGTGATACTTAGATTTGTGGTTCTCTTCTCACCATTCAGCCATGTTTGTAATCTTTGCTGTACGCAGCCTTGCTTTTTAAACAATATTGCTAGCGTTTCGTTGGTTCAAAAATCAAAGCAACACTTCATGTAAGTGTTGCTTTGTATAAAAAGTTTTTTAGAATGTATTTTTATAGCTAATAAAATATATTTTTCAAACGAGCGGTGGATCTCATTTATGATATTTTACGTTTCAACCCAAGCTATTTTCTTATTTTAAATTATCAAAGTGAAATTTTGAATAACCCATTATTTTGTACTTAGTTCTTTTACAACGTTGCCATCTTTGCACTAGATTTCTAGTCCTGGCACTATTCCTTAATACATGTTTGAGATGAGACTACCATGCTGCTTGGGTTTATTATTTTGAACTAAGAAACACATATATATATATATATATATATATATATATATATATATATATATATATATATATATATACAATCCTTGTGTTACTGACTGACTCACATACAAGCTACAGCCAAAACTATTGAGCGCCAGAAGCTGAAATTTGGCTTGTATATTCCTTCGGGATCGTAAGGGTGCACTAAGAAGGGATTTCCCTAAATACCCATGGGATTGTAAAACGGGTAAATTAAAAAATATTGCGGGCGTAGTCTTAATCATCTTCTAGTAGTTTATAAATCTGCTAACTCGCACTTGGCTAGAGTAATCGACATGGCGTTACACAACAGATCATAATGCGGAAGAGCCTGTGAAGATAGAATCGATATCTACAAAAGTAGCCTTTTATTTCAATATCTTTAATTTATAAAAGTAAAAAATGCAATTTCCATGACGTTCGCCTTAATGTGCGTCAGACTTTCCTGCCAGCGAGTTTGTTCTCATAAAATAACTAAACTGAAGGAGCTCTTTCACAAAGAAACGGATTATTAGATTCACATCTCACGTCGTCTAATTTGCCGGTAGTATGCTTAATGCTGCCACAATGTAATTGAGTTTGCGTTGGTCTTCCACCGCCTTGCCAGACATCATATAAATACTGCACGAGTTGTCCTGAAAGCATAGATGTTAGTTTGAATGCGGTATGAGCAGCGAGAGCCTAGTGGAGATAATAACAGACTGCCATGCAGAGGGTATCGGGTTAGAATACACGGCACGTACCACTGACTTTTAGAGGTTATGTGCGTATTGAATTGCAAATCATCGCTTGCCCCGTGCCTCTCAAGCCCTAAACAATCGGTCTTGGTCACGTGAAGATCATTGGCAGCCTTTATAGCGAGTCAGACAGGCAGTGACTTTGTGGAAAGCTAATATTTAGTCAAACCCGGTAAGACAAGTAAGCGGACCCCTGATTGGAACTAGGATAACGCTAGGAGGATGATGAGAATAAAGATGCTGATCATGTACATCATAACATCAAAAGTGAAATTAACTGTACACCTACATGAATCCGAGCTCTGCATTCAGTGACTAGTTTTTATTTGGTTTAACTTAACTACCGCAATGGAATTACATTTAAAACTTGACGGAAAAGCAAACAATGGATACCTACAAAAAAAAACAGAATACACGAAACAAGAATTCGTGGTTCTCATAAGTGTTTTCTTTTTGTATACATCGAACCCGTAGAGGATCAACTGGATCAACATGATGTGTGAACTTAGCGTGGCATTGTTCCAAAGTCACTTTGGGTTTCTATTCCTTCATATCAATAAACATTTTTAAAGATGTAGTGCTATCAGAAGAAAATATATCGATGCCTTACGGCCAAAAGAGGCTAACCGCCACTTAGCAAACTTTACAGGAGAGTAGTTTAAAGTTCAAAATAAGTGAAAAAAAATCATAGAAACTTTACTGTACGTTCCAAAAGTTTCAAAATTTAACCATATAGTTTTTTATTAGGTCTCTACGAAATGACATTGTTAATTAAAACAAATCACACTCCTAACACAATTTACTGTCGCTTACCCTCAAATGGTCATAATTATACTAACAGGAAAAAACGTCGTAAATGAAAACAACCCAATTAATGAGTTCCAACCCAAATGATTTAACTGCACCATTTATTTTATTTCTGTTGAAGAAAAAGAGCATACCTGTGCTTTTTCTGTTCATCAAGTGGAGCCAATATGACATAACCGGCTATTGGTTAATGGCAGAAGAACAAGAAAATTGTTATAAGTTAATTATCTATAAAAAATACTATAAGCTCTTTTATGCAACGCGAAAGCACATTGTGATTAATTCTTATAAAATTATACAAACATACTTACATACATACATTAGACTTTTATAAGTTTTTAAACAGGCTAACCGACTAAGGTATGAATTAAAAAAAAGAGAAATTGTGCTCAATTAGTCTTTATTTTAGAAAATTAAACAAAACAATTGTTACTCATTGTAAGTTAATCTTGCATTATACATTCATGCTGACATTCTAGGTATGACAAAAAAATATAAACTTAAAATTTCGTACTTAAGGACCACTTTTAGGTATGACGGTAGGCTTTGGTCCTCGTCGTCCGCATGTCCGCGTCTACAGTTGCCGTAAATCGCCTCGCAACGTCCGTTGCCGGGGGAGTCCTCCACAGCAAAGAAACTACCCAAAACAACCGTGTTCGATGAAAACATGCGTCAGGCGGAAGGTGAGGACACCGTGGAGGCCTTCAGCCACTCCAAAAAGAGGGTTCTTACTATCGCTTTTGCCGTGTATCCATTCATTCGCACTCACCCATCCATTCACTCAATCGATAAAACAATGATGTTGACACATGTTAAATCAGTCACGGTGACAAATCTTGAGGCAGAATAACAATTTGCAAAAGAGGGACCTACTAACGCTAATATATGTGCAAAACAAACGTGCACTTTTTATTTTCTCACTCTCATAGTCCCATAGGCAATTCGACACAACAGAGTCATATCAGTCGCAGGATTAACTCTTGACTGTTACTGAGAATTCTTCAAAAAATCCAATAATTCCTTGCTGGCCCACCCTGGGATTCTAACCCTTGATTATGATCCTAAGCCAGGCCAGCCAACAAAAACTCTGTAGGTACTTATTTAACCATTCAGTATGGCAGCGATAGCCGAGTGGATATACCTACCAACAGACTGCCATGAAGAGGGTATCGGGTTCGAATCCACGGCGTGCACCAATGACTTTTCGGAGTTATGTGCGTATTGATTTGTTAATTATCGCTTGTCCCGTGCCTCGGAGAGCACGTTAAGCCATCGGTACCGGTTGTCATGAAGATCTTTGACAGTCGTTACAGGGCGTCAGTACCTTCTAAATAAACTGACACTAGTCTAAACCATAGAATATTGCTATCCCATCGGGTTGCGGAGGTCAGACAGGCAGTCGCTCCATGGAAAAGCTAATATTCAGCCAAATCCGGTTAGACTAGTAAGCAGACCCCAAATTGAAACTGGGATAACGCTAAGAGAAAGAAGTATTGTCTGAACAAGATAGCAAAAGAATGACTTCTTACCTATAAAACTTAAAATAACTATTTCTGTTATTTTTTATTTATTGACCATAATTTTCAATTAACAATAGTCTCACTTATACCATTCGTTTAAACCACTAGAGATTTTTTGCGAATGTGAGTTCATATTTATCATGACTACAATATTTACAACGAAATGAGTACCTTATCTATGTTGTTGACGAAATACCTTTTTAACATGTTTTTATACGGCTGTTTTGTTACATATTTATTAGCTATAACTTCTGGTAAACTATTTAATATCTTTGGAAGTATGTATCGACATTTTAGTTTCATACAGATTATTAGATTTTGGTAAAACATATTCCTTTGCGTTTGGGAACTGTCTTAGAGTACTGTGGCGGTTGTACTTATTAAGTAGGTCTGTGTTTACAAGTTCTTTCATAACGGCCATTTGGATTTTACATTGCACTGGTAACACGTTACAGTATTTGAATAGCTCGTTATAATTTTCTTTTAATTAAAATACAAAATTATCGATTAATATAAAAGTCTATTAAAATAATCTTACCGTTTTATTTCCTTCGAAAAACTTCGCGCCAAACGGACTCGCAAGCACGGAGGTGCTTATGCCCGCGGTGAATGTTCGCTGTGCAACGCTAACGACATTTTGTTCGAACGAAAGAGTGAGATAACCGACGCTGTTTCTCATTCTTCTGTAAGCTAACCGCCAAACCTTTGATTTACCTTGTTATCTAACCACCATACCAGATATTTTTTGGGAGGGAAAAAAAAAGGGTAAGCGACAATGCAAGGCGACATTTGTTTGGATGAATTATCCTAAGCGCCTTCGATGATTGATTTGGTGACTAGGGAAAATAAAAATAAACGCCAAATAAAATCACAGAAATGAGACCTAAATGTAATAAATGACATATATTTTATCCAAAGGAACTGCCCTAATATCCTAACCGAAAGTTTGGTACACAAAGATTTAAGTAAAATTTGACTAATGTATTTTTTACAAAAAAGTATTTACAGCCCAAACTACTTAACGTTCAAGTAAAGAAAAACATATTCAAAGCCAAAAATGCTTATCTCACAGTTTTGAAATATTATTTTTATCTAACCACCATAATACAAAATACACCAAAAATAACTGTCGTTTATGACGAAAAACTTACTGTTAGAACCTCAATTCCTTTACCGCCTAAGCGACAAAAAGTTTGTCCTAGAGCCACGAAACTTAGACCATTAGACGCAGAAAAAAAAGCCGATTCTAACCATATATATAAGTCATTTTTGCAAAAAATGTCGCTTACCCCCTTTTGGCCGGAAGGCATCGATATTACAAAAATGTAGTTTCAATATGAGCAAATTTTGTGATAATTACATCTAAACATGAGTGATATCACAGTTATAACATTAAGAAACATTATAATCATGTATTAGATCCAGTCACATAATGGTGCTGATACACTTGAGCATTCAAATGTAATGAGCATTCTTGCGAATGTTAAATAACAGTAAAATAAACGAGAGTGTTTTAGCGAGCATTTAATCGAGTGTTCTGGCGAGCATTTTAGCGAATGTACATTTTGCTTGGACCATATTTCTGATTAGAGCGTTCGCTAGAAATATCGAGTTAATATTCGTAGCCATGTTCAGCTCTGTTTGTAGTTCAATTCGACGAAACAAAAAACGGCGAACGCTCGTTGTTCTGTTACAAGTGAATGCTCAGTTATATCAGCGCCGTAATTGTTTATCGTGTTCTCAGAAACTGATGAAACAACTTACCATTAACTGTAGTCCAGTCACCAGTTTGTTCATGCTTTCTTAGTCCAATGAACAGCCAAGAAGAGATAATGCCTTCCATATTCTTGATAAACTCTGCTTCATTTGAATCGTCTATGATAGCTAAGTAGGCACCTTCAGAAGCGCACTGCCATAACGCGTCGTTCCATTGTACAACACTTGTGTGTAACTTATAACAACTGCCCGTCAAATTACTGTACTCGTATCCTAGACAATAAGTAATGTCCAATCAGACAGCTGTTAAAAAAATGTTTAAAAAAAGAAGACAGACAGATACAAGTAATTCATACCCATTGATCAAAAGAGGTGCTGACATTTCAGCCTAATGTTAATATTATGTGAGAGAACAACTTACGGTCGATATTACTACGAGCCGAATAACTTTTACTGTATTCACCTGCTGATACTACTACACCCACTAAACTTGAGTGATTATTGGTAATGGTTAATTGGTATATTATTGGTAAATACATCCATATTGTGATTCGGTTGATTAATCAATTATCGTTTACTTTTAACAAAACATATTACACTGAGGGTGCATAGGGGTCCCACCAATAACATAGGGTCCCAAGCCAAACTCACCTGCAAGTGGTGCACCTGCCGACCAACGGACGAGGCTCTGACAATCAAAATAACCTACTACGTAGGATCAAAACACTGGCGAAAAGTGGCCGTTTGATATGCCTCTGCCTACCCCTTCGGGGAAACAGGCGTGAGTCTATGTATGTATGTATGTATTACACTGACCTTCCTCTCTTGGTCCGCAAATGTTACCGCTATTGACTAATACCGTTTCTTTGTCAGCTATGTTTGGTTGATAACAAATAAACGGTAGCCGAGTCTCGCAGGGAACAACAAGTAGACCATCGGCAGTCATTGCCAGACAATCACCATTCCATGGATTCAGTTCTTTCCATTCACCAACTGTCATATTTTCAAGCTGTACGCCTGAAAAATGAAACAACGTTCCGTTTTTAAAACATTTCTGTGATGACGTGAGGTGGGTGACTCTTACGGCAATTAAGAAAGCAAGTTAAACCTTGCCAACTACACTAAATATTTGTAATAGGAGCCTACGTCAGTAGTGGAATAGGGGCTGATTCCTTATTTTTGCATAAAGATATCATTATATTTATGCCTACTTCAGACACACATGCTATACCTATTTATTTTTTAATGATAATATCCGCACTAGGAATAAATCCTGTGTCGCGTGGGACTTTACAAATATGTTAACCGTTTAACCGACACAGGTTCACCCAGACTAGAAACAACAATTTTTCGTGGATCATATAAAGTGTTGCAGCGTGGAATCGAAACCACAACACTCCGGCAGTGTCAAGCGGTGAAGCGGCTGCTTAAACCAGCGTGGTGGTTTAAACATCCGTGCAGTCAAATATAGAAACGATAGTTGAAATATAGATCTGAATACTGACCTTCTACGGAAACAAACTCTCCAAAACGACTGGCCTTTGTTCCAATGTAAAACGTCGACTTCGTTGCATAAATCAATGTATGAAGTTTGTTATACACAAGGTTATTAATAGGGGATGCCAAGATTGCATCTGTAACAGAAATAAAATTATAAAAATATTACAATAAATCAGATTTGATGAATAGACTACCACGCAGTAACCTGGAGAAGTAAAGCTGGTTCTGAAGGGGTTTTCACACCTAAGTGGTTGTAACGGGTTCTGGTAGTAAAAACGCAGTAGGGGTTTTAGATGCGTTTATTGCAGAGTATTGTCTCACTTCCCTTGCCACGAGTATGACCAACCAACAACACGACACTGGCCTGAACACTAAGGGCTGCAGTCTCCCACGCTGTTCCCTCCGGCAGTGTGTAGGCAGGCTGCTCGAAGGCTGCGCGTAGCGGTACAGGCCCTCGCTGACGTTGGCTCAGCTGGAAGACGCCGGCGGTGTGTGTACGATGAGCAGGGCAGGCCAGACTCTTCGCCAGAGGTGAAGCCGAAGGCGATGCAGGAAAGTGTAGCGGTCTAGGAGCGTAGCCGGAGTCTTAACGTGAACCTGGAACCTGAAGGAAAGCAGCATTAGGAGAGCCACAACCAATAGAGTCAGGCAGGCGGCGTCAGCCGGCCTCAGCTAGCAGGTAGAGAGATGGGCAGTACGCTAACGCAGTAAATGTAGTGCTTACCCGTAGCTGGGAGCAGGATACACGTAAATACGACGTAGGGTCAGTAGGTACGCTTAGTTATAGTAGAAGCGACGTTAGAGTAGCGGTGCCGGCCTCTCTGTCGGCCCCTTTATATACCGGGCCCTCCATCAGGCTGAGAGTCCGTTTATGACCATATTTGGTCAGGCTTTGCGAGTGCGGACAATGGCTTTCTCTGATTGGCCGAGCGTATGGGCGGTACTGTGACGCAACGCGGTAAGTACCGGACATACGTTACAATACCGCCCGCCTTAGGAGAGGATTTTACGTGGCTAACAAGGAAAATCCGACTAGCTGCGTTAGGTCTATGAGTCCGCTACTGTCCAAGCTAAGACGGCATATAGAGAGAAGGAAGGGAAAGTCTTCTACGGTTTGTAACAAATAGTTAGGCACCATAGTGTATAAGTTTTAGGTCCTTAATGTGCCAAAACCCAATAGAATTTCCAGACGCGTCCGACAACTCGTAAACGAGAGGCGACTTTTTATTAATCACTGTGCACTTCACGAATTTAGGGGCTAGTTTCTTACAGAAGGACTTATCCTTGTCGCTCTGATAAAAAGTCCGTTTCCACACAGTGTCTCCCACATTAAACTCAGCTGGTTTACGGCGTAAATTATACGTTTGGGAATTCCTAGCACGAGCTTGAATGAGGAGTGCCTGAACTTTGTCAAATATGCCTGATAAGTGACCTATGTTTTCTGCGTAATCGTCCCTAGGTATGTATACTATACCATCAGCGTCTGTGTCGACATAGTGTGAGCCGCATGGAACTAGTTCACGTCCATAGACTAAAAAACTAGGTGTATAGCCCGTGACTTCATTAACTGCAGTATTTAATGCAAACTGCACCTTAGGTACGAGAGTGTCCCATAATCTCTGGTCATTGCCTACAAACGCCGCTAAGGTAGAACCAATGGTTTTATTATAGCGTTCGACCGTATTGACATGTGGGGAATATTTAGGAGTATAATGAAGATTAGGGATTTTGTACTTGCGCAACATAGCTTTTAAAGTAGCACTGACAAACTGTTTACCATTGTCCAATATAATTGTAGATGGTATACCATGAACTAAAAATATTTTTTCTTCCAAAATATTAGTTATTATTTCAGCAGTTGCGCGCCTGATAGGAAAAAGTAGACAGTATTTACTAAAACAACAAGTTACTACGAAGATGTAGGCGTTTTGTTTTCTTGTGACGGGTAGTGGCCCCACCAAATCTACACTAATGGTTTGGAAGGGTCGTGAACACACTTTGGGTCGTCCCATGGTTCCCAATGGTGCGTGGTTCTGATGTTTGTGGGCGATACAAGTGTCGCAAAAATTTATGAACTTAACTACGTCATCGCGCATTTTGGGCCAATAGTAACGCAGTGCTAGGCGCTTGTAAGTTTTAAATATACCGAAATGCCCCGAAGTGGGTTCGGCATGGTTCTCTAATATGGCATTATTTCGATCAGAAGAAGGTAGTACTTCTTTCCATTCGAACTCCTTACGTAGCATACACCTAGATTTAATCAAACGATACAATTTATTATTTTTAATAGAATAGTCTGGATAGTCATTAGGCGAAGATAAACAACCATTGTAGGTGGCTGAATACCATTGATCAGTGTTAACATTAGGGTCATTCACGTTATTATTATTCGCGTTAATTATATTTACAGGTAGGGATCGTGATAACGCATCGGCTATAATATTATCCGCACCGCGCCGATGCTTTATTTCGAAGTTGAAGGCTGACAGACGAATCGATCACCGAGCTAATCTACCAGTCGGGTTGCTCAAGTTTAGGAACCATTTCAGTGCGGAATGGTCAGTATACACAACAAACTTTAACCCGTTATCTAAATAACAGCGCCAATATTCGAGGGCTGTTAGAACTGCTAATGTCTCCCGTTCTGTTATACTGTAGTTTTGTTCCTGTGCATTTAGTGACCTACTCATGTAAGCGATAGGTAGTTCCACGCCATCTATTTCTTGTGTAAGTAACCCACCGATGCCGCTCGCACTCGCATCTGTGTGAACCTGAAAAGGTTTCTCGTAATCGGGACACGATAATATTGGTGCGGAGCTTAACAATTGTTTTAGTTTACAAAACGAGTCATCAACTTCCACCGACCACTGAATTGGTGCGGCTTTCTTACCGGTAGAGGTAAGTTTGTTCAGAGGACCGGCAATAGTACTAAAATTAGGTATAAATCGCCGATACCATTATGCAATGCCTAAGAACCTTTTGACTTCTTTTTTATTCTTAGGCGTAGCATATTGAAGAATGGCTTCCACCTTACATGGGTCTACTTGTAATCCTTTAGAGTTTACTACGTAGCCCAAATACTTCAATTCATCACGGAAGAATTTAGATTTTTCCAAGTTGATGGTAAGGTTGGCCAATTTTAATTTTTCGTATACTTTATTTAATAGTGACACATGAGCATTAAAGGATGGCGATATAAGCACGATATCATCTAAAAAAACGAATACAGAGTTTTCGAACTCAGGACTGTTCGTAAACAAGTGATCCACCAAACGCTGTTGTGTCGCAGGCGCATTCGTTAAACCAAACGGCATAGTCACAAATCTAAATGTTCCTCTAGTAGGCACATAGAACGCAGTCTTATCACGATCACATTCGCGATGAGGCGTCTGCCAAAAGGACTTAGATAAGTCTATACTACTTAGATATCTAGCGTTCCTAAGGTTGTCTAAAATTTCGGATACGTAAGGTAGTTTGTATGCGTCTTTTTTAGTAATAGAATTAAGTTTCCGACTATCTAAACAAAACCTTAGTTTACCGTCTTTCTTAGGCGTTAGTAAAATCGGTGACGACCACGGACTTTCGCATTTTTCTACCACTCCCAATGCAAGCATTTCGTCTAATTCGTCAATAATTATTTTTAATTTCGCCGGCGGTAACCTATAATATCTTTGGCGTATCGGCGCAGAATCGCCAGTGTCTATTGCATGTTCTATTAAGTGAGTTCGTCCTAAACCGGTTTTTTCAGTAGAAATCGACTCGTATTGCTTTATAATTAACTTAGCCGTTCTCTGTTGTGACTCACTCAACTCACTAAAAGATTGCAATACGTTCGTGTTACTTAGTTTATTTTCACCTAACACACTACACGGCAATGTTTTAGACATGCATACGGATGCGATATGGTTAGGCAGTAATTTAAATAGTTTCCAGAAATCGATGCCTAAAATTAAATTACTTGTAACTTCTGGAATAATATAAGCTTTCAATAAGTGGGTTTGATTATTAAAAGTAGTGGGTAAGTTGATAAAACCGCGCGGCAACAATATATTTCCACCCGCGGACCGAATGGAATTAGTGTTGTGACACTGCTGTATTTCTAACCCGGTTTTAGTAATTACCTCCAGATGGGAGTTGTTACCTAGAATTGTAATGGCTGAACCGGAATCGAGCAATCCACAAATAGGTAAACTGTTAATCGTTACGTTAACATAGGGCCGTAGGTCATTTTTAGGTTTATTATCCAGGATCGAGGCGACGGAATAACTAGAGAAATACACTTTTAGAGTGTTTAGCCAATTTCTCCAATCATCTTTGTCAAAATTGGTTGAATAGGTTGTAGAACCTAATTTAGATTTTGACACGCCCCGACCCTGACCAACTAGTTTTTTGGTTTCGTCGATTTACAGTTCGGGCAGTTAGGGAATGTCACATCCCTACAGCCGCACTTGAAGCAAATTGCGAAGCGATCGCGTTTGCATTCATTCAAACTGTGATCATTGATTCGGCAGCGCGGGCAGTACTTGGACGTGACTAGAGCGACAGAGCTAGGTTTAGACTTAGGTTTGCTAGGTTCGTTGTTCACAGTGTATTCGGACGTACCCTCTATAGTAGCAACGGAATAATTATTGTAGGAATTATTACGCGCTCGGTTATTAGGTTTGTGACTGTAAGCTAGGTCTGGTGCCAACGTGTCGTTATTATAATACGGTTAGCGGAATTGAGAGTTCAAACATTTCATCCGTTCGTAGTTTAAACATAACGTCTGCAGTGTTGCTATACTGTCTATTGAAGATATTGACGGAGCTAGCACTAGTGAGTAGCATGGACGTATGTTATGCAATAGGATGTCTAACTTTTCGCGTTCGGACAATCGCTTTGACGGAGACAGCCTAGCGAACAGCTAATTCATTATCGAGAGATAAATAATTATAGTTTCGGTAGCACCTTGAGTACGTCGGCGGATTTCATTTAATAACCGGTAGTCATAATCGTACGGTGTGAAATCGTCTATTAATTTAGTGGTGAGTTCTTCCCATGTAGTGAAATATTCTTTTAGGCCGCGGTACCAGTGAAGTGCGTTACCGGTGAAAATTTCGGAGGCATATGATAAAATTTTAGTGGAAGGTAGATTACGCGCGGTTTGGAATTCGGTTACGCGTTGTAGGAACGCTCGGACGCATCCCGTACCGTCGTATTTTAGCTTAGACAGTTCGCTAACTCTCAAATGCTCGCAATGCAATACTGGGGCTAACCCTGCCTGCGTCGAGGTAGACGGCGCAGGTTGGACCTCTGCCACAGCATCAGCTGAGCGAACAGCTGATTGCTCAATGGCGGACAGCTCCGCCGAGAGCTTGTCGAACCGGCTGCACAATTCGGTAATCTGTTTTGAAAACGCCGTAGGACGTTCCATCCTACGAGTCTATGGTATAAGTGGTTGTGCAGTGCGGTAGACCTCTTAGCTAGGTTCACGTCGTAAGAGGCAGATAACGAATTTAGTCGCTTGGCCAGCTCAGAGACGGCCTCGCTAGCGCCCTCGAAGTCCACCGCTATGGCTAGACCCGACTCCAAAATGTCATCATTTGGAATGGCTTCCAGTAATTTAGGGAGCTGCTTCCGCAGACCTAGGACAGAGGTAGCCGGCTCCTCACCTCTAATCGCGACCTCGTAAGCTAACTCGTTCTTGTTTAGCAGGAAGTATTTTATGGGGTGTGAGCCCATGGTGTATGAATAACCGCGTAAGTATACACTACACACTACACTTAGTGCGCAAGCGTTCCGCCCTTACAAATGGCCTACTTTACGATTAGGCGTAAAAGTTCGACCGTTAGGACTAATTAGAAAGAAAAGATAGATTCAAATTTGCGAACTATTACGTAGTAGGTAGTTACACTAAAAGGTAGACAATTAGTACAACAATACGTACCGGTTCGCTGTAGCCGCACCTCCTCGCTTACAATGATGGAGACCTGCTAGAAGAGAACTCGAGCACGGAAAGCGAGACAATAACCCACGTAGGCGCCACTGTAACGGGTTCTGGTAGTAAAAACGCAGTAGGGGTTTTAGATGCGTTTATTGCAGAGTATTGTCTCACTTCCCTTGCCACGAGTATGACCAACCAACAACACGACACTGGCCTGAACACTAAGGGCTGCAGTCTCCCACGCTGTTCCCTCCGGTAGTGTGTAGGCAGGCTGCTCGAAGGCTGCGCGTAGCGGTACAGGCCCTCGCTGACGTTGGCTCAGCTGGCAGACGCCGGCAGTGTGTGTACGATGAGCAGGGCAGGCCAGACTCTTCGCCAGAGGTGAAGCCGAAGGCGATGCAGGAAAGTGTAGCGGTCTAGGAGCGTAGCCGGAGTCTTAACGTGAACCTGGAACCTGAAGGAAAGCAGCATTAGGAGAGCCACAACCAATAGAGTCAGGCAGGCGGCGTCAGCCGGCCTCAGCTAGCAGGTAGAGAGATGGGCAGTACGCTAACGCAGTAAATGTAGTGCTTACCCGTAGCTGGGACCAGGATACACGTAAATACGACGTAGGGTCAGTAGGTACGCTTAGTTATAGTAGAAGCGACGTTAGAGTAGCGGTGCCGGCCTCTCTGTCGGCCCCTTTATATACCGGGCCCTCCATCAGGCTGAGAGTCCGTTTATGACCATATTTGGTCAGGCTTTGCGAGTGCGGACGATGGCTTTCTCTGATTGGCCGAGCGTATGGGCGGTACTGTGACGCAACGCGGTAAGTACCGGACATACGTTACATGGTATATTATATTAATATAATATAAAATATCTTCAAGCCTTTATCCCTGAAGGGGTAGGCAGCGATGTATTACACACCCACACTTCGCTGGTTATGTTTCGGTCGCAATGTAATTAGGGCGAGCCTATTGCCATCTACCGGGCACATTGTTAAGCGAGCGATAATTAACACTTTAATACACACATAACTTCGAAAAGTCAGAGGTGTGCTGGGGGTAACTGGTGGTAAACTGGGGTAACTGGAACCCGAGACCATCGTCTCCGCCGCTTATTAATATAATAATTATATTCATTAAAATTGGGGGTGATCTAAAGAAAAAGATAATCAAACATAATGATACAGCCTTGCACAGACCATAGCAGTACAATCAAACAAGTCGGCGCTAGACCAGTTTGAAAAAAAATCCCTTGGATCGCTCATAGAGTCGAGGCACACTAGAAACGAAAATTTTGTATACGAGTGTCAATGTGCGTGTAAAATAGCACTTGAAGTGACGATGTCTTGCTGAGCGATTTTCGCCCTTATAGTGGTCTAGCGAGCAGTTGTTCGACTGTACATAGGCCTCTCCTAATTTGCGTCATAATCGCATTGCGAGACAACAGTACTGTTTGGCATACTACCGATTGGATTTGGATTTGATCACGAGTTTTCCGTCACTTATCTTACGACATTCACAGAATGAATGATACGATTCAGTCTCCTGGGTTGATTGTCCGCTTGGCATATGGCGTACCTATGCCGATAACATGGCACAACGTAAGCTCATCAATGTCAACGGCAAAACATTAGAAACAATCTATACTATAATAAAACTGTAGAGGTGAAAAAGTCTGTACAGTAAAGATAGTTTGGCGAAAATTAGCTAAAAAATCTAGGAAAATGCTAAAAAGCAATTCTTGATATTTTTTAGAATTTATGTCTGTCTGTCTGTCTGTCGGTCTTTGCCTATATTGCTAAAGATCTCTAAAATGGCGAAATTGATTTCAATAAAACCTACACTCATGTACAAAGGATACTCAAACCTATAAAATAGTATATGTTACATCACAATCGGTTGAGTGGTTTACGGTGTACAGCTTGACCTTTTCTTTGTACGTAGTCCCAAACAAAACAGGGATCATCCAAAACTGGTTTTATTTGTGGTGCCATCTATGATCATTATAAGTTTGTTAGTAAAAGTATAGTTAGTCTAAATAGGTACCTTCAAAGTGTTTTATGGCTTTTTACAGACCGATGGATGTCACTATTTTCAAATAATTTTCTAGCAAAATAAATGTCTTGCAAAAAAGACAATAATTATCTTTCTGTTATTAAAAAAATAATAGAGTATAATATTTGGCACTTTCGTAAACAAAAAGGTTCTGTGTCAAAATTTATTACAATGACCACTTATTTTAAACGGTCAATCTCATTTATTTCAAATTTTTATGTTTATATAATAGTTAAATACTTCATCATTTCATTATTATTAATTTTAAATCATAAATACAATGACTATAGACCCTTTTTTCAATCAATTATTATTGTCGATTAGTCCATATTATTTTCTATCTCGGTCGGTTTGTATAAGTAAACATACTTAGATGGCGTTGAATAATAATATAATAATAATAGTTATTTATTTCAGACATTAGTCCATAGGTTAACACAATTTAAAATTACAAGCAACAACCATACAATTTACACAAGCCAAAATTTAGAAAATTAAAAAGAACAAACACAGAAAAAAAAAAGAAAACATTTAAAATTTGTAGGACAAAGAGAAAAAGCTGCCCACTTATCAAAGGTCAGTGTGCAGAGGTATCCAGTGGCGCAGTAGTGGAGAGTCCCACCTATCCACGAACACGCTTAGCACGCCATTGTGGCTGGACCTGACACGATTTAACAGTGATGCGCATTGCTTCTTATAACGGCATGAAAACCATCTGTGTGAGCTTCCGCATACATGCTCGACGCGCTACAAAATCGCGGCAGCTCCAATAGCACTCTAAACGCGTTGTTATATTGGACACGTAAGGCGCTGAATGCTCCCAATGTGTAGTTAACCCACAGGCTGCATGTGTTCAAGGCTTGGCAATAGGATTTAAAAAGTGTTACTTTTACTGCATTACTGCAGTGTGCGAACCTGCGGGCCAACATATTACACCGGACAGCTAGCGCCCTACGTGCCCTCTCGATGTCCTTACTATCTTTAAGGTCCTCAGAGACCCAGTGGCCCAGATACTTGAAATGAGCGACTTTATCAATAGTGCTACCAGCTAAACTAAGTGAAGTTACTGTGGTGTAAGTTTTGCCCCTCGCTTTAAATACTAATAATTCGCTTTTCTTTGCATTGTATCTGAGCCCGTGAGCCTTCGCGTAACACTCACACATTTTCAACAGCTTCCGTTAAGCTCCTATCGATGGACTCAGCAGTACGCAGCTGCGTAGGTATGTTATTGACACAGACTCCGTCTATGTAGCACCCGACATTGGCACTGCTGAGTTCACCGATAAGTTTATTTATGTATAGGTTGAAGAGCTTAGGCGATGTCAGACCACCTTGCCTCACTCCGCACTGCAACCTGTACACATACGAAAAAGAGCCTGCCCATCGTACACTGTTCTTTTGGTTATTGTATCAATACTAAAAAATAGATACAACCTCCGTTGAGCAAATGAGGTCATTTTCTGAATGGCGGTGTTAAGATTCTCCGAGGATTGATGAGGTTCTCGGACAATTTGCTTTCGTCGTCGTTGGATTACTTAGATTGTATATTTGACGTTACTTATGAATTTATGATTGTTGTATGTTATCGTGTTGCTTTGATTTCTTTCGTTCGTTCGTGTTCTGTTCTTATACAGGTGTCTCATTGTCTCATTATTCCCAATTTCCCACTCCTCACGTCACGTACGTGGGAATCTTTGGGCGGGAGACTAAGGCCTGAATTCAGATACCTCTTGAATTACTCAACGGGGCTATCTTACTTTCGGCAGGGTTGGATATTCGTAGTCCTGTATGTATTTTCTAAATAAATCGCAGGGACAGACACTTGAAACAGCTGGAATCGACATCCGAAAATGTTGTTTTTCACATGATCAGTTATAGGTATGTGGCATGTTCACGAGTGAGCGGTAAAAATAATTTACATGTTCTATGTGAAGGTGGTAAAACAGTTAATGTTGTGTATAAAGAAATACTCTAAAGATATATATTAGTTATATAATCTTAATATATAAAATCCTTGCGTTACTGACTGACTGACAGACACCCTACAGCCGAAACTATTGGGCGCAGGAAGCTAAAATTTGGCATGTATGTTCCTTGGGGACCGTAAGGGTGCACTAAGAAGGGATTTCCCGAAATTCCCTCGGGATCGGCCAAAACGGGTAAATTTAAAAAAAAATGCAGGCCCAGCTGCTGGCGTCCTCTAGTATACATGTAAAAGTTATAAATATTATAAACCTACTCTTGGGATATATGTCATGCTAATTAAATTCCAACATATACGCGAACGAAGTCGCGGGCACAGCTAGTAATAATATAAATTATAATATTTTTTTTTTGGAATTGGAAATTTGAGAAATGATGAATAAATGAATAATAATATATAATTTAATTTGGAAAAGTTTCCATAATCATAAAATACAAATTACATTAGTCATTAAAATTAAAATTAACAATCGGATATCCCATTCTCGTCAATAAACCATTGTTGAACTATACGTATAAGTTAAACTAGACGATAATGATAATAAATTACCAGAATTCAAAATTGACCGCCTCCGTGGTCCAGTCGATAGCGAATGCGACTGCATCGGAGGTCCCAAAATCGATTCCCGGGTCGGGCTAAAGTGTTACTGGGTTTTTCTGAGTTCTCAGCAGCACCACGGAGTCTGGTGAAGTGCCCGGTGACGGCAATAGCTCGCCCCCTATTACGTGGGACCTAACAACTCATGGCAAAATGTGGGTGTAATATGACACTTCTGCCTACCCCTTCGGGATACAGGTGGGAGGCTATAAAAAAGACATAAAACATAAATTGAAAATCTAATCTCATTTCGTTCAAAATACAGTTTCGATATCATGTTAAATACGAGAATTGGACTTCTGCCTACTTCAAGTACCTTTCTTCTCCGCCGAGGTCTATAAAAAAGACATAAAACATAAATTCAAAATCTAATCTCATTTCGTTCAAAATACAGTTTCGATATCATGTAAAATACGAGAATTGCATTTCTGCCTAGTTCAAGTACCTTTCTTCGCCACCGAGACCGTAGCAATGTCTAATAAGAAATGGCTGCCACAACTTTATTAAAAGCTCATGTACACAAACCTTCACTCTGACATTTAGCATTGGCTTCATCCCAGGGTAATACAACATTATGTATCTTCATGCCTTTGGGAGCCTCTGGCATATTGATAAACCTGGCGAGTGCCACATCTGTGAAAAAAGAAATAGAACAAATATTTGAATAGAATTCCAATTTTTTTTATAGTAATAGGCGGCAAACGAGCAGACAGATCGCCTGATGGTAAGCAATTACCGCCGCCCATGGACACAAACAACACTACAGGAGTCACAAGTGCGTTGCCGCTCCTTGGAGTTGGGAAAAGGGATAGGATAAGTAGTGGGATGAGGGAGAAGGAATACGGGATAGGGCCTCCGGCACTCTCATTCACCGAACGAAACACAATAGTTAAGGTACTGTTACTTTACGTTGATTTTCTGTGAGAAGGTTCCCCGGTCGAGCCGGCCCATTCATGCTGAAATCAGCAAGGCTCTACTACCAAAATTAATTAGTAAACGTCAATATTTTAGGAAGAGGGCCTAGCCAAATGGTATTCGCTTCTGATGTCTACTTTCGCTAACGCTTGGTTGCCATGCTTCGTTGACCACGTGATATATCGAAAGCCTAAAAAAGGCTGTCAGTTCCATTCTAGTGGTTCTACCAGCATCCTTACTACTGTTTGGCCACACTATGAAGCGTCAGGCAAAACTGTAATAAAATGGACACATACCGAATACTCTGATGAAAAGCATCCAAAACCGGCTAAGTGCATTTCGAGCTACACATATGGTACGGTTCCGTAGTACGCCTTATCCAATAACCCAAGTATAGTAGCAACTCAAGCACCATATTCATTTTATCGGTTGCAAATTTAAGTTATTCTTCTATTACTCCTTAATAAGTAAAGTCTAATACGCCGTTATACTTTTCATTAAAAGTTAAATAAACAGGATGATTTGTTTTATTTAATAATATGAGCCATTTAATTGTCTATCAAATAAGGCCAAATTTGCGATCTTTAAAGCCAAAATTATGTTTTAGAGGCTGTTTATTACAAAAGTTGGATTTTGCCAAAAAAAACTTTAGACCCACTTTATTCGAAAGTGGTAAATTTGTGACCCCTATATGTAGGGGGTAAAAATACTCGATTATTGCTCTAGAATCACCGAAGGGAATACGAGCAATTTGCAAATCAACCTGTATATGCCACTATTTAGCATATCTATCATATATTTAGCCGTCTAAATACTGAGGTGGATACTCTGCAATTGGTGATTTTTCTTAAATATTTTGGAAACAGATCCCTAACTAAAATACGGTTTAAGAAAACCCCTAGTGAATTACTTATCAAGCGATACCCTATACGATGTGTTGTATGTAGAAGTTTAAATAAATCGCTATCTCATTTAGGTGTATGGGAGCTAGCAAAGGTAACTTTTTCAAAATTTTACTGTACAATTTTGACCGTGTGGTTCTAATATATAACTGTGCCTTCCAGCTCTATAGTGCTTACACTTCTTGCGTAAACGCGGACGGATAGACGAACAGACGTAGAAGGCGAAACTTTAAGGGTTACTTGTAGTTTACTGCGGAACCCTAAAAATAGAGAAAAACAATAATAATATGTACTTACCATTCAGCATCATAAGCCAACCAGCGTATATTACTAAACGTAACATTATTTAAAAAGTCAAAAGCAACTTGTTCTAAGTGTAGCTGCAATAACTCCTGTATCAGTTATAATAATTTAATTTGTTATTAACATACGCATTCTGCGTCCGATATCAATATTGACCTCTGAGTTTTGTGGTAGATTGTCTCTTTATCTGTTTTTAATCATTGCGTTCGTATAGAATATAATTAATTACATAATAAACTTTCAATTATAAGTAGATAATAATTATAATAATAACATACCCCTGTTGCGCCGTCATATCAGTGCTAACCTAGAGCAGTCATTTGTGACAGAACATCGAGCATTCGCCGTTATTTAATTTGTCGAGCTGAATAACGAACAGAGCCAAACATTGCTATGAACATTTCACGAACTTTTTAGTAAATACTCTTATTGGCAGAAACCTCGAAGCTTTACTGTCCCTTCGCTAGAATGCTCGCTGGAATTCTCAATAGAATGCTCGCCGTAAAACTCTTATTAATTGTTTTTAGTAATGTAACATTCGAAACACCTCGTTACAGGTGCATGCTCAAGTGTATCAGCACCATAAAACTAACACAATCTCGGAGGTCACAGTATATCAGCTTTTAAACATAACTTTTATCTTCTGATTTATCTAAACGAAAAATGAAATAAACAAAAACTACGTTTAAAAAACCGACTTTAAAAAACTCCTGAAAATCGATTTAACTTAAAATCACGCCAATAATTTATCAAGAGTTTAATTAGATACAATATAAGAAAATACTATTATTCGTGTGTACCTACTACGTGAGGGCGGCGATAGCCAAATGGGGTTACCAACAGACCGCCAAGCAGAGGATATCGGGATGGAATCCCGACGGGTACCAGTGACTTTTTGGAGTGATGTGCATATTTAATTGTTAATAATCGTTTGTCCCGTACCTCGAAGAGCACGTTAAGCCATCGGTTCCGGCTGTCATGAAAATCTTTGACACCCGTTATAGGGCGTAAGTAACTTTGAATAAACTAACACTAGATTAAACCATGGAATATTGCTATAACTTCGGACCGCGAAGGTCACACATGTATTCGTTCTATGGCAAAGAAAATTTTCAATATTTTTTTATAGACTCACGCCTGTAGGGATAGGCAGAGGTGTAATATAACACCCACATTTCGCCATGAATTTTTAGGTCCCACGTAATAGGGGGCGAGCATATTGCCGTTACCTAGCACATCACCAGACTACAGAGAATTCGGAAAAACCCAGTAACACTTTTGTCCAACCCGGGAATACATATTTTTGTTACCATAATGACAAAAAACATATGTATTTACTTGCTTCTGCTGTAATACGGCGCACAGTCATGACAGAAACACCCGTAGCCGAAGTAGTGCGTTTCTGAGCTGCTTTTATATCTAACTGTGTGCCTTCTTCTGCTTCCTTTTTCATAAACTGCAAGACATTTATACATTATAAACTAAGCATGCCTTTTAAGTCCTGTCGTTTCCATATTTCCCGGCAATGTTGAATTTGGAACTGTTCTATATTCGAAAGTGTTAAAATTTAAACACAATCTCAAAACAGTTTAAAGTATTAGGATTAATGCTATTGTTTAGTCACAGCATCAATTGGAATCTGTCAGGTTACGTAAGAAAATGAATCTTTCTAAGGAAAATATTCGTGCAGTAATTTTCTACAACTTTAGAAGAGGCCTGACAAGGCTTCAGTGTTTTGAAGAGCTAACATCTGTGTTCAGTGGTAGAGCCCCGTGTCTGCGGACTGTCGAGCGATGGTATTTAGAATACCAGCGTGGACACACTAGTGTTAGTGAGAAATCTCGCGAAGGACGCCCAAAATCCGCCTTCACTGGAGATAACATCATTGTTGTGAGACAACTAATTCTCGAAGATCGTCATGTGACGTATCGAGAGATAGAGCCTCTATTAGGCATCTCAGGAATAACCATACAGAAGTTCTTGCATGAAGCGTTTGGAGTGAGAAAGCTAGTTTGCCGTTGGATACCGCATCTGCTTTCCGACCATCACAAGGCGGCCCGCGTCAGATGGTGTAAGAAAACTCTGCAATGGTTCAACCGAGGAGAGTAAAATCACGTCTGCGACATCATCAGTGGTGACGAATCTTGGATCTATGCCTACGATACTGATTCCAAACAACAATCTACAATCTGGGTCTTGCAAGACGAGCCAAAGCCCACTAAAGTTGTACGTTCTCGATCGAAGCACTTCAAAGAAGATAGTGGCCACGTTCGTTGGAAAAACCGGCCATGTTGCGACTATTGTACTTGAAGATCGTAGAACGGCTAACGCAGAGTGTTATACCACAGTTTGTTTACCACAAGTCATCACCGAACTTCGAAAATGTAACTCAAAGCAACTCACGACAACGCAAGCTCACACAGCGCTCGTCAAACGATTGAGTATTTGAAGCACGAAAAAGTAGAAATTCTTGACCATCTTCCATACAGTTCTGACCTAAGCCTTAGTGATATTGCACACATGGGTATTATTTTAGTCAAAAATTCAATTCAATTATTGCCACTCTGTCTTTTCTTCATATTTTATCAACACGTTTTAGGCTATAAAGCGCTAAGTAAGCCAAAACAAAGAATGATAATGTTATTAATGATTTTCTAACAACTCTGAATGCAGTCATGTCATAGCTTCAGTTTTTAATAATATTTCAGTAGGTTTTTAATTTATTTTCTTCAGGAAGGAGTAAACATGGCTGGAAAACCCTTTTTACTAATATCCAAACAAGGAAGATTAAAAAGAATTAAGAGAGAAATGGCTCTCGCTCATACAAATATCAATGCTGATAGCAAACCCTTTTCTTTGGATTACCTACGAGGGGAGTTCAATGTATTCTCGGTATAGGTATGAAGGAAAAGGCGGAAAATTCTGAATAAATTTTATTTTTCAATATACTCCCCTAACATCTCAATACATTTATTTGTTCGTGAAAGTAACTGTTCAATTCCCTCTGAAAAATATTTTTCTTCATGGCCCGAAAAATGTATGTTTATTGCTCCCTTCAACTCTTCATCGTCCGAAAAATGCTTTCCACGAAAGTCTTTTTTAAGATTAGGGAATAGATAATAATCACTAGGGGCCAGGTCCGGACTGTAGGGTGGATGATTGATTTCTTCAAATCCGTACTCCCGCACAGCAGCCTGGGCAAGGCGCGCCTTGTGAACCGGCGCGTTGTCGTGAAGCAGCAACACACCTGCGGTTAATTTTCCACGTCTTTTTTCTTTAATTGCCTCCTTTAAATTACGCAGGGTGGTTGCGTATGATGCAGCAGTAATACTTTGACCTTTTTTTGTGTACTCGATTAGCAAGATTCCCTTAGAATCCCAAAACACCGTGGCCATGAGCTTTCCTGCGGACGGAGTGACTTTGAACTTCTTCGGCGGGTCTGATCCTTTTTTGTGCCACTGCATAGACTCTTGCTTGCTCTCAAAGTCAAAGTGATGAACCCACGTTTCATCACAAGTAACAATCCGATCGAAAATACTTTGCGGATTTTCACCACAGAGGTCCAAAAACTCCTTACAACAGTCAACTCGCACTTGTTTCTGTAGCGCGGTGAGCATTCGCGGCACCCATCAGGATTGTGTGAATGGTACCCACGGATAGCTTAGTCATTTCTGCTAATGTTTTCACTCTTACACGGGCATCTTCGAGTACAAGTTTTTCGACTAATTTGACGTTTTCTTCAGTAGCGGCACAAATTGGCCCACCAGCGCGGGGGTCGTCTTCAATGCTCTCTCTACCCCGTTTGAATTCACTTGACCACTTCTGAATTGTAGATAATGAAGGCGCAGAATCTTGGTAAACAGCCACCATTTCTTTATGGATAATTTTTTGAGGTTTTCCTTGTTTTGTGAGGAATTTTATCACTGCACGATGCTCGATTTTTTTCATCATTGTCGAATCAGTCATCATAGTTGTCTTTTCGCAATGATATCTTGAATACTAATGGTGGCAATTAAATGAAATTTTGTATTTATACCCTCAAAGAGTGTCATTAACTAATGAGATAATTAAATTACCCTTATCATTAGTATATCACCTCTATACCGAGAATACTCTCTCCGAGAAAACTCCCCTCGTACTTACCTGTTAAACTGAAAAGTTATGAGATTTTAAATTCTGGTTTTTTGCCTGTGTGATTTTTTTCTTTAAAATAATATAATATTTGTTATTTTCTTTACAATTTTCAACTTTTTAAATTAGCTACTTCTACTAATAACTTGACTGATTGAAAAATAAATAGTCATATGATAAAAAATTGTAGTGTATTTTTTATTCACGTTGTTGTATTCACGAAGTCACAGCAATATTATTTTCTGTGAAGATTCACATTATTGTGGTTTCTTAGATTAAACTTATCTGTGCAGGTCATAGACAACAGAATACACCATAGATATTGGAAGTACACATTATTTATTGGCAAATGTCAGGACGTGTTGCGTTTTAATATGAAAATTAAAAAAAGAATTGACTGATCTGCACAGATAAGTCGAACTGTACTCAGTTTTTTTCGGACAATATGACACTATTTTATCAATCTGTGGTCACCTGTGGTCGCAGGATGTCTATTTGGACACTGACTAGTGCACAAATCGTCGGGTTTCATGTAAATCTACAATTCGAAAATATCTTACATATATATGTCTTGTCCTAGGTTAAAATTTCCAAAAGGTTTAAGGTTTATGAGACCTTAAACATTTTGGAAAGGAGAATGCTGGTTTTTGTATGGAAGCCTGTACCGTTTGCTTTTTCATGAAATGAACATTTTTAGCCAGCTTATAGTTTAATATTACCGTAGGCATGAAGGGTTTTTGTTTTAGAATCCGCAGTTCTGAGATTTTCACATAACCATATTTAAAAAAAATCCGCCATAAATATTGCAAAGGAAGGAATTTGTCCTTAATTTCTAAATGTTTATAACAATTTCAATAAGTGAATGATGTTACAAGTTAAAAGAAAGGTAGTTTCAACCTAGAGGAACAAACCTCAACTCAACGGATAAAAACAAAAACAAACACAATCGATGCGTAGGCGACGTTGTGTGGGGCTGACATTTGACACTTTTGACAGTTGCTCAAGTTATCAAATGTTACCCTGCAAGTGTTGCTATCTCGATTAAATTTTATCTAAAATCGATATCACCTAAAAACAATCGATTAATGAATAAATTGCTCAACCAAAGACTGAAATCAAGTTAAGTAGCCAAATATGTATTTCTATTTAATAAAATCACACAGAACACAGTTTTTTAATTCACTATCATTGTGCCTTATATTGAATCCAAAATCATTTAATCATGTATGCAATCGTTAATGTTGAGAATATTACACTCGATTTTTTGTCGCTCGGAATCGACTTTTTTTTGTGCTGGCAATGTATGCATTCGGAAGTTGTTGATCTAAGTTCTACTTTTTTATAATATTTCGTAAACGCGGATTTAATAATGATTCATAATTTAGTAATGGCATTCAAAATGTGTCAAAGTATTTACGGTATATCATTTTTTTAAAGCAATTATCATTACCGCCGTAGCACAGGTAAGGCAAGTTTATCGTAACAACATTGTAGGTAGTATGTCAAAACAAACCTTAAGCAAGTTTGTTATTTCAAGTTTGTACATCCTTTGAAAAAACAAACTTCATGCAAGTTTGTCACAGTGAAACTACAAAGTTTGATTTAAACTTGCTGCAAGTTTGTAAAGTTGCCATGGCAAACTTGAAGCAAGCCTTGAAGTTTCTTGATGTATCAAACTTGTTGCAAGTCTGAAACAAGTTTAAGTATATGTCGGAGATTGGAGAACGGAACGTCAAATCTTATTAGATTTGGGCGTATTCGGAAATGATGGTTGGCAACACTGAACACTAAGGTCGGCGGTTGACAGCTGTCAATGTCATTAAATGTTTTATAAGCGAACGTCGAGCTGTCAAGAGCACTTTTTGGCGACAGACACAGCGGAGGAAACAAGTGTAGCCTACCTACGTCCGACTTCGCCACGTTTCCAAAAGTAATCCATTTTCATCCGAGCTACGTGTGCATATTTAGTTTGTAAAGTAAACTAATTAGTTTGAGTAAAACCAATTGAATGTATACCGAGTCTTATTTTCTTGAAATGTACGATGGAGGAAGACCTGAGAGACGAAGAACGCCCACATTCTCCTACGTTACCTACCCTATACGTTATCAGAAGTTGGATACGAGCACAACGACCCACGTGTTCAAAATCAAGACGCTAGTAACGAAAAATAGTTGGAACTACAAAATTGCAATTTTCTGACTTTGATCCAAGCCATGAAAATACCTACTACATCGTCACATGGCCTTTGTTTACCGGACTTCGATCCTGAGCAACAAGATGTAGATGCACGTGCTTTGGTGACGGCTGCAGACATGTTATTGGACAATCGAGATCCGCATTGCGCCCCGCTTATGGTCGCACTAAGCCGGGCCTTGAAGGGAGGAGCTTCGATCTGGCTATCTACCGTGCCGTTTCCTGCGATGGACCTGTTCAATGAAGTGTACCAACAAGGCGCGAGCGAAGACGGCTGCTAACGCTGCTATGTTGGCGAATCAGCTGGGTTTTCTACTGTTACCGGGGTGAGCGTATTTTGTCTGTTTTTTTTTTCTTTTCTTTTTTGGTACATCAAATTTTATTTACTTACGGTAGTTGTTAAACACTCTTAGTTAGTAGAATACTGCTACACGTTTAACCTTGGAAATGTTATAATCGTTTTGATGATGTCGCCATCATATCGTGGCGAGTGTTGTGGGTTCGATTCCTGCACAACACAAGACATTTGTGGGACCGTTAGACTTTCAAAGTGTCGTGTTTCTCATGACATGATCTCATGAATAACCTTCTTTGTAATAGCTTAAAGAGGAAAAGACAAAAAATGTATGTAGTACGGAACGATTTAATTGTCACCTTTGCTGTATTTTATGTTAGCGTATGGTTGTCTGACTACCACTGTGACCTAGCTCTAGCGTAGATATCGAACGGAGGTTTTGAGTTTGATAGGCCGGTTAAAAAGAAAGCGATTATTTGTATTACTTCATGCGAGGGTGGCTCGTACTCACGAACATTGTTATCATATGCTTGCTTGCAAGTAGTTTATCTTATCTCGGTCTTACTTTATGGACTGTAATAGTATCGAGAGTGAGCGTAACAGGCCGACTTGCATAGCTTCAAGCAAGTGCGCTTGAGTGAAACGTGTTAGCCTGACCATAGTCGAAGGTTATTACTAGCTCCATTATTTTATCGACTCGTGGTGTTGGTAATCCCTAATGGTTTTCGTTTAAACGTCATCAGAGCCTAAGTAAAAAGCGGCACTTTTACTCGTTGTAGTTCTGAGTTGTACAGACGATCTCGGTGTTGCAATTACACCTGCTTCTTTGTGTGCATAATTTTTTAACATGGCACATTAAAATGTTTCTTACTCATGATTATTAGATGGCACCACTAGTAAAATTTAATAAAAATTTAAGATTTTACGCATGAAAATTACCTACTGTGTGTTTTTAAAATTCATGTGATACACTGAGAATTTTTATCAAGTGCGCCGAGTTCTCTGGCCAATTCCAAGTTGGGACGTTTAGGAGTGATTGTTCTTCTAGTAGAAGCTGTTAAACTCGATTATCAGACGTAGAAGAAAATGATTGAGTAATCATCGTAGTGCGTTACGATAATCAGTTTCAGAGATTTTAATTTTCGTTGTAGGTAGAACTAGGTAGTGATGTTTGTATGTTAACCTTATTCTCATTAAATGGGTACTTTTTAGTCGTTGTTGTGATAATTTTGTGTTACCCGCGTTTCCGTTGGTGTAGATTTGCATAAACTGGATAAGCCGTTTGTGCGGCTGCATGTGTAGCCTTGCGTTGCCGTTAGTTGGACCGGCAAAGTGCCTTTCTGGTTAGAAAAGTTTACCTATGAGCTTTTGTGTTAGTCATAGTCTCCATACTAGATACCAGACTATCCATGACAAAGTTATAACGCTGAAAATACTGGTTGGATACTTGGTAGTAAACTTAACATCTAGAGCATCAGCCTAGTAAGATTTTCTTATAGTCTATGTGATAAGGAAAACCAAAGCAACATGTTGAATAAACCTAGTTTAAAATTATTTTGTTTAACGCTTGAAATGATTATCCGGGTGGTGCTGTGTAACGGGTTGGAGGTTAAATAGCGTGATGTTGAAGACCCGATGGATGTCAGAGCATGAGCAATGCAATATTTTAACGAGTTTCCTATTATTTTAACGAGTATGTGTGTTGTTCAACATGTCAGCTTCGAGAGAAAGAATAAGTTGTGATTTTCATTAAAACCTGTAGTGATTTTGTATGAATTTGATAATTGCTTAAAATTGACGAAGTGTGGACGTTGAATTACTTTGAAATACTCTATTTAGTGTGTATACAATGAGACGAATCTTTGAAATACTAATGGTAGATTTAATTCCTTTTGGGTGAGCCTGGCGGCTGGCGCGGCCTGATGGTCGGCGCAGCCTGGTAGCTGGCACGACCTGGTGATCGGCGTGGCCTAGTGGCCGGCGCGGGCTGGAGGCCGGCGAGGCATGATGGCTGACTCGGCATGGTGGCTGAGGCGGCCTGGCGGCCGGCGCGGCCTGCTGGCGAGTGTGGCATGGTGGCCAGCAGTTTGTGGCGCGCGGTCCGTGTGTAGTGCGCGGCCCGTGTGTGTTGCGCGGCCCGTGTGTGGCGCGCGGCCCGTGTGTGGCGCGCGGCCCGTGTGTGGCGCGCGGCCCGTGTGTGGCGCGCGGCCCGTGTGTGGCGCGCGGCCCGTGTGTGGCGCGCGGCCCGTGTGTGGCGCGCGGCCCGTGTGTGGCGTGCTGCCCGTGTGTGGCGCGCGGCTCGTGTGTGGCGCGCGGCCCGTGTGTGGCGCGCGGCCCGTTTGTGGCGCGCGGCCCGTTTGTGGCGCGCGGCCCGTTTGTGGCGCGCGGCCCGTTTGTGGCGCGAGGCCCGTATGTGGCACCGCGCTTGTGTGTAGCCTGTTTGTGGCTTTGAGGAGCTTGTAAAAGCTTGTACTGGTAAAGCTAAAGCCTATCTGGCCGAAACTGGCATTGGTTAGAAGATGTAGAGTCCAAAGACCTTAGCTTAACTGAATAATGAATTAAATTTAGTGGTGCTTCTTTCTGATTAGTGAACAGTGGTTGGTATCATTACTAAGTTGGTAAACGGACATGTCGCTCGATTTAGGTGTTGTGTTCGTTGTATTGCTCGTTGGAGGCAATAAGTAATCTACGAGTCACTCGAGGGAGGTGACATGGTTTACGTCACTCGATGGAGGTGGCGTGAGTTGCTACGCTCGTGTAGGTGATAGCAACGACGGTGAAGGAAAACACCGTGAGGAAACCTGCATGTCTGAGAGTTCTTCGGAGTGTGCTCGAAAGACATGTGAAGTCTGCCAACCCGCATTTGGCCAGCGTGGTGGACTATGGCCTAATTGTCACTCGATGTAGGTGGCAATGGGTCGCTATCGCTCGTTATAGGTGATAGCGACGACAATGTGTACGTCACTCGATGGAGGTGATATGAGTTGCTACGCTCGTGTAGGTGATAGCAACGACGGTGAAGGAAAACATCGTGAGGAAACCTGCATGTCTGAGAGTACTTCGGAGTGTGCTCGAAAGACATGTGAAGTCTGCCAACCCGCACTTGGCCAGCTTGGTGGACTATGGCCTTACCCTTCTCATAGTGAGAAGGGGCCCGTGAACCGTGACACTTTTCGCTGATTAACGTTTGTGATATAATTCTCTGATTCTGTTCACTAATGAGAGAGTTGCTTTCATAATAATGTGATGTTCTAGTATGATGTAGTTGAAAAAAGAAAAAAACTTGATGTTGTGGTTTATTACGTAACAAGCCCTATGCTTTAACTAAACGATGGTCAGGGTGGGCCGAGCAAAGACCTTGAGATATTGCAGAACGTTTTCCCTTTTGCAGGAGCATCACCCAGGGCACCTACGAGATGGTCTGACTCGAACATAAAGGCGGAGGGCGGCAGCATGCAACGAGCCTTACACCTATGTACAGACTGGAGACACATATGTGGTCGCGATCTTCAGCAGTGAGGGACTGAGGACGAAGAAGGAGCATCACACAGGGACGTGTGACGTGTCAAGATGGCCGTGTCGGAGATTGGAGAACGGAACGTCAAATCTTATTAGATTTGGGCGTATTCGGAAACGATGGTTGGCAACACTGAACACTAAGGTCGGCGGTTGACAGCTGTCAATGTCATTAAATGTCTTATAAGCGAACGTCGAGCTGTCAAGGGCACTTTTTGGCGACAGACACAGCGGAGGAAACAAGTGTAGCCTACCTACGTCCGACTTCGCCACGTTTCCAAAAGTAATCCATTTTCATCCGAGCTACGTGTGCATATTTAGTTTGTGAAGTAAACTAATTAGTTTGAGTAAAACCTATTGAGTGTATACCGAGTCTTATTTTCTTGAAATGTACGATGGAGGAAGACCTGAGAGACGAAGAACGCCCACATTCTCCTACGTTACCTACCGTATACGTTATATATTATTATCTGGGATGTTATGTGTTTATAAATTGTTAAAACGTTTGTTATAATATGGTTAAGTTATTCTTTTTTGTTTTTCTTGTTAAAATGTATGTTGTAATATCCCTGAAGTTATCTTATTTTGTTTTTGTTAATAATGACTGCAGTATAGTTCTCAATACTTCTGAACATTATCGTATGCTAATCGTCTATCAATTATGTCTGAAATAGAAATATTATTTGTGACTAGAGGACGCAAGCAGCTACGCCTGCATTTTTTAATTTAATTTACCCGTTTTGACCGATCCCGTGGGAATTTCGGGAAATCCCTTCTTAGTGCAACCCTACAGTCCCCAAGGAACATACATGCCAAATTTCAGCTTCCTGCGCCCAATAGTTTTGGCTGTAGCGTGTCTGTCAGTCAGTCAGTAACGCAACGATTTTATATATTAAGATAGGTCAAGTCGATTATATCGATTTAGTAACGTTTAGTTTAGTCTATTGTAAATTTTGACTATGGTCACACTATGAACTGTCATTCACTCACTTTCGTTCATTGTCGTTTCCCGCAGTCAGCGAAAAAACCTCTCCCTGTTCGCTCTGGAAGATTCCGTTTTGTGAGCGCGTTTTGATCTTGTATTTGGTTGTAAAACTAAAATCCCGAGTGAATGCCGCTTCTTTGATCTATAACCGGCACCGGTATATTGTGATAAAAGTCAAACTTGTGAACTATTGAACATTTGTAATATATTGAACATTGTAAAACTTGTGTGAATCCGCCAACGTGCATCGTATTCTGAAGAAGGACGCCGAACTGGACCTTCGAGTAGTAACCATAACGATTTGCTTGTTATTTTGGCCAAAATTATGAGTTTAATCTTATAGATCCACTCCGGAACATCAGTGAAGATTTGGTAAGTAAACTTGCATGTAATTTGAATTCATCTCTGTGCAATCACAGTAATAGTGCTTAGATCTTTTGCCTTGTCGTGGTCAGGTGGATGTGTTACAAACTTTCACTGCGCACTCTGAACAATTTCCTGCCTGCCTACGGCAACTCTAAACATAATTATTGGTAGCAGAGCGTAGGTGTATCTAGCCGTTGATTGTATCTAAACTCGGATTGGTATTGTATGAGCTATATATCTCATTTGTTAACAGTGTTGTGGCGTTCTCAGGTCAGTTTTGCCTAAAATACATAATATTTTTGACCTACATGAATTGAAACACATTGTCATACATGAAAAATGAAATGAAATGAAAAATGATTTATTGCTGCCACACCCAGACACGTACATACATATTAAAATAAAAGAAGGTAAGAACATTAACAAAATAAATAAAATATATATATATATATATATCTATACAATACATGGTAAGACCAGGTCGTGGCAGTAATAGGACCCCGTTCAGCATAATACCAGACTTGCTGGCACTGATATTCTACGGGGCCCTACTAGTGAATCACGAAAGTACAAAACAGTGGGTACAAAACACAACCCAAACATCAATTAGTATATTAAACATGTACCAGTTACCTACCTAGTGATAACTGATAGCAAAACAAACAACAACAATACACATAGCACGGGTGCGGTGGCGGAATGGGCGGAGTCTTCATCGCGTCAACCGACAACAAGAAAGAGAACATCAGACAACCGAACAGAACGCTCACCGCACGCACCGCGCGCACAGCGCGCACACGCACTGCGCTGCAAACTCACGACATAGTAGTGCAATATTAAGTACATTACGTTATGGATAGTGCGACAGTTACGAATTTGTAACAGCATTATTGATAAATAACGTGGTACACTATCGTCTTGAAGCTAATGTCACCTCAGTCGTCTTATCTCGTTGACTAGCACTTTCGACCGGCGCGCGGCGTAGTAATCAAGTATGACAAGTTTAGTTAGTACCTATGACAAATATACAACGGAATACACACTCGATACAGAGCATGATGGCCGCGCTCCATAGGTAAGTGTTTATAAAAGTTTACAGTAACACCAAAATTATACCAAATAACATTAGAATAGAGAGAAAATAATTATAAATATCGTGTCAGTTACAAAAAATTCCTTAAAAAAGAAGTAAAACATTTAACATTTATGAACTAATTACTACTATTGCACCTATCCATACCGAAAGCGAATGTACATATTTGTTATACCTACTTACAGGTCACCCCACCCGCCTGCTTTGTGATGGAAAAGGTAACCAACGCTCCCAGTAAAGAAGAAATAGGTCAGTCAGCACAGCCACAAACACCACGGACGTCCGACAACCAGCTATCATCATACATCAGCGGCGCAATGCTATGTAGTAGTAATATTTTTATTTATTTTTTGTTTCTGAGTGGTAAGGACATAATCAATCGAACTGCCTCGCTTGCACAACACACACCATACACACACACACACATGTAGACACAAGCAGTACTTATACACGACGCAACAACGCGCGACGCGACTATATAAGTGACGTGTTCAAATTTACCATATCTAGCTTCCGTTGTGCATTAATAATATACCTTCGCAGATGAATGTTAAAGGTGCTAATTGTTTTTAGGGAACGTATAGGTGGCCGTAAATTATTCCATATTTTCGCAGCGGCATAACGGAAGCTACCTCTAAATGCCGCTGTTTTATGAGGTAATATAGAAAGTTGTTGTGAACACTGTCTGCTAGCACAGTCGCGTCTGCTAGTAACCCAGCTGATCTTGTTAAAAAGATACACTGGCTGCCGGCAATAAACAACACCAAACATAAGGGATGCCAAGTGTAGCTTGCGCCGTGATTTCATTTTAAGTATCAACCTATCATTAAAAAAGGTGTAACGTGACTTCTACGTCCTATTGTGAAGCAGTAACGAGTGGTGGCATTCTGGACTCTCTAGATCAACCGATCCGTACGAGCTAGCAGACGTGGTCCATACACAGTGTCCGCGTAGTTCAGTTTGGAGAGAACTAACGATTCTACCAGTCGTATTCGCAATTCTTCGGATAAATATGGTCGCATTTGTAAAGGATACGTAACCTGTAAAAACAGTTACGCACTAATTCAGCGACATGTTTCTCATACCTTAGATTCGAGTCAATTCAGACCTAGTTTACGTGCTTCACTCACCCTCTCCACTACCTCTTCCATGAGCGTAATGTTTAAAGTAAAGTTTGGTAATGAACGAAGTTGGTTTTGTGTACCAAACACCATATATTTAGTTTTTTTTTGGGTTCAGTACCAGGGAGTTACTTTCAGACCACTCCACAATTCTATCGAGGTCCTGCTCCAAACTCTCTATAGCCATAGCATACTCATTAGGCTTAAATGATACATACACTTGAATGTCATCAGCGTAGATGTGATACTGCGAATTAATTATACAGTTAGTAATGTCAGCACAGTACAGGATAAAGAGTAAAGGTCCCAGGATTGATCCCTGTGGGACTCCTCTCACGACCGGACTGAAATCAGACACCACCCTTTCCCCATCAGACAGATGCACCTCCACCGCTTGCCCGCGGTGTGACAGATAACTGTTGAACCAATTGACCGTTCTGTTGTCACAGCCATAGTATTTTAATTTGGAAAGAAGCAAAGAAATGTTTATGCTTTCAAAAGCACGTGAAAAGTCCAGAAGAACTAGTAAGGTGCACATACTCTGATCCTGTGCGGCAAGAATGCTATCTGTCACGTTAAGCAACGCGGTGGCGGTACCCCGGCCCTTCCTAAAGCCCGATTGAAGCGTCGGTAATATATTATTATCTTCCAAGTATTGAGAGAGTTGCCCACTTATTACTTTCTCAATTACCTTGGACAAGCAAGGAAGAATACTTATAGGCCTAAGGTCTTTAACATTATTAGGATTATGATTTTTTGGCAGTGGCCTCACTATAGCCAATTTCCAGGTGTCGGGGAAAGTTGCCGTCTGTATTGAGGAATTAATAATATCAATAACATTGAATTTTAAATTTGGAATTAATAATATGAGTACAAACATTGCAAATTGATGTGTTTCAGTGGTCTATAATGTACTTTATAAGGTTTAAGCCGCTCCCTCCGTATACTAAATTCACATAAAATCAACGAGTGTCCACATAAATTTCCAAAGGATTCGGTTGAAATTTTTTTAGCTCGAAGATTAGTGCAAACTAGGTCTATTAGGGATTCACTCAACTCTGTGAAATGTGTTGGAACGGTAACTACTTGTGATAGGCTAAGGCTGCTCAAAAACTCCTCAATCGCCTTAGCTCTGGAGTCCGTCCCATTGAGCAGATTGACATTGAAATCCCCTAATAAAACGCAGTAGTCGGAGTCAGTAAGTGATGCCACTGTGTCGGTCATAGCATCCAGGAAAAGGCTTAAATCGAGCCAAGGCGGCCGGTACGCGGTCCCAATAGTAACCCTTTTCCCATTGAGAGTGACAGTAAGCCACATCTGTTCTATTGACTCGAATCTAGGATCGACCGCTATAGTAAGTATGCGTACGTTGAGACCACGCCTGATATAGAACCCGATCCCTCCACCTCGGCCCGAGCGAACATTGGCTGGCCGTGGTATATGACGGAGATAATAACCGGGCACCGTAGGAGCTCGCCCGTCTTCGCACGGACGCAACCACGTCTCGTTAATGGCTATAATGTCCAATTGGTTTCGTTGCATCATAGCGATAAAATCGTCATGGTTAGTGCCCAAAGAACCTATGTTAATAAAACCGGTTTTAAAAAATTTCTCCACCATTACGTATCAATATATATGCAACCATTATCGCATACGAAAAAGTGTAATATATCTGATCGTATCATTCGTATCTGTTCAAAATACAAACAACAAAATAAACTTGTTCTAGTGAGAATACTACTAACATTAAAGCATAGTAAAAGTTTATGTATTCACAAATACACGATATACCTATCAAAGTTATTAAAGTAGCTGACACGACACTTCGACACCCATGACATTTCAGTGATATAGTTTAGATAATTTACAAATATAATATGGGTCATTCTTCGCGCAAGATTCTTCGCATCAAATTCGTGGCATTTTTTTTATTTCATATTTTTACAAAATTGGCTTCTGTTTATCAAACTTCAAAACATTACAAACCAAATGGTGTAATTACACCAAAATCGATCGACAAATAAAGAAAATATTCACTTTTAAAAATGTTGGTGCCACGAATCTGACGTACCAAAACACGAATCTGACATGATAAAATTTGATGTTAAAATCAACAGCTTAAGCTCGTTTAACAGACTCATAAGCTGTAAGATCAAGCAAGCATCTAAGTTTAGATTTTTATTATGTGATACCTATGCCTATGAAATACACACTTTAGAATAGTTTACACGTTACTGCTTGCATAGCTATTGGTCTAATCGTATCTAAGCGAACATAAAGGATGAAGGTCTATATTATAGTCATCATCCAATGAGATATTAATGTTTTCAGATTTGCAATGTCAATAGGCACATTGATATAACATTTAAGATAGTAAGGTTGTTTGAACATTAATGAAATATCTCAAATACAATCAAAAAGTAATATTTATTTCAATTATTAACATGACTTCACTTTAATTCAATAACTAACACAAATATACTGTTCAATAATTACAATTATACTGACTTATGATGTTCCCAAGTTACAATACAAATGTAACATGTACCTACAGTATAATTACAATCTTGCATAAGCTCACACATCACAGTGTTACTTTATAATTGTCTGATAAAAGTAACTAGCTATTTTATAAATCAGTCTTTATGATTATCGTAACATTAAAAGTAAAAGTCTTATTAATTACCTACAATCACACTGGCATAAAGAAGGATTGAAAAAAAATTACAACAAGAATTTAACGTTGACTCTTCTTTTGATTAATATCTAGCACAGCTTACTAAATCACAGTATTTTTTGCAATTCTCTAACAAAAACATTTGATTAAGTCTTTGATTAATGATTATTTAAACATTAATCAAAGATCATATTATCCAATAATTATTTAAATATAATTAGATTAAGTCTTAAAATAATAAAAAGAACTAATTAATATATAGTTACAAGTGAAAAATCAAAAAATTAAAAATTAAAATTTAGAAGGCGTCATTAAACTCATCGCAGTCAATTGGAAGCCTGCCCAGAAGACTGGCAGCATTGCCTCGTTGTATGGCTATACTTATTTTTTGAGCCAAATACGTGCCAGCCCTCTGGTCACGCGAGGCGTCTATGAGTCTCTTTGCGAGATCTCTAAAAAGTGATCGCGCACTTAGATCCCATGGCCCCAATGTTTCGACCCAAACGGCTCAAATACATAATCTCCTATTAGATTTACATATTTGCGCCGTTTGAGGGTCTCCGCTGTAGCAGCAGCAACGCCCGGATAACCTGCTGTGCTGGGAAGATGAGATGGCGCAAGGGTATCGATACATGTTTCGTCCCATACCAAAGGCCTAACCAGCTTCCACGGTAGTAACGACATCCCGTCTGGTCTTTTGCCATCGTCGCGTGCCAAGCCTTGAGGTTCAAGTTGGGCTGGAACGCCAGCTGTGGCAAGAGCACGGCGCAGTATGTCATTGAGGTTGGAGTGTCGTGAAATACGACCCGCGCTCCTACTGCATGACAGGCCATGGTGACCAAGGCTATCGACAGCCTCTCCACAGTGACAACGATGCGGAGAGACACATGACGCACCTAAACGGAGGCAAGTAGCGAAGCGAAAGGTCGTATCGTCTAACACGGTACCTATATTGGAGGTACCTACAGTGCCTGGAGCCAGAGGCCCGATTCTCATTCTCCCACAGCCAGCAGGCGAGCACGCTCTGCAGTTTTGGACGATGTATTGAGAAGGTTTTCTCGTACCATGCTGCAAAGCGGCCCATCCCATTGCGTCTGGGAGGATAAGTTTCGGGGTAACTCAGTTCCTGGACAAGCATTTCTCCAAGCGTTCAAGGCATCGGTCTTAAACTGCACCTCAAAATCAACCAGTGTGGGAGCTAAAATTTTCCTAGTCAATTCTGCAGTGCTGTGGACCGATGACAAGAACGCTGGCAGGCTTACGTCGGTAATTTTGCGAACGCCGAGGCCGCCCAAGCGCACAGGTAAGGACGCCTGTAGCCACACCGGGTCGTTCCGGGTTACATTCAAAATTTTACTCAGGGTATTCTTAATAATTTTGTCAATTTGAATGAGTGGAGTTGGATTTTTCCAAAAAGGTGAACACCGTAATGCGTGCGTAAATTTACGGACAAAAAGACAATATCGAATAATAGTAAAAGCCGAATGAAGGTATATTAATTTTGAGTAGCCTGTCAGAAATTTCACTAACATTTTGAATTTTTTGCTGTATAAAGGAATCAAAACCGTCGTCTAAAATTGGGGACCCCAGGAGGCGAAGAGGACTGTTTTCAACTTGAGTGATATTGGGAGCCAAATATTGAAATTTTGAAAGAATAGAGGATTTATCTAAATTGTCATTAATAAAAATTTCGCATTTGTTTGTATTCAGTTCTAAGCCTATGGATAAAAAATTGATTTCAGAAGTGCTAGATCTTGGTACACAGACTCTACGTCACCGCCTAGGGTTTCATCATCTAGGTACCAGATGTTTAATTTTGAATTTAGTTGGATTATAACTGGATGGATGGCCAAAGAAAGATCTAGTTTCTCCTCTGGGCTACGTCGCGGTATGTTTGACTAGATGTAGATTAATCTGTAATAAAGATAGTTTTATTGATAAGTATAATGCATGTTACACAATGCATAATGAGTTACAGATATAAAAACAGCCTGCGTCGTCAATATGTTCCATCTAAACAAAGTATTAACTAAAAGGTCACCAAGACAACAAGAAATCAAATAATACAATCCACCTCCTCCAATATCGTTTTCATTTACGGCGGTAAAAAAATATCGCAAAAATGCTTATCAAATGGCTTTAAGTAGTTTTAAACCGTAAAATAACGTTTAAAATGAAATTACACGGTATTAAAAAGCTGCTAATCAGATTCGTGGTTCAATGAGTCAGATTCATGTTACTGGGAACACGAATCTGATGCCACAAATCTGATGAAATTTTTGTAATTCCTAAATAACTATTTACAGTAAAACATCATCGTAATTCAAGAACTCTTATGGCAATCTTACCTATTCAGACTATTATTACAATAAATAAGAACTGTTGAGAATCCTATGAATCATTAAAACATAGTAGCCACGAATCTTACCTACGTAGGTAAAAAAAATATTGACGAAATAATTACGTTCCCCTGCTGTCGCGTATGTGCCATCGAGAATCATGTGTGGTTCCCTCGGCCGTCGCTTGCTGACTGGTGATGCGCGTGAATACAAATAAGATGCCGAAAGTCATTCAATAGTCGAATTATTGAGGGTTGAATCACGCGTTCACACGAGTGCCAAAATCGTGTGACCGATACATTTTATATGAAATTTCTTAAATATTATAACATTTATATAAGTCCATATTTATTTCGAAAACTACTACCCGGGACAAATATTTTAAGGTATATATAATACATAGCAATTCGTAAAGGGAATATAAAATTATACACGATTGTTTGAATTACACAATGAGTGTGACATGCGGAGAACAGCAATATTGTCCCCGTTTTCAGTCTTTGGATTTAGATATCGGCTATTTATTGTTGGTCGATATCAGTAAAACTGTTTTTTTGGTTGCCGTATTACATAAAGAAACATATAAAAAATAGTTTAAAGCCATAACTTCAATAACTATTGACATACTGCCGTGTGACCACCAAAATCGAGGCCTTGAAGAATGACCCATATAACAATGTAAACAAGTGGCCAATGACAATAGAAATAGGATAAAATGCATCATGAAACCAGTTATCGTATTACTGGTTTGTACCAAAAGCAATATCAAGGTCAGTGTCTTTATTAACACAATACGCCTTGTCTTCCTGAATCTTGCGCGCATATTTATGCGCGTCCCCGTCGGCACCAGACGTAGTTCCACCCGTGGTAACGGGCGACATCCCGCGCCTTACGAAACAAATCCCGGTTATTTTTCGTATGACGCTCGTTGATATAGAAGCGCCGTGCAGGACCGGGAATACCCAAGTCGGCGGACGTCGCACCTCGGCGCACACGCGCGCTCGACAGTGCAACTCGTCGCGCATCTGCGCGACAAGCCAGGCGCACACTGAGGGGGCGGGGCCTACGCTCTGGGCCGGTGGCGTCCGTTGAAACGATGTGGCGAGGACCAACGCGCTCAGCACAAGAAATATCTCGCTGTTCCAACTTAACGCCTAGCTTTGCGGCTATCTGCAAAGCTGTGTGAACCGCATTCTCGCCGTTGACCTCGGGTAGGTTCGAAATCTCCACATCAAACGACAGTAACTAACTGGTCCCGGTCATCGATATCGCGTTTTAGTTGAGCTACTACGCTATGCATATCTGATTGGTCCCGTACTGGTATTTGTTTTTCCAGAGTGATAACACGCTCATCTAATTTCTCCAGATTCTTCTGACATGCCGTGACTGAAGCTCTTATTTCTGCCATCTCTTCCCGAAACAGCAGCAGTTCTTTATTTATGCTGCGCATATTATCACGAAAAATACGCAGCTCTGACGTGATGTCCTCATTCAAAGACTGTGCTGTTTCTACGGTCTCTGTCGTGGCAACGCTGGCCGATAGACGTGGGTCACCAGAGTCAGCTGTGGTAGACAATTCCGTTGCGTCACCCGCTCGGTATGCAGGGCTCCGGCTTACAACCTGATACGAACCGCTGCCCCTTACCGGAGTTTCAGCTTTGTTGTCCGTTGGCCTGGTTTTTTTACACTCAGGGCATTGCCATGTCTGAGCTATCAGACCAGATGCTGGTAAAGCCACACAGCGACGATGATACATGGCGCTACATCGGTGACATCTCGCGGCGTCTGCCGGAGATATAAATCGACCGCAACCACCACACTTCGACATACTGTAGCGGAGTTAAGCTGACTGCAGGTGTAGGTGATACAGTGGTGAAGCGCTAGATGGCGCTGTACCGGTAAAATTGATAATAGTTAGTTTTTAGGTAGTAAACAATGACACTAGCGCCGTGCATATAAGCACTAGGTGGTCTAAGGGGGCGCACACGCTGGAAATATGTCACTGCCAATAAGACGTTTTATATTTGTAAAATCACTTCACATTCACTCAGGTAAGGGTAGATATCACTGCCTCAAAAGGTCAAAGTATTTATCGTTATTGTTTTTGTCCTTACACTCCACGTAAACTCCTTCGCACAATATATGTTGTAACTACTTAGTTTATAAGTCTTGCTACAATAAAAAAACCGGTCAAGTGCGAGTCGGACTCGCGCACCGAGGGTTCCGTACAAACCTGTAGGTATATAAGTAAAAGTTCACCAGTCATAGTTATGGTAATTTTATTGCCAAATGAAATCCATAACATCAGTATGGAAAGCTGGAGGAGCATAAATTAAAGAAAAAGGTGTCTTTGTCGTTTGTAATCAGTCATCCTTTATTTTATATTAACATATATCGCTTATTTTATAATATAACTTAAATACCTATACTAGCCTTGCAGCAGCCTTGCAAAAGTCTGCTGATGAATGATGGTAAGATTTTTTATCAAAGTTATTGATTTACAAAGCTTTTAGTGACTTTTAGAAATCTGTTACAAAAATACTTATAAAGTACAGAATAATTAGCAAAAAGGTTTGAAGACTATGTAATTATTTGTCCACTGCTGGACATAGGCCTCTCCCAACATGCACCACAGCACACGGTCCTCAGCCTTCCGCATCCTTAATCTGGGCTATATGCCGTTGCTTCGTACCAAATTTCAAGATTTTGAGTTCACGGGAAGTACCCTGTAGGTTTTAATTCCCTTGCGAGTAGTCGCGAGTTTGAAAATATGATTATATTGCTCTTTCTTTTGATTGCATAGACATAGAAGTTTGATTTTGTTACAGCCTAACGGTGTTATATACTTGAGCATTTGCTATGAATTTCAATTTAATACCTCTACGCGTTCAAGAGAAAGGGGTAGTAACTTTAAATTTATTAAAAATATTTTTTTTATTTGATTTAACTAAAAATTTACGGTTTTCGCAATTTTTCCTTTATATGTGCTATAAGGCGTTGCTTCGTACCAAATTTTAAGATTATGAGCTCACGGAAAGTACCCTGTAGGTTTTGATTCACTTGCGAGTAGGCGCGAGTTTGAAAATATGCTTATATTGCTCTTTCTTTTGATTGCGTTGACATAATCATAATCATAATCATTTATTCATTCATTGCATTTTGGGTATTACATGCTCACACATTATTAAATTGTTTCACCAAAATCTGCCTAAATAGGCGTATGAATATATTGAACTTGCAGAAAAAATAAAATATACATTACAATGTCAAACCTGATCAAATATAAAACAAAAATAATCTAATTTGATAATAAAGCAATAACAATGTCAAAAATTCATGTCAGTAACCAAGTAAAATGTAAAATAAAAATGTCAATCGTAGTTCATGTCAGTAAGTAAATGGAGTTATTAAATTAAAATAATAGAATAAAAAGTATAATCAAATGTATGTCACCGTTTAAGTTTTAAAATTAATAAATGAAAAGAAGATATAAGAAATAACATCAATTTAAAATATTATAACTAATTAAAATCCATTTTTATCATCCAAGAACTCATTGACAGTATAATAGCATTTTTGTATTAATATCTGTTTTAATTTATTTTTAAATATTCCTTTTCCATAAAGCTTTATCTGACATGGTATTTTATTATAAATTTTTGGCGCTATACATAGTAAGCTTTTGCTCATCAGGCTTGTTTTCGCGCTATGTAGACATAGTCTGTTGTTATTACGCCTATTTCGCTTGACAACATCAGATATGCGTTGGAATAAATGAGGATTAGCCTGTACAAATAATGCTACCTCCAGTTTATATAAAGACGGAAGTGTCAGGATGCTGTATCTGATAAAGTACGGTTTACAACTGTCTGTTGACTGCAATCCAAACATCGCTCGTACGCAACGCTTCTGAGCTTTGAAGACCATTATACTATGTGTAGAGTTCCCCCAAAATATTACATCATAACGTAATATTGAGGCGGCAAGACTGTGATACGCAGTTAGGACAGCGTCGATATTAACTATTGTTGATATTTTATGAAGAGCATATGCAGAACTGCTAACCCTCTTACATAATTCGGCAACGTGATTCTTCCAATTCAGTTGTTTGTCAACTACTATGCCCAAGAACTTTGCAGAGTCTACTTCACGTATGTAATTATTATTATAACTGACATTTATACTATTATTGACTTGCGGCCTTTGACTGAAATGCATGACGAGTGTTTTAGTCAGATTTATTTTCAAGTTATTGTTGTCTAACCAGCTAATAATTGAGGATAGACAACTATTGATCTCATTTTGATATTGTTCTACAGTACTGCACTGGATAGATACAGTACTGTCATCCGCAAATAAAGACATTGGATGTATCGTACATTTGGGCAGATCATTAATGTAAAGTAGGAACAAGAGCGGACCTAACACGCTGCCTTGAGGTACACCATACTGGACTAAGCGTTTGTCGGATTCATATGTTTCCTCCCTTTTTGTGCGGGTATTTACTATTGAAATATGGGTAACTTGTGATCTACTGGAAAGGTAGGATTTTATTAGGTCTTGTATGTTCCCTCGAATTCCATAAGAGTTCAGTTTTTTTAATAGTATGCAGTGATCCACATAGTCAAAAGCTTGCGTCATATCGCAAAATATGGCGCATATAGGGGACCTTTTATCGACATTGGTGATTATTGTTTTGTAGAAATCGTATATGGCTAAGTCTATGCTTGTATTTTGCCTGAAACCTTTCTGCTCGGTACATAGTAACTTGTTGCTTTCCAAGTAGGCATGCAGTTTGTTATTAATGTATCTTTCAAATATTTTTGAAATGATGGGTAGCAGTGCAATTGGTCTGTAAAATTCCATTAACTCTTTGTCTTCTTTTTTAAACAAAGGTTTTATTATGGTTGTTTTTAATTTGTCAGGATATTTACCATTACTAATGCATAAATTTAATATTTGAGATAAATGTCCACTTATATCTAAATTAACAATTTCAATTATTTTAGTCGTAATGTCATCAAAACCTACACTATTTGTATTTCTTAGTCCAGAGATAATTCTTTGTATGTCATGTGGTATACTAGGTGTCATGAAAAATGAGTTAGCTGTACTACCAATAGACGTTGTCACATTTTTTCCGCATCCCGATATAGGCTTTATTTTATCAGTATAGTAATTATTAAATGCATTAGCAATTTTTTCGGGTCAGTAATAATGTGATTATCTACTTTAATCCTGGTAATATTGTGGCGGGGGATATTCAATCTTGTCTTATTTATTATACCCCATGTTGTTTTAGATTTATTTGATGAATTTTGAATTTTATAATTATTTTGTGCACGTTGCGTAAGCCTTATTATCTTTTTAAATAATTTTGAATAAGTTCGGTAGATAAGTTTATTTTTAGTCGAAGGTTTCAGTCTGAAACTCCATAATAGTTGTTTTTTCTTAGCACTGCATTTTTTTATGCCCCGCGATATCCATTTTGGTTTCATATTAACATGTATAGTGGTGAATTTATAAGGAAAACATAGATCATAGAAAAGTTTAAAGTTTTCGATGAAATAATTATATGCTTTATTAGGATCAGATTCTTCATAGATGTAAGAAAATGAAAAATTATTTAGGCATTCTTTAAATTTCTGTATATTTTCTGAGCAAAAGTCTCGAGTCTTTTTTCTCCAAGCTTTAATTGAAGGTTTTTGTACGCGAAATTGTAGCAGCTGTGCAGTATGATCAGACAAGGCAAATTCTAACACTTCCGCTTTACACATTTTTTTTTAAATTGTGAGCAAAATTATCGATGCATGATTTACTTATCAATCTAGTCGGTTCTTTTAAAGCTAGTGTCATATTATAATTTAACAATAAACTTTCAAAATCTAGAGTAACATTATTTTGTTTCATTAAATCTATATTAAAATCGCCTGCAATTACAATATTTTTATACATTTTTTTATTTAAAAGTTTCAGCATTGCTTCCAGCCTGTTAACGAACGTGTTCAAGTTCTCCGCTTTGGGCTCTCTATAAACACATACAATGATAATCCTATAACTTACAAGTTCTATTGCACAGCATTCAAACAGTCCTGATACCGAAAGTTTTTTAATTTCATGTAGCTCGTTCCATTGGTTACCATTTTTCACAAGAATGCACGCTCCTCCTCGTTTAGAGTTGCTTCTACTATAACAAGCTGCTAGACAATAGTTTGGCAATTCTAAATAAGTTTCATAGCCATCCATCATGAAATGCTCTGTGATACACAATATTTCTACATTTATTTTCCTATCAATGAGTTCTTCAAGACATATTGATAGTGTGTTTGACTTGTTTATTAAACCAGCAATGTTTTGATGGAGAACATAGATATTATTGTAGACGAAAAAAATCATCGGTCTGTTTATGGTTTAAGATATGTTCATAAGAAACCGATGCATTGTGTTTCATATCTTCAGTTGTTTTATCTATATTCCTCTGCCCAAACAGGTTGAGATCAATTAATATTTTATTCATTATTCGACTGTATATATTTTTCAAGCCATGTTTGTTTATTTTGCCAGTTGTGATAGAAAACATGTCAAGCGATAGGTCGCGATTGCTATCGAACAAGTAAGCGTAGTCATTCTTCTGGAGATCTAGACAGATTAGCTTATTGAACATTTCTACTTTAAAATTATAGATAGGAGCTCCTGTAATGTATGTTGGAACACAAATAACCATATTAGTGTGCTTAATTGTTTGCAAAGACTCTCTTAGATTATTTATTACATTTATGTAGTTGCTCTCATCCCTAACATCATTTTGTCCGATAAAAATTATACAATAGTCATTAAAAGTAAAGTTCATAACTTTTGATTCAATATTTCTTATTAGTTCTTTAGTAGTGCAATTTGGCATTATATAATGGCAATAATCAAAGTAGTCTGAGAAAGTTTCGTTTATTGCCGACAAAGATCCTCTTGTTCTGCTACTACTAAGTATACATAACTTGTTCTTATTTGTAATATCCGTGTCGTAATTACCAGTTGCCTTTTCTATCTTTTGATTAAACGAATTGCTATCTTTCGGGGTAGTTTCTTGTTCCGTTGGGTTATGTTGTGTATGGGTACTGACATGAGGTGTTTGTTCAGTTTTATTATGTGTGATTGCAACGCTTTTAAAATTATTATGATTTTTCATGTTTTTTCGTAAAGGTGTTAAACTTTTTTTAGCAGGAGATGAACATATTTTTTTATACATGTTCATTTTTTTAACCATATCTTGTAGGTCACATTTTAATTGATAATTTTCACTATTCAAATTTTCAATTTCTTCATGAGCACTTAGTAATTCCATTGACAACTTCTTATTTTGTTCGATCAAGTTACCTAAAGTGTCACTGTTATCGTGTAGACTGTCCGGAATGCTCAGCATAGTGGTGTCAAATATAGTTTTCTCGTTCGTCATTACAGTTATGTCTGTTAATGAACTTGTTCTATATGGTTTGCGTTGTGTGATATTGTTGCTGTCGAGATCCATATTAATTTACTCAGTTTTCTTCAAATATAATTAATATGATATTTCTAATCAACTTAATTACGTGTGTGTATCCAATGAATATATGTATGTATGTCCAATGTATATATTTATGTATGTCCAATGAAATAATGTATATATTTATTTATGTCCAATCAATAATGTCAATTTCAAAATTAATTCAATTCATACAGTGCAGCGAGAATCTCATTCCACAATTTTAATGGCAACACCAATTCTATTTAGTCGTTCATTCATTAGTAATAAATCGGTTGGCACATCACTAGGTTTTGTTCTATATTGTCTTTGAAATTAAGAGGTATAGTCCGTTCACAGTTATTTTACCTCTAGCTGTTAGATTGGCCAACCTGGGCGTTGTGTTGCTATATTTGGTATATAGTACTCCCATTTTAAATATACATTATTTCTAAAAATGTATTTACTTTTTATTGCCTACGCGATCGTATTAAAAATATTTGGAAGTAATATTTGTAACAAAACTTCTTGATATTGGCATGGCTATATGCATGTATATTTATTTTCTTACGAAGTAACTAATTTCCTATGAAGATAAGTAGTTATAATAAAAATGTTGTCTATTTAATATAGAAAGGTAAACGCATCATAATTACGTCGACGTGAGGTTCTAATGATCAAATACAAAAACTGCAAATTTAATTTTCATATTTATTTTGAATAAGAATGATGTGGGTGTAATATTACACCTCTACCTACCCCTTCATGGAAACAGGCCTGAGTCTATAAAAATGATCCATGTGGACTGCCCATGTTATGATGATTCGTAACTCCTGTCAGATTCTCGGACTGCCCATGATGATTCGTAACTGCTGTCAGATTCTGTATCAGACTCAGAATTTAATTCTATTATGAACCTGTCCATTTCAGCATCCGTAGACCCATCTGTTTCACGAAGCTTGTCTTCAATGTGGCGCACATGTTTGCATTGTTTTTGTCAGTTTTCTGCAGTGATAGATTGAAAAGCTTCTTCAGCTAAATTCACAATGTTGGCTGCCTCTTGCCCTAAATTTTTGCTTGTGACTCGCCTTTTAATGAGACTCCACATAAATTCAATTGCGTTTGCGGCCATGAGCTTCAAGCATTTGAATTTTTGAAGCATTTCCACTAATATTGGGTAAAATGTTATGCATGGGCAACCCAATTTTACATTCCTGTCATCACAGAGTACAATTCCAACATGAAGAAAATAAACACCGACATGTGTCAGAGGTAAAATAACTGTGAACGGACTGTACAAAGGTCAGTTATCATGAGATGTCATAAAATTTGTATATCGTTTGAAAAGTTTGTTTTCTAACGGCTCATAATTATTATAATGACCTGTTTTCAATTGCTAGGATGCTCACTGTGCGTAAATATTTTATGTAAGTGATTGTACGTACCATACCGCAGGTTGCCAGCGTACGAAATGCACTACACTTGATAAAACAATGTGTTCCAATATTTGTACGTGATGGTGGTAACTCAGTGTATATTTGTTGTGCACTGTCGAAAACGTTTTATGTGATATATTGGATGATGATCGTCACTAAAAATCACAATCCCAGTAGTAATTACAGGTAATACTTATAATTTACAAATTAGCAATATTCAACTTTGTTTACTCTTTACTGTCACTTTGACTAAATTAATATTAGACATAGAAGCTTGATTTTGTTGCAGCCTAACGGTGTTATATACTTGAGTATTTGATATTAATTTCAATTTAATACCTCCACGCATTCAAGAGAAAAGGGTAGTAACTTTAAATTTATTAAAAATATTTTTTATATGCTGTAACTAAAAATTTACGGTTTTCGCAATTTTTCCTTTATAAGTGATATAAGACGTTGCTTCGTACCAAATTTCAAGATTTTGAGTTCACGGGAAGTACCCTGTAGGTTTTGATTCCCTTGCGAGTAGTCGCGAGATTGAAAATATGATTACATTGCTCTTTCTTTTGATTGCGTAGACAAAGAAGTTTGATTTTGTTACAGCCTAACGGTGTTATATACTTGAGCATTTGCTATGCATTTCAATTTAATACCTCTACGCGTTCAAGAGTAGGGGGTAGTAACTTTAAATTTATTAAAAATATTTTTTATTTGATGTAACTAAAAATTTACGGTTTTCGCAATTTTTCCTTTATATGTGCTATAAGGCGTTGCTTCGTACAAAATTTTAAGATTATGAGCTCACGGAAAGTACCCTTTAGGTTTTGATTCACTTGCGAGTAGGCGCGAGTTTGAAAATATGCTTATATTGCTCTTTCTTTTGATTGCGTCGACATAGAAGCTTGATTTTGTTGCAGCCTAACGGTGTTATATACCTGAGTATTTGATATTAATTTCAATTTAATACCTCTACGCATTCAAGAGAAAAGGGTAGTAACTTTAAATTTATTAAAAATATTTTTTATATGCTGTAACTAAAAATTTACGGTTTTCGCAATTTTTCCTTCATATGTGATATAAGAAGTTACTTCGTACCAAATTTCAAGATTCTGAGTTCACGGGAAGTACCCTGTAGGTTTTGATTCACTTGCGAGAAGGCGCGAGTTTGAAAATATGCTTATATTGCTCTTTCTTTTGATAGCGTTGACATAGAAGCTTGATTTTGTTGCAACCTTACGGTGTCATATACTTGAGTATTTGATATGAATTTCAATTGAATACCTCCATGCGTTCAACAGAAAGGGGTAGTAACTTTAAATTTATTAGAAATATTTTTTTACATGCTGTAACTAAAAATTTACGGTTTTCGCAATTTTTCCTTTATAAGTGATATAAGACGTTGCTTCGTACCAAATTTCAAGATTTTGAGTTCACGGGAAGTACCCTGTAGGTTTTGATTCCCTTGCGAGTAGTCGCGAGTTTGAAAATATGATTACATTGCTTTTTCTTTTGATTGCGTAGACAAAGAAGTTTGATTTTGTTACAGCCTAACGGTGTTATATACTTGAGCATTTGCTATGCATTTCAATTTAATACCTCTACGCGTTCAAGAGTAGGGGGTAGTAACTTTAAATTTATTAAAAATATTTTTTATTTGATGTAACTAAAAATTTACGGTTTTCGCAATTTTTCCTTTATATGTGCTATAAGGCGTTGCTTCATACCAAATATTAAGATTATGAGCTCACGGAAAGTACCCTGTAGGTTTTGATTCACTTGCGAGTAGGCGCGAGTTTGAAAATATGCTTATATTGCTCTTTCTTTTGATTGCGTCGACATAGAAGCTTGATTTTGTTGCAGCCTAACGGTGTTATATACCTGAGTATTTGATATTAATTTCAATTGAATACCTCCATGCGTTCAAGAGAAAGGGGTAGTAACTTTAAATTTATTAAAAATATTTTTTTATATGTTGTTTGTAAAAATTTACGGTTTTCGCAATTTTTCCTTCATATGTGATATAAGACGTTGCTTCGTACCAAATTTCAAGATTCTGAGTTCACGGGAAGCACCCTGTAGGTTTTGATTCACTTGCGAGAAGGCGCGAGTTTGAAAACATGTTTATATTGCTCTTTCTTTTGATAGCGTTGACATAGAAGCTTGATTTTATTGCAGCCTTACGGTGTTATATACCTGAGTATTTGATATAAATTTCAATTGAATACCTCCACGCGTTCAAGAGAAAGGGGTAGTAACTTTAAATTTATTAAAAATATTTTTTATACGCTGTAACTAAAAATTTACGGTTTTCGCAATTTTTCCTTTACAAGTGATGTAAGACGTTGCTTCGTACCAAATTTCAAGATTCTGAGTTCACGGGAAGTACCCTGTAGGTTTTGATTCCAATGCGAGTTTGAAAATATGTTGCAATTTGCAGCATATACGGCTGTATCTTTTGATTGCGTTGGATTAGAAGTTTGATTTTTTTACTGGTCTATAGAACCGTAGATTCGAGTATTTAGTATAAATTTCAGTTTGATACCTCCACGCATTCCTGAGAAAAAGGGTCTTGACAGACGGACGGACAACAAAGTGATCCTATAAGGGTTCCGTTTTTTCCTTTCGAGGTACGGAACCCTAAAAATCACCTTTTTAAACTGTTTTTAATTTTATTTATGTAGACAACAACAAAGGTCAATCCACTGGTTTGACATTCGTGACGTCACTGTCACCATGTGTACATAACCTCAATCAGTAATTGTTTGACTTGTATCGTTGAAATCTAGCAATAATTTGTTGTTGTTAGTATTAATAAGTCAGTTTGTTTGGATACATAACAGTTATATGTATCAATTAGTTTAGTTAATGGTTAATTGCATGTATTGAGTTTGAAACATTATAACAACCAAACTTGACCTTACATTGATAAACCTTGGTTGTTATAATGTGTTGATAATATTTGTTTGAAATAGAAATATTATTTGTGATAGGTCAAGTCGATTAAATCGATTTAGTAACGTTTAGTTTAGTCTATTGTAAATTTTGACTATGGTCACACTGAACTGTCAATTTCCGTTTCTGAAAATTAGCCCACGCGCTGTATCTTGTTATCTTGTAATCACGCAGGTTTTGTAATTTTGAGTTTTCAGTTAATTATAGTAATTTACAACCTCGCAACCGTCGCTATATGAAGTTGTCCGACGAGGTTGTGAGCGATTGACAAAAATGCTCTCTCGCCTGGTTTTGTAATTGAAATAAATTGTTCGCCTTTTGGAAAGCTCGTCCTAGCAGCTTCGCGAAGTGATAAAGGATAAAATTATAAGTAACCTTATAAGGAACATTGTAAAAATTGTGTGAATCAACGCCAACGTGCACGTGGTTGGTGCCCGACGACTTCGCTGATGAAGGATGCCGATCTGGATCTCGAGTGGTGGTGATTCAAAACGATTTCTTTGTTATTTTGGCCAAAATTATGAGTTAATCTTATAGGTCCACTCAAGAACATCATCAGGAGCATCAGTGAAGATTTGGTAAGTCAATCAATATTGTAATTTGGATTTCAATTCATCACTGTGCAACGCAGTGCATTGTGTTTGGGTCTTTGCCTTACCGTGATCAGGTGGATGTATAACAAACTTCGACTGCGCACCCTGAACAATTACCTACCTGCCTACGGTAACTCTAGACAATATTGTTAGTTAACACAAACTGGTATCTACAGTTGTAATATATAACACACTTAATCTGTCTATTGCAAATAGTTAATTAATTGATTTAAAGTTAAAATTTTAATTTGCTGTAAGTTATAAACCTTTGAATAACTTTGTCCTTATGTCAATATATTGAAACAAGCAGATTTGGAGCTTGTTATATAATTTTGTTGGGCAGTAAATACATGTCACTTGCTTGTACCAGCAGTAAACAGGCTAATACTTTGTTGGTTTCAAAGAATTCACAAATACTAAGTTTTAATTGATAATATTATTTAACGCATGTGCAGCTCTTTTGAAACTTAATATGTCAGCTATCAAGGACTTGCGTGCGGCTGCTGGTGCCATTGCATCAGATTTGCGCTAGTTTGCCTCAGCCAGTGCCTTGGTGAACCGGCCTGATCGCCAGCAGGCCTTACTACAAAGGTATGAGCGGATCGATGATCGCCTGGCAAGTTTGGAACAGCAATTTCGCACTTTCAGCGCTTGCTGTCTCGAAGTGTCAGTTAATGACTTCACCACTGACCAGCGAAATAGAGTCAGCGAAGATTATGCCCAGGTCTTAGACCTGTATGATGTTGTCTCCAACTGTGCAAGTCAGTTAATTGCCGAGAGGGACGGGCAACCCGGCTTGAAGCAGGAGCTTCCTAGGACAGCACCGGGACTGGTGAGTAGGCTTCCTTCTTTAGACCTCCCGCATTTTGATGGCTGCCTAGGAAGCTACCTGGGCTTCGTTAATTTGTTTGACAGTCTGGTCGATGACAGGGCTGACCTTAGGCCGGCACAAAAATTGGCATATTTGATGTCGGTTCTGGACGGGGAGGCCAAGGGCCTCATCCAGCATCTGCCCGTGTCTGACGAGGCGTACCAGACGGCTCGGGACTTAATTACCCGTAGGTACCACAACAAGCGTGGCCTCGCCGACACGCATATTGAACAGATTTTGAGTTTGCCCACGCTCACCCGTGTCTTTGGGTTGCGCACCCAACTTTTGAACCCGCTTTTGGTGGCAATCAACGCACTTAAGTGCTTGGACCTGCCCGTGGACCAATGGTTCTACCTATTGGTGCACATCGTGCTCAAAAACTGCCTGTCGACCTGAGGTCGCGTTTTGAACAGCGCTTTGGTGGGGATAGCGCGACCCATCTGCCCCCCTTTGCTGACTTGGAGAGGTTTCTCGAGGATGAGTGCCGGGTCTTGGATAACTCCGGTGGTGACACACCGGCTAAGTCGCAGCCGCCCAAGATCAAGGAGCAGGCTCGCGTTCACACCCGAGCCAATGTTGATCGGCGCCCTCCTCGCTTTGCAGTCACGCACAGCCCAGCGGAGTGTTCTTACTGCAAGGTCACGGAGCACAGAACGGCCAGTTGTAGGGCATTCTTGGAGCTTCATGTCGCCTCTCGTAGGCGCATCGCGAAATCCCGCCGCCTTTGCTTCTCTTGTTTGGGGTTCCACTACCAGCCACTACCAGACTGCCCAAACTCTCGCCCCTGTCCTCACCGTGGAGGACAGCATTTGGACATACTCTGCATGAATGCCAGAGGGGTAGGCCGCTTGTCCAATTAGCCGACGACGCGCACAGGCGGGTGTTTTGAAGGTGGCAGCCGAGGCTCACTGGCGCGCAGCCGAGAGTCGCCTCGCTCAATTGATCGCCACTCACCCCGCTTGGAGAGCCGTAGCGTGCGCACGCCTCCTCTCTCTCACGCAACTGAATGTGCGACTGCTCAACGTCACCAGCACCTTGACTGCTGCCCCAGGTATTCCCCTCCTTTGGCGGAGCGTCCCCGCCTTGACTCGCGCCCACCTCGTTTTGGGCGGGTGCGTCATTATGACTTTGAGGATTTCAAGCCGCACCCTCATTTTGATTTGCCTGGTCCTGGCCAACGGTCGCCGCCCAGGCAACAATAGGTCATTGATCCCTGCCCTATAACGCCAACCTCCCCCATTTAGACCGTTATCGTACCAACGGTTGCTGTTAGGGTCTGGGGACCCACGGGGACCTCTGTTGTTGTCCGTGCTATATTGGACACAGGTTCACAAGGTTGCATTGTTTCCACTTATTTGGTAGGGCAGGTTAAATTAAAAATGGGCTCTTTTTCCAATTGTGTACGGGGAATAGGTGACATAGCATCTATTGTTGAAGGGCAAGTTAAGGTTTTGTTTGCCCCTGTTGAATCTTCACACCCGAGGATTAAAACCTCGGCTATTGTGCTGAAGAATATTTTGGGTATGCATCCACAGAAGCAGCTACCTGCTGCTGTGGTGAATTTGACATCGGGATTGGAACTGGCAGACCCCAAATTTGACACACCGAGACAAACCGATTTGTTGATTGGCGCTGATGTCCTCGGTGGAATTTTGATTGGTGGGAAACGGGTCTTGGTGCCAAATGGTTTGACTGCCATCCCGACCATGGGGCTTATTCACTATGACCATTTTGAAGTCTTAACGTGTCTTAACGTGCTAGTTACCCACGTCGGCACGTTATTGGCTTATACGGTATTCACTATGTCAACTTCAAGTTTGACAAGCACGGTAGCGCACGTTTCGAACACGGTTTTAGTTGTCAAAATTCCGTGAGCTAAGAGGTCACGTAACATGCACGTAACGCGTTTATTGTAAAACGATAGAGGATAAATAAGTACAAGTTTATTTGTTTTATATTATTTTCAGTGTCCGTTAGTGGTTAAATGCTAAGTTTATTTGCTTTTTTATTTACCAGTGTCCGTGTCAAAGTTATTTAATTAAATATTATGTTTTATGAAAATTGACGCCTGTCGCTGGCACCAGCGTCTCACTCGTCTTTGGATAAATAATAAATCCATTATGATTTATTAGATTCTGTAGATTTGGGCTATTTGCTGCACTAAACGGACTTATATTTTTTATTATTTTGTAGCGCGACTGCAACTGTCATGTCTGTCATCAATGTCATCATTATGTTTTCGTTCAAAAATTGACTTAAGTACAAAAGATGCACTAAACTTTGAAGATATATTTTTTATTTTGAGGTTGTACCTGGCGAAATTGAACTAAAATAATATAATTTAAGTTTTATTAACCTTTTTTATTTGTACTGTAGCTTATACTGAAAATTACAAGTTAGTAAAATAATATATATAAAATCGAAATTGAGCCGGCAAACCGGCATTAAGTTTTATGAACGAATGTTGTGAAATTGATAACTAGGCATAGACAAGCTGTCTTATGGCATACTGAATACAATATTTTGATTGACGTGGTACGTCACGTTACTGAATCACGTAAACGTCTAGTGCGCGTCACGACGACACACGTCTTGAGCATGGTATTTCAGTGGTCATAGTGAATAAGCCCCCATATTTGGATTTGCTTTGATGGGACCTGTACCTAGGGACCCCCCTCCACCCGAACTTGATAATTTGTTGGCTGTAGGCTCCGCTCTCTCTGATGCGGTTCAGAGGTTTTTGGAGGTAGAGGAGCCCCGTCACGCTGCCCGTTTGAATTCAGAACATGTGAGCTGTTCTTCCAGAACAACACTGGTCGACTCCGTTCTGGTCGGATCATTACGTAGCTACCTTTTCTGTCTGTTCGGCCTCCGCTTGGTGAGTCACGACCCTAAGCCGAAAAGAGGTTGTTGACTATGGAGCGTCGCATGGGTCGTGATCTGGAGCTCAGGCAGAAGTATATTGAGTTCATGAGAGAATATGAACAATTGGGACACATGTCTGTGTCAAATTTGGATTGGCGTTCGGTGGAGCACTACTTTCTCCCGCATCATGCGGTATTGAAGCCATCAACTGGCAAGCTGCGCACGGTGTTTGATGGTTCTGCGCAGACTTTTACAGGCGTATCCTTGAACCAATGCTTGCATTCTGGTCCCAAGTTGGTCAAGGACATTTGTGACGTCATCACCAGCTTCCGACGACATCAGGTTGTCTTTGTGGCCGATATAAAAATGATGTTCAGGCAGACGATTATCCACCCTGATGACCGTCGTTTCCAGCTGATCCTTTGGAGAGAGAATCCTCGCGATCCCATGGTCGTCTACGAGCTCAATACTAATACGTAGGTATGGGTTAAGGTCAAGCCCCTACTTGGCAATACGTTCTCTTTGGGAGCTCGCAGACCGCGAAGGCTTACGTTTCCCACGAGCCTCCGCCATCTTGAAAAACGATATTTACGTGGATGACATTTGTTCTGGCGCCTCCACAGCGGACGAGGCAATCCTCCTGCGGGACGAATTGATAGGTATTTTGGCCTCCGCTGGTTATGAGTTGCGCAAATGGATCTCCAACTCACCAGCGCTTTTGGAGGGCTTACCCGAGGATCATCAGCAAGATCCACATCTATTTGAGATTGTTGACAACCCGGCCATGATGGCTGTTCTCGGCGTTCAGTACAGACTAGTCCGAGACATCTTTACGTATAATGTTGACATGAAATTGCCTTGTTCTTGGACTAAACGTCTCGTATTGTCTACTGTCGCCAGAACCTTTGATCGAAATGGTTGGATTTGTCCTGTCATATTTTGGGCAAAATGCTTCTTGCAGAAGCTTTGGACAGCAGGATTGACCTGGGACGAACCTCTGCACGGCACTCTTGTTGAGGAATGGACCTCTTTTGTATCCTTACTTCCTGCCGTCAACGAGACCTCCTTGCCTCGTCCCATCCTTCCTCCCGGGAAGTACAAGGCAACCATTCACGGGTTTTGTGATGCCTCGGAACGTGGTCACGCGGCCGTGGTGTACTTGCGCACAGTCAGTGCCTCAGGTCAGGTGAGAGTTTCCCTGATCATGGCGAAGAGCAAGGTTATTGCACCTCTTCGGACATCTCTGACCATCCCGAAATTGGAGCTCTCGGGAGCAGCCCTACTTGTACGCTTATTGAACCACGTGTCTAGTACTTTGGGTAAAAGCATTTGTATTAATGGGACCTACGCCTAGACAGACAGCCAAATTGTTCTTAGCTGGTTGAAGGCTTCTGTCCACACCTTGGAGGTATTTGTCGCTAATCGCGTTTCCCAAATACAAAAATCTGAAGTCAAGCTTGTTTGGAGACACGTGCCAGGTGAGCTCAACCCCGCTGATTGTGCCTCGCGCGGATGCTTGACGCCTAGTTTGATAGGTCATTCGCTGTGGTGGGGTCCGGAATGGTTGAGTCGACCAGAAATTGATTGGCCTTGAACGCCAGTTTTGAATACTTCTAATTTGCCGGTTCTACGAACACTCGCTCTTGAGAAGGTGGAATGCGCCCTCGACCCTGATTTTTTGTTAAATCGCTACAGCTCCCTCGACAAGTTGTTAGGTGTTACTGCTGTTACTGTTACTTACTGATTTAATTTTAGGCACCCACACCAGAAACGTCTGACACCGTTTCTCTCACCACAGGAACGACAGGAGTGTCTCACCTTTTGGATTCGTTCTGTCCAATTGGCGCATTTTGAGAAGGAGATTGCTATCCTTAAGTCAGGGAGATCGAAATTATCGGGAGCTGTATCTAAATTGAACCCCTTTTTGGACGATACGGGTCTCTTGCGCGTTGGAGGGCGTCTCAAGAACGCCAACCTCCCTTACGGGGCACGTCGGGTGACGTGCCCGTGCGCCCTTTTGTTACCCAAGGACGGTCATTTGGTACGCTTGTTGGTAACTGACCGTCACCTCAAGAATTCGCATGCTGGTTGTAATGCGCTGTTGGCCATTTTGCAACGCGAGTTTTTGATTTTGTCTGCCCGAAGAATTATTGAGAGTGTAGTCTTTCGCTGCATACCTTGCTATAAGCTCAAGGCTTCTACCATGCAGCCGTTGATGGGAGACTTACCGGCAGATCGCGTAACTGAGAGCAGTACGTTTGACGGTGTTGGCACGGACTTCGCTGGTCCCTGTTTGGTTAAAACGTCGACACTTCGAAACAACAAGACTGTTAAGGCCTACTTGTGTGTTTTTGTTTGTCTCTCCACAAAGGCCGTACATTTAGAACTGGTCTCCTCGCTTACGACCGAGGCGTTTGTAGCCACATTTGACAGATTTGTATCCCACAGAGGGCTGCCTTCCTTGATCCGTTCTAATTGCGGCACTAACTTCAAGGGCACTTATAATTATTTGAATGACGTTGTTAATTTCCTTGTAACCAACAAGGCTGATATAGGCAGTAGGCTTGCCCGATGTGGGATAAATTGATTGTTTTCCCCACCAAATTGTCCACACTGGGGTGGTATATTTGAGGCCGCTGTAAAATCGGCCAAAACACACTTGCGCAGGACAATTGGTGAATCTGTCCTTACATTTGAGGAACTCGCAACTGTGTTTTGTAAGATTGAGGCCGTTTTGAACTCTAGGCCATTGTGCCCGATCTCCTCAGATCCGAATAATTTGGAAGCCCTTACTCCGGGCCATTTTTTGATTGGTCGCCCACTTGTTGCCTTGCCTGAATACCCCTATATTGATACGAGACCTGGTCGTCTCTCGCGTTTTGAATTGGTACGCCAGATTACTCAGAGCTTTTGGAAACGCTGGAATTTGGAATATTTGCACATACTCCAGCAACGCGTTAAGTGGACCGACAAGACCGATCCACCCAAGGTTGGTGACCTCGTTTTAATCAAGGAGGCTAACCTTCCGCATGGTAACTGGGGCTGATGGAGTTCCCCGACTTGCTGAGGTCTTGGTGGACGGTTAGATTCTGAGGAGAGCGGTTGCAACGTTGTCACGTCTACCAACTGATTAGCGGACCGGCAGGCCGGTCCGGGGCGGGTGGATGTTTGAAATAGAAATATTATTTGTGATAGGTCAAGTCGATTAGAGATAGGAGGCGTCGGGATGTGACGACCCCACCGCCCACTGGGAGAGCTACTCTGACGAGTAGATACTCGTCATAGTAGCTCCCCCAGTGCAAGCAGTCAACCGAAAGATGGCGGTCAAACCATCCGAACCTGGCGGAAGTAAATCCCAAGTTGCTAGATGGGCAGCAGCGTCCAGCACTAAAAACTTCCACCACTGCGATCGCCAATACGCCTGCCAAGCGTGGCGATTATGGCAAATCCCCCCATACATGAACCACACCAAATAAAAACCGGCCCCTAGTCCCCGGCGGCCCCGCTAGTCTTGGTTATGGTAGCGGCCATGGTAACGGCGGGGCAAGGGGTGCGAAGAATCTCCGGAAGAGATCGGGCTACCACCACCAACGACAATTGGCCCTGGCAACACTGAACACGTGCACACTGCGGACCGACGAGAAGATTGTTGAGCTGGAAGAAGAATTGAGCAAGTTGCGATGGGATATCATAGGCCTATCTGAAGTCCGAAGACAGGGGGAGGACTCGATAGTTCTCAATTCCGGCAACTTGCTCTTCTACCGGGAGGGCGACCAACAGTCCCAAGGTGGTGTCGGGTTTATCGTCCACAAATCTCTCGTGACCAACGTGGTAAATGTCGGTAGTGTGTCGAGCAGGGTAGCGTACCTTATACTTAGAATATCCAAGTGGTATTCGCTGAAGGTCATACAGGTATACGCTCCGACCTCGACGCACCCCGATGAGGAGGTGGAAGCCATGTACGAGGACATATCTCGGGCTATACATGGCTTCAAAACCCATTACACCGTGGTCATGGGAGATTTTAATGCGAAACTGGGCAAACGTGATGGTGATGAGCTGAGAGTGGGGCAATTTGGTTGTGGGCATCGGAATTCCCGGGGTCACTTGCTGGCTAGCTTTATGGAGAAGGAAGGCCTCTATATGATGAATTCCTTCTTAAAGAAGCGAGAATGCCGCAAGTAGACCTGGGTAAGTCCAGACGGTGCCACCAAAAATGAGATCGACTTTATCATGTCGACGAAGAGGCAGATATTCAATGATGTCTCCGTGATCAATTCACTTAAAGTGGGGAGCGATCACCGAATGGTAAGAGGCACATTGAATATCTGTACAAGCCTCGAACGGTCGAGGTTGATAAAGTCCACGCTCCGACCGGCACCGGTTCATATCCAAAACCCCGAGAGCTTTCAGCTCGAACTCAAGAACCGTTTCGAAAGCCTGGGCGAATGCGTAGATGTGGACGAGTACAGTAACGGGTTCGTGGATGCTGTCCATACAACAGGGGCTAAATTCTTTAAGCCCTAGAAAAACAAGAGAACCAGCAAGATCTCGGGTCCGACCCTCGAGCTGTTAGAGGAAAGGCGCAAGATGGTTCTGCTATCCTCCTATGACATGCCGAAATATCGGCACCTCAACAGACAGATCTCTAAGTCTTTGACTCGCGATCTCCTCCAATACAACACAAAATGTGTTCGTGAGGCGATCGAGCAGAATAAGGGATCCAAAGTGTTCCAGAGGGATCTGTCTGTTGGGCAGAGTCAGCTGACAAAGCTGAAGACGGAGGATGGCAGAATCGTATCGTCCAAACCTGAGCTCTTGGAGGAGATCGAAAGGTTCTATGGACAGCTATACACGACAACGCAACAACCCGCAAGTACTCCAGCGTCTGGATTGACCCGACACAATACCGAAGATATCCCAGACGTCAGCATGCACGAGATTAGTGTGGCCCTCAAACAGCTCAAAAACAACAAGGCGCCGGGTGATGACGGAATTACGAGCGAGTTTCTGAAGGCCGACGGTGCACCCGCTAGAGAAGCCCTCCGGAAGCTATTTAATTCCGTCATTCTCGAGGGTAAAACGCCACAGGCGTGGCACAGAGGTGTGGTGGTGCTTTTCTTTAAGAAAGAGGATAAAACCCTCTTAAAGAACTACAGACCCATCACACTTTTGAGCCACGTCTACAAGCTGTTTTCGAGGGTCATCACGAATCGTCTCGAGGGCAAGCTAGATGACTTCCAGCCTCCCGAACAAGCCGGTTTTCGTACATACGCTGCGGCAGGTTTTACAGAAGTCCGAGGAGTATAACCAGCCCATATGCTTGGCGTTTGTGGACTATGAGAAAGCCTTCGATTCGATCGAAACCTGGGCGGTGCTACAGTCTCTCCAACGGTGACGGATTGACTACCGATATATCGAAGTGCTAAAGTGTTTGTATGAAAACGTCACTATGTCAGTCCGCCTCCAGAACCAGAGTTCGAAACCTATCCAACTCCAGCGAGGAGTGAGACAGGGGGATGTCATATCCCCGAAACTGTTTACCACTGCGCTGGAGGATGTTTTCAAGCTTCTGGACTGTAATGGACTCGGCATCAACATCAACGGCGAGTACATCACTCACCTTCGATTCGCAGACGATATCGTAGTCATGGCTAAGACCATGGAAGACCTAGGCACAATGCTCGATGGCCTCTGCAGAGTCTCCCAACAAGTAGGTCTTAAGATGAACATGTGTTAAAGCGCCTACGCATTATTTCACAGCAGCGTCAATCGTACGTTATAGTTCGCTACGCGGTAGCATTAGATTAAGTTCGGCCTAACATAGTTATAGATTTGTATAGACTCCTTTTTATAAAATGTACCTGCTGTATATGATTTGGATAATCCTTCACTCTGCTTTTGTAAGCTGCAAAGATTACACGTCATCCAAAGTTTCCAAGATCGTTTTATTTCTCGAAGTCCAGTGAATCCCGCACATATGGTCCTTCGAGCCGGATGAGGAATCAGCTGATCGCATTAAAATTATCTACGAGTTTTGAGAGGATTCGTCACCAAATTATTGGACTTTGAACCGGCTTGGATATTCGTATATTTGGATCAAGTACGCCGTTAATTGGTTTAAATCGGTACCCAACACTCGATAAGGTAATATTTATCCATAATCAAGGGAATAATTATAAGGTTAGTGGATTATTGTTAATTTATTGTGTTCATTTAGGCAAACGTTGCATAGTGCTAGTTGTCCGTAATAAAGTAAATACTTTATATTAGACTGTAAATTAGTTAATATCATTTGATAAGTAGTATTAGTGCTACATTTTAACTATTTCGTCAATTAACGGCAACTATTCACATTAATTTTCATGCAGCGGTAGGTACCTAACTACCTAGTTAGCTCATGTATCACAATTTTGAGTGTTAGGTTTATTACGATATATTATTCATTGCTCATTATCGTTAATTATAACCAGATTAGCGTACTTATTGTGTAATTTTGTTAAAATATTGTATTATTGTGTTTTTTGCAACCATTAATTTGTTAAGTAGGTCGGTTGTCACTTATTAGAAAACTTTTCTGTGCAAAGTTATTTGGCTATTATTAATTGTATTTACATAATTAAAAAAGGATTTAGCAGCTTTTCTAATATTTGTGTAATTATTTGTAGATATATACATCTAGAAATTATATTTCGTAGTTATTTTCTTGTATGCGTGGGTAGGTACCTAGTAAGAAACTAAATTTAAACCACACCCTGTACCGGCGCAATTTGAGCTTTTGTTACCTAAAATTAACTTTATTTTGTATAAATTCCAGGTCGACAGCACTCGTTACCCATAATGTCCGAGGAAAAGGAGTTAGTGAAGAGGCGAGGCAGTTATAAAGGCAGGTTAACTGCATTTATTAATTATTTGGACTCGCTTGATGAAAGCTCCTTGACGAACTGTGATGTCACTGAATTGCAGCTGCGCATAGGCAAGATTGAGTGTTTGTACGACCAATATGATGAGGTTCAACTGCGTCTCGAATGTATTGTTGAAGATATTAAATTGCAGTATACTGAGCGTTCAGATTTTGAATCGTTATATTACAAATCCTTATCTAGGGCACAACATCTATTAGGTAAATATAATCAAGTAAGTCCATCAATTAATAGCGATAATAGTAAGCGTGCCAGTAAATACAAGCCAGTTAAGTTACCTACTATACAGTTACCTAAATTTAACGGTTCTTACAGTGATTGGTTAGAGTTTCGCGATTCTTTTGCGAGCCTCGTTCATTCTAATGATGAACTAGACAACATTAATAAGTTCCACTATTTGCGTTTGTCACTGGAGGGGTCCGCGGCTGTGGTACTCCAGTCAACTGAGTTTTCTGCTGACAACTACGCAGTAGCTTGGAAGATATTATGCGAACGATTTGATAACAAAAGATTGCTCATTCAGAATCACGTATCAGCATTATTTAATTTAGACGTACTGACAAAGGAATCTTCAGTATCCCTCAAAGGTTTGATAGATTCATTAAATAAGAATTTGCGAGCTTTAGAAACTTTAGGCGAACCAATTAAGCATTGGGATACACTATTAATTTACATGGTCACTCGTAAATTAGATAACAAAACATATCGTGAATGGGAGGAATATAAAAGCCGGGTAGATAAAGATAACGCGATTACTTTTGATGCCTTCATTCAATCTATGCGTAACCGTGCCGACTTTGTCGAAACTTTAGAATTGTCACGCAATAATAATCCGTCTCACACGTTATCTAATTTGCGTCCAAAGATAAAATCTATGATCACGATGCAAGGTTCTAACAATTTAAACACAACATTGACTTTAAAGGTTTGTCCTAAGTGCAAAGAGGATCATACACTGAATAATTGTCCTCAATTTCTCGCTATGAGTATTGATGAGCGTCTTAAAATATTGCCTAATTATAAAGTTTGCTACAACTGTTTACATACGGGTCATTTTGCCAATCATTGTAGAAAATCAGGTTGCAAAACATGTAAGCGTAAACATCACGCATTAATTCATTCATCGGAGCCTAGGAGTGTTAATGTCAATGCGCGTAATAAACATACGTATAACAACGCATCATCTGATAGCCCCTCTCCGCCGATATGTTTACCGTCCGCTTCTAGTGAGACAGGTAATGTTGCTCTGGCCGCAAGCGTCGCTCGTTCTTGTAAGACTTTTAGCGACGTATTATTATCAACTGCATTAGTTAAGTTATACGATTATTCGGGTCGTGAGCATGTTGTTCGTGCTATTTTGGATAGCGGCTGCACATCTTCGTTTATAACCGAGCGTTTGTGTACGCAGTTAAATTTATTAACAAGTAATGTTGACGGTTCGATATTAGGCATAAATAACGTGATTTCTCGCGTAGGCAAAACTTGTCAGGTAAAAGTGACGTCACTCAATAATAGCTATGAAGTTAAGCTTTATTGTTTTGTTTTGCCATTTATAACCAGTGATGTGCCATGTCGAAAAATAGATATTTCTGCTCTTAAGATGCCTTCTCACATCTGTTTAGCTGATCCTACGTTTTATGAGCCCGCAGATATTAATATTTTAATCGGTGCTGACCTGTTTTGGGATCTGTTAGGATCACAACAAATAAAGTTAGGCGTTGATATGCCAGTTTTATGTGAGACTAAGTTAGGGTGGATAGTTTCCGGGCCCATTACCTCTCATTGTACCAAAATGTCAAAGGACATTAGATGCAATTTTACTCAGGTTAGTGGCGATATTGAGAAACTACGAGCCGACTTAAAGACTTTTTGGGATTTAGAGGAAATAAACTCTGAAGCGTCTAATTATATGCCAGAGGAAAAGTTGTGTGAGGAACATTTTATTAAAAATACCACTCGCCTACGCGATGGTAGGTTCTGTGTTCGTATACCGCTTAAACAAAGTCCTGATGTTTTAGGAAATTCGTTCAATAGGGCTAAGCATTGTTTACATTCATTAGAACGTAGACTGAAGTACAAACGAGAATTTAGCGAATTATATCTTGATTTTATGTCAGAATACGAAAAGTTAGACCACATGAGTGAAAATAAAGTAGCAAATTTAAAGGATAATCGTAATGACTACTTTATACCTCACCACGGCATATTACGCGAGAGTAGTACGACTACTAAACTACGTGTCGTATTTAATGCAAGCAGCCCTTCGTCATCAGGTGTTTCCTTGAATGACATACAGATGGTGGGTCCTACCGTTCAGGATGACTTGTTGTCAATACTTCTTCGATTTCGACATCACAAATATGTCCTGTCGGCCGACGTTGAGAAGATGCATAGAATGATAGCCATCCATCCATCTGACAGGCACTTGCAACAAATAGTTTGGCGTAGCAATATAGACGACCCTATTAAGACCTATACATTAAACACGGTAACCTATGGCACGGCAAGCGCGCCATTTCTTGCTACTCGGTGTCTCAAACAAATAGGTCTTGATTGTAAGCATGAAAGGGTAGCTGAAATCATCCAACATGATTTTTACGTCGATGATTTGTTGACTGGTGGGGATGTTTTGAGTGAGGTTGAGTTTATACGCACTCAAGTCACAAATGCCCTGGCATCTGCTGGTATGACGTTAAGAAAATGGAGATCTAATGAACCGCTACTATTAACTGAGTCCAATCAGCCATTATTAGACCTAAGTATGGGCACTAGCGTGTCAAATAAGTTATTTGGTTTAAACTGGTTCGCAAATACTGATGAGTTAGGTTTTATAGTAAACTCGGTACCTTCTCTTAATAATACGAAACGGGATCTACTTTCAACGATTGCACGCATTTTTGATCCTTTAGGGCTTCTTTCTCCTTTCATCATCACCATGAAAATGTTGTTACAAAGCATGTGGTTAGACAAGCTTTCATGGGATGAGCCGCTAAACCCAGAACTTAAAAATACTTGGCATAATATTGTAAAATCTTTACCTCTCGTAAATGATTTAAGTATTCCACGCATTGTAGTTTGTAATGCGTATAGGTCACTTGAATTACATGTGTTTACAGATGCGTCTGAGCGCGCCTATGGTGCGTGTGTATATGTTCGTAGCATCAGCGATACTAATAAATGTATGGTCAGGTTACTGATGGCTAAAAGTCGCGTGGCCCCAATTAAGCCTACTACAATACCTCGGTTAGAGTTATGTGGTGCCTTGGTAGGTGCGCGTATTTATGAAAAAGTTTCACAAGCCTTTCGAATAAACATAAATCATGTTTATTGTTGGACTGACTCAACCATCGTATTGGGTTGGTTTCAAATGTTGCCCTCAAAACTACAACCGTTTGTGCGTAATCGTGTAGCTAAGATATTAGATAAGACGAGTAACTGCACATGGCAACACGTACCAACCGATCTGAACCCAGCAGATCTGATATCTCGTGGCGTGGATATCAGAACCCTGCAAGGGTTGGATTTGTGGTGGTCTGGACCCAAGTTCTTACACAATGAGCAGTCCAGTTGGCCGTCTCAATTGAAACTGAAAGGTTTAGCATTAGAATCTTTGCCCGAAACACGACCACACATTTCATTGAGCGCCGTTACAAATGATAATAGCAAAGATAAATTAATAGATTTTAAAAGGTTTTCAAATTATCTTAGGCTCGTGCGCTCAGTAGCATATGTTTTGCGTTTTATTAAAGCTTGTCGAAAGAAACCTTGTAATAGTAAATTTCTTACAAAGGATGAGTTACAATGCGCATTAACTTTAATAATTATTAATAGTCAACGGGACTCGTTTCCAGAGTATAAGTTACTCGTCAATAAACAGAAATTACCGAAGAAGAGCTCCCTCGTTAAGTTCAATGTTTATTTAGATCATGTTAATATAATGCGTGTTGGGGGACGCCTCGATAATTCGGAATTTTCGTTCAGTAAGAAACATCCCATTATTTTACAGTCCACTCATGATTTTACGAAGTTATTGTTTCATTATGAACATAAAAGGTTAATGCATGCAGGTCCACAATTATTGTTGGCTACGATTAGAGAATCATATTGGCCTATCGGTGGTCGTCGCTTAGCTAAAGCGTGCTACCATCAGTGTGTACGTTGTCATCGTATGAAGGGCAAAACTATTACGCCGTTGATGGGGAATCTACCCCACCAGCGACTTGTTCCAGGTGGCTACCCTTTCGACAGCACAGGCGTGGATTATGCCGGCCCTATACTTTGTGCTAGTCGTCAAGGACGTGGATGTAGGCTCGTAAAAGTTTATATCGCGATTTTTATATGCTTCACCACCAAAGCTGTCCATCTAGAGCTGGTAGGTGACTTGACTAGCAACAAATATTTACTGGCACTCTATAGATTTATTTCACGCAGAGGTAAACCTGTCAACATATATTCGGACAACGGTACCTCATTTGTTGGTGCGTACAACGACCTGTCAAAGTTTTTAAAATCACAGAGCAATTCAATAAGCGAGGATATTGCTAATCATGGAGTTAATTTTCATTTTATTCCCGCGTATACTCCTCATTTCGGCGGACTATGGGAAGCGGGTGTGAAGTCGACAAAATTCCATCTTCAACGAGTGTTGGGACATTGTAACCTTACATTTGAGGAATTGAATACCGTACTGATCCAAATTGAGGCGGTTTTGAATTCACGTCCGTTGTCTTCTGCTGCTGCTGTCTTCGGACCCCGACGATTATACTCCGCTAACGCCGGGACACTTTTTGGTTGGACGACCTCTTACTGCCCTTCCACAACCAAGTTACCAGGACTGCTCCACAACTCATGTATCACGTTTTCAACGGATTGAGCAACTCCGTCAACATTTTTGGGCACGTTGGAGTAAGGAGTTTGTTGCTGAGTTGCAACAACGAACTAAGTGGCACACATCCCAAGATGGGTTGAAGCTGAATTCCTTAGTGGTCATCAAGGAGGACCACCTGCCACCCCTCAAATGGAAATTGGGGAGAATTGTAGCTGTGCACCCAGGATTGGATGAAATCGTTAGAGTTGCCGACATTCGCACTTCAACTGGCATCATACGGAGGGCCTTCAATAGAATATGTCCGCTGCCAGTAACCACGGATTTGGTTTGAAAGCTTGGAGCTTCCAAAGCCCGGGGGCATGTTAAAGCGCCTACGCATTATTTCACAGCAGCGTCAATCGTACGTTATAGTTCGCTACGCGGTAGCATTAGATTAAGTTCGGCCTAACATAGTTATAGATTTGTATAGACTCCTTTTTATAAAATGTACCTGCTGTATACGATTTGGATAATCCTTCACTCTGCTTTTGTAAGCTGCAAAAATTACACGTCATCCAAAGTTTCCAAGATCGTTTTATTTCTCGAAGTCCAGTGAATCCCGCACAACATGGACAAGACGAAAATCATGTCGAACGTCCATGTTGTACCTGCTCCTATTCAGGTTGGGAACTCTACTATCTTAATCTTATAGGTCCACTCCGGAACATCAGTGAAGATTTGGTAAGTAAACTTGCATGTAATTTGAATTCATCGCTGTGCAATCACAGTAATAGTGTTTAGATCTTTTGCCTTGTCGTGGTCAGGTGGATGTGTTACAAACTTCCACTGCGCACTTTGAACAATTTCCTGCCTGCCTACGGCAACTCTTAACAAATATAGTCTAAATAAGTTGAAAAATTCAGTTTGCTTTTTGACATAAATCCGCACTGCTTTTCCGCAGTATCGGTTCTAATCGACAAAATTGACAGGTCCAAATGTGAACTAAAAGATAAAATACAATTTTCCTTGATCTATAAAGCTTTTGACTCCGTTTATACTCGCATCTTAGTAACGGAAGCTAGACGGTATTAGAATAGTGGTGAAGTTCACGATATGTTTAAGCACTGTTTACTGACAAATACCACTGTATTTAGATTAAAAATGTAATCTGTGAGCACCAGCCCTTACTTCTCGGATTGTCTCAAGGAAGTTTGCTTGTACCTTTGTTTTTTGGTACATATATTAATAATCTGTGCAAAATGCACACAGGCGAAACAGGCATAAGTTATACGCCCCTTATCATCTAAGGGGCATATAACTTATACCTGTTTCGAGTTTCCTTATTTATATTATGTATATCCCTTTTTGTGGTAAATAAACCTATATTTTGCCTAATGTACAATATATTAGCAAATAAAAATTGCGAGGCTACTGTAAGAATTCCTATAGACTTAAAGCGTTTCCTAAGAGTATCTTCTGCACCTAATATGTATATGGCTCGTACCGGTCTTTTCTGTAGAACGAAGATATTCTGAATATCTGCAGCTTTGCCCCATAGCAAAATGGCGTAGGACATAACACTGTGAAAATAGCTAAAATATACTAAACGAGCCGTGTCGATGTCAGTAAGTTGCCTAACTTTTCTGACGGCATACGCAGCAGAGCTGAGCTTTCCTGCAAGACATGCTACATGTGCACCCCATTGTAACTTATTATCTAATGTAATACCTAGGAACACTGTAGAGTCTACTGTGTCAAGTTCCTCCCTATCTAGCATAATATTAGGTTCCAGTTGTCTAATATTAGGTAAAGCAAATTTAACGCATTTAGTTTTCCTAGAATAAAATTACCCTGGAGTATTTTGGTATACCTTGATGTACTTGACGTTTTTATGGTTATGGACGTTGTTTTATGTAAAAGTTAATTAAGTACACTTTATTATAAATATAAAACTACAAAGCCATAAATCATGGGCGATGTGATAAATATTATCTTCAACAAACAAGCGGAACAGTGGCGATACAATCAGTGTTTATTGTCAAGATGATTGATGCACAGGAAGTAGTACTTCACAACCAATAAAACTATTTACCCCTAGAAATAACGTGAGAAGTCATGTCGTGAACAGACTTGTCAGTACTTTGACTTATTTCCAATAATTATTGAGACACATAATTATCATCATTTTTTTTTTTTAAATCTGTATCTAAATCTAAATAGTTGTAAACCATGATCATTATCGGCCTTCTGTAGTCCATTCCTGGATATAGGCCTTACCAATGGCACACCACTGAGCCCGATTTTCGGCTCTTCGTGTTGTAAACTATAAAACGACTCATCATCATCATCCGCCTTTAACAGTCCACTGCTGGACTAGGCCTCTCGTTTGAAAGGAGGAATTGGCCTACTATACCACACTGGCCAAACGGGTTGGTATAGGGTTTGTATCAAGTATAAAACGACAAATAAGTTCAAAATATTTTTTTATCCAAAACAGAATTATGGAACGTCCAAACATGCCGACAAAAGAGAAACCACTAATCCAGAAGAAGGATTCCTTAAAGTGGTTCAGTCATATCCAAATACATGGCGCTAAAAGATTAGCAAGCAGAGAAGCGAGGTATAAGGGTCAACAAACACCCCCATAGACATTATTTTCGTGATTTGTCATGCGTGTCTAACGTTTCTAAAATGTTTGACATTTGCAGCTGGTACTGGATTCCTTCAATGATTCTACTTTTAGTTTTTGCCAGCGTCTTACTCTACTCCGCCACAATTCGTTATTTGAGCAATCCCACTTTCATGCTCGAGATTGATTCTGATCAGTCAATCTCGGCCTTTCCTTCAGTCCTCATTTACCCAGGAATCCATTTTCGCACTTATAAAAAGAACGAGTTTCTTTCTAAAATGTAAGGCACTCTTGGTTTAATTATAATAGTATTTTATTAATTATTTTGTTCGCAATGTGTTAAGAATTTTTACGAATAACATTTTGATTTAGATTTATCTGGTTTAACTATTTTTTTATTGCAACTGTCGTTTATTGAACATTTTTTACGCTCTGATGATTTTTAAGTGAGAAAATTAGAAGATCTAAATTATAAGGACGTAAAATGACATATTTTCAGAAATTATCCTAAAGATTTGAATGAAACCTACATTCGACTAGTACTGCCCCAGCTAGCAGTGTTTTTTTCACCCGATGTGCCCTTCAAACCGAATGATCTTGAGAACATAGAAAGCCTTCTGAATTTTAATAACCTTGACGTAGAAACAGCAGGAAGACAGCTGACTGAAAGTTGTGAAGATATCCTCATCAGGTACGATAAATATTATATCGTAATAGGTTAAAACAATTTGCACCTCTCTTGCTTGCGCTTCGGTGTCTATGTTTTGCAATTATTAAAAGTACTGGATTAGGTGACAAAAAAGATTATAAAATTATTAATCTTTACGTTGAAACGAAACTAAAAATATAGTGCCATTTACATACATCCAAGGTGTAACAAGACCCATCACTAAGCCGAAGTCTACTCGTTGTGGACATCATGCTAAGTCATACTAACCAAAAATAATAACTGGGAAACGATTTTTTTTAAGTTTTCAGATTTTTTAAACCGCAATTAAAAGCGCACGCGTGCAATGCTCGAAATACCTACTTATCCATCGGGTAATAGGGCATCTAAAGAACATATTGGGGGGTAAATGCATCCATTTTGTACCTAATTAGAAAAATTCCATACTAACTTTGAGCCTCAATATCCCCTGAACCGGTAATTTCCCAGGTATGGTGCCAAAGTAAAAATGTTCGTAGTGATTGGTACACCATGGGATTACAGTTTTCGTTAAGGGTCTTTTTACATCCTGTGTATATTATGTAAAATACTCCGAAACAAATGTTATAGATTCAAAGCTAATTAATTTACAGATGTCGATGGGATAATTCTGTTGTCACAAATTGTACAAATTTCTTTCGGTTGGACTTGGCTGGAGATGGATTTTGCTGCGTTTTCAACGGGAGGTCCTTACGACGGTAAATAGTTTATTTAATTTATATTTTACTTCACGGTAGTCTTAAAAGATACTAAGCTCACGATATACGCTTAAATATGTATCATTCTAGTATTAGCAAATTGCAATACGGGGTCCTCTTATTAATCTAACCGGATTTGATTGAATATTAAATTTTTAACAGTGACTGTCTGTCTGACTGCCGTAACCCCAAGGAAAACCGATATTCCGTGGTTTAGACTAGTATAAAGTTATACAGGGGTACCTAATCACTATAACATCTATTAAAGATTATCATGACGTCGTGACCTTAGGGTTTTTTTTCCGAGGCATGGTGCAAGCGATACTAATAAATAATTTACTCGCTAATAACTCCGAAAAGTCAGTGGTACGCGCCGTGTATTTAAACCCGATAGCATCGCTGATTATCTTATATCATAATTATTCATTGTTTACCACACGATTTTGGTTGGCTTTTTAATTTTATTTTTAGAGAGATGCAGGTAGATAGGCACATAAAGAAAAGAAAACCCGTCTACCATTCAAACAGGATTGGATGGAACAGTGGTCTGACGGTGGCTATCAACCAAACTCAGAGACCTTTGACTATTGATCTGTCTTATAAATGGGTAAGTATCCCAAGTATATTTCTAGATTTTCTTATCCTTGTTCTTTTGGTTTTCAGGATTAAGTTTATTTGAGTTATTGGTAGCTATGCCTCTAATTGACCGTAAATTCAAGGATTGATAATATTTTTAAAAATATCGTATCGATCATCGATATCATATCATTCTTTGTATCAATGTTATTTTTTGTTTTCCAATAAACCTATTTTTGAGAATCGCGCACGCTATGAACATCAACATATTTTTTGTGGCTTAGAAATTTGAAGACAGTTAAGACCACACGTAAACGCTTTACGGCCCGGCCACGGCCTACAGCGACGGCGGCAGCGGCGAGCGTTTCGATGTACATGGCGCGTTTACTCTAACGCGTCATCGGCCGCCGCGGCGGAGTTAAGCGCGCGATGTACATCGAAAACGCTCGCCGCTGCCGCCACCGCTGTGCGCCGTGGCCGGGCCTTTACTTTGAGCACACGTCCTAAGAAGCCTTAATATGTCATCGTACTCTAATATAATTTGTGCCAATATCACACATGTAAAACTGATAATCTCCCTTTTTGAATTCGATTAAAATCTTTAATCTCTTTTCTCAGATTGCCCTTCAGGAGTCCGACCGATTTATCGATACCCCGCTCAACAGTACACCTCTTAACCCTGGAATGGAGCAGTGGATCTCTTACTACGTTCAGAGTACCTACATATCCGAGGACGCAAAAAGACTTGGCACTTACCTTAGGCGTTGCGTCCTGCCTGAAATACTTTCCAATTTATAGAAGGTAATTAATTTATATAATAAATTAATTATATGAACAAATACTCCAATCTGGAAATATGGAAGGAGAAAATATGCTTCCTAAAACTCTCAAATTTTTCGTAACCCTAGTATTCATAAAAATCAACTTGAGGCCTCACAGTCCACTTTTAGGCGTAGGCCCCTGCACATGTGAGTCACAATCATTTATTTTTATTTTCAGAAGATACTGCGCTCTGGAATGTGAAATGGCTAATACTATAAAACGCTGCGGTTGTGTTCGTCTCACACATCCGAAGCCGCCTGGCGTCGCCTACTGTGATGCGAGGCGAATGGCGTGTGCTTTACGTGCTTTCAGTAAGTTTTGAGGTTTTAGTTTATCTGGGTGAAACGATTTCACCTGTGTCATCATCATCATCAGCCTTTAACAGTCCACTGCTGGACTAGGCCTCTCCTTTAAAAGTAGGAATTTGCCTACCATAATATGCTCCCTCTGTTGGCTCTTACGACACCCGTGGGATGATATGGGGTGGCGACATTCCGTATTCTTAATCCGTCACCTCACGGGCAACCACCTGTGTAATAGCTCCATGATCATCCAGGTAAGCAAAGTTTAAAGCCTTTTATTGAGGGAATTGCGACTATCAGCATGATGCAGCGTTTAACCGGGAGGATGGATATAGATTATCGGCTACTTGGAATCCAGCCATCAGCAAATGTAAACACCGCCGCAGTGATAAATCTCAACAGTGTGTCAGACATCATGAATGTAGTGTGTCGGAGTACCGACAGTCTTCTTTCTCTTAGCGTTATCCCAGTTTCAGTCTGGGGTCCGCTTTCTAGTCTAACCGGATTTGGCTGAATATTAGCTTTTCCACGGAGCGACTGCCTGTCTGACCTCCGCAACCCGAAGGGATAGCGATATTCCTTGGTTTAGACTAGTGTCAGTTTATTTAGAAGGTACTGATGCCCTGTAACGACTGTCAAAGATCTTCATGACAACCGGGACCGACGGCTTAACGTGCTCTCCGAGGCACGGGACAAGCGGTAATTAACAATTCAATACGCACAAAACTCCGAAAATTCATTGGTGCGCGCCGTGGATTCGAACCTGATACCCTCTGCATGGCAGTCTGTTGGTATATCCACTCGGCTATCGCTGCCTACCTACCACGACTACCTACACTACCTACGGAGTACCGACAGTGCGAACTTAAATAAAGACCAAGTGAGGATAGGTGCCGAAACCCGCACTTCCACAAGACGGCGCTGAGCTCTCATCAGTCTCTGCGCGACCACGCTCGGTGCAAGACGAGCGAGACGTCGGAAACAAATAGGTATTTATACCTTAAATAAATTAATTGTACGCGATTAAGACCCGCTTATTTATTTTGTATGATGTATACAAATCGCGAAAGTTTAAAATCGATTACACACAAAAAACTTCATAACAATCGGTCCAGTCGTTTAGGAGCAGTTCAATGACATACACACGCACACAAGAAATATAAAGATATTGCAAATTTTATTATTGTATATGTCTTATTGACAGAGAGCACAGAAAGTTGCAATTGTCCCCCTACGTGTGAAGAGAACAACGTCTACATCAGGACATCGAGCTTCGTCCTCGATCCCACTGTGCCATCGTTTGACAAGTTCTAGTGAGTAAACAATACAAAAATGGTTTTATGGGACTAATCCCATACTCATTAGAGAGTATTGTATTAGCTACACAGGTAATGCGGTAGTCCGTATCACCTGTATATCTTAATTTTACCAACTTAAATACTTGTAGACTAAATGTTTCGACGGTCGCAAATTCACAGCCAAAATTTAACTCTTTTAGAACGCTTAATGAATTTATTCAACAGTACGCAGAAAGCGTTGGTATTGGCAAATTGGTGATGTGATATTACAAACCTTATTTTGATGTTTACAGTAGTGGCTTGAATTACCAGAAAGTGACTGTCCTCAAGACATTCTTAGAGAAACGATCAAAGGGAAGTAAAGAGCGGTATTCTTATTACTCGTACGTGAATCTGTTTTGTAAGTATCAATATTTTTTACTTGTCTTCACACATATTATAAAGTACAAAACAGAAGAGCATGGTGAGTCGGTAGCAGGGAAATCTTCGAGATATTAACCATTGACGTAGTCTAAATGTCAGGCTCTCACATTTAAGAAACGAAATCTAACAGAATTGATATTAAAGTTTTACTTATATGATAGCGCTTCCTCGGCACAGCCTGATTCATACTAAAGAATGTAAAGTCTTTGCTTCGCAAACATATGGCAAAATGTATATTACATTTCATCTCAAATTGGTGGCACGTTCAACTTGTTCTTCGGCTGCAGTATCCTAACTATACTGGGCCTGATGCGACTTGTTTGGGCGATTGCCGCTACCGTGTGTACCAGATTACTGAACAAGATACTGAGGAGAAAGAAATCTATTTCAACGGGAAAAGAATCTAATCAAACAAACACCCTAGCAGTGACAGTGATTAGAAGAATAAATGGCATCGGAACAATCTATTTAAACAAACGTAAAAACGAGACTCAGAGAGAAATGTAAAGAAAAAGCAAATACAGAAATCATAGAACAAAAAGCTTTTGTGTAGTTTATGATGCTAAGAATTTTTATGCTTTTGTGTTTAGAAAATGTATCAAAACACAATATTTGCCCAGGATATTGACTAAGGCGTCATAGTATAAAATAAAGTGTATAATAAAACCGTTCATTTGGTATCACATCCAACGTTGTTGAGGGATTGGGCCAAAATTACTCAATGTCCTTTAAGATGACGATATAAACATTTTAAGTTTTATTGAGTTATTTTTCATGTATTTGTATTGAGTTATACGAGAACCTATATTTATCCCTAAAAATATTTTGCAAATGCATATCAACAACCTGTAGGTATAAAAAGTTATTCATCATCTCTGGCGGAGTACACCTACAGACCAAAATCAGTATCGGCCAAACTGTCGAAAGCTGGAAAAGCTCTCAATAGTATTGTTATGAGAACATGTTAATAAAGTTTAAATTGGTAATAAAAAAATCACTTTGGATTGTGACTTAAATTCCAACAACTTTTCTGGAAGAGTGTTTCCGACCTTTAAAACACATGGGAGTCAAAAACTTAAATATGGTTTTCCTGGATCGATCTAAAACCTTTTGACACCGTTTATGTTCTCACGTTTCTAAGGAAGCTGCAAGGTATTAGAAGTAAATATTTCGTGAACTTCACCTCAAGCTCACTATACAGTCATGTTTAAGCGCTATTTACCGACAAATGCCAGTGTATTAAGATTGAAAATGTAACTTGTCCCTACTTTTCGAAGAAACTCAGGGAAGTATGCTCGTACCTCCTTGTGGTGCGTATATGTATAATTGATCTGTGCAAAATTCCTCTCCCATTCTATAACAATATCATAACACATTTCAATCACACAATTTCATAAGTCTAATTTAGACTAACGGTGATTCAGCATATAAAATTTTATGGCAAGTACATAATCACTTTAGTCCTGACTAACCTAACCTAACCTAACTCAATATTGACAAGAAAACTTTTGTTATTTACAACCAAATCCAGCAATGCTTTATACTATTCGTTGACAAGTATCTTATAACAGTGATAGTGTTTTTGTATATCTTGATGTACTTGACGTTTTTATGGTTGTGGACGTTATTTTATGCAAAAGTAAATTAAGTACACTTTATTATAAATATTAAACTACAAAGCTATAAATCATGCGTGATGCGATAAATATTCTCTTTAACAATAAAGCGGAACAGCGGCGATACAATCAGCATTATTGTCAACATGATTGATGCACAGAACGTAGTACAACAACCAATACATTAAGAAATAACATGAGATGACACGTCGAGTACAAACATGTCAGTACTTTGAATTATTAAAACTATTATTGAAAAACATAATTAACGTCAAAAAAATATATAGGCTAGTTTTATAACTTATTTTTTTAGGCTCACGCCTGTTGCCCCAAAGGCCACGCCCACTTTTCGCCAGTGTTTTGATCACACGTAATAGGCGGCGAGCCTATTGCCGCTTATCGGGATATTTTGTTTGCCAGAGCCTCGTCCGTTGATCGGCAGGTGCACCACTTGCAGGTGAGGTTGGCTTGGGACCCTAAGTTCTTGGTGGGAACCCTATGCATCCTATTCCACAATTTTTTTTGGGAAATGCAGATAAATAGACACATAAAGAAAAAAAACCGTCTACCACTCAAACAGGATTGGATGGAGCAGTGGTCTGACGGTGGCTATCAACCAAACTCAGAGACCTTTGACCGTAGATCTGTCTTATAAAGGGTAAGTATCCCAGGTATATGCCTACATATTCACATTTTCTTATGTTGGTGATTGGTGTACCTTTATGGTTTTCATAAACAGGATTAAGTTTATTAATGTTATCGGTAATTTTGTCTGCAAATGACCGTAAATTCCAAGGCTGAAAATATCTAAAACGTGGTTCTAATAGAGTCCAATTGAAGCTTTTCAAGGTATCTAAACTTCACAAAAGCTTTTTAACATAATCATCTTTGAGATTAGCGGTCACTAGGAGCGTCGACATACTAATTATCTTCAGTGGCCAAGAAATTCGTGGACAGTTCAGAATATACGTAGTTTTACAAAATTGAGCACACGATTTAGAATCCTAAATAGTTCATTTTACTCAAATATTATTCGTTCTAACAATATCTCCTAAATAAGCTACTTTTTTTGAAGTAATTTAAAATATCTAATCTTTTTTCTCAGATTGCCCTTCAAGAGTCTCACCAATTTGTCGATACTCCACTCAACAGTACGCCTCTTAACCCTGGAATGGAGCAGTGGATCTCTTATAACGTTCAGAGTACCTACATATCCGAAGACGCAAGAAGACTTGGCACTAGCCTTAGGCGTTGCCTCCTGCCTGATGAAGGGCTGAAATGCTTTCCATTAATATTTAACATAATATTAACAAAAAGATATACTCTCCTCTGGAAATTCGGAAGAAAAACATGAGAGTGTGAGTCACAATACTTTATTTTTCTTTTCAGAAGAAACTTTTCAAAAGAATATTGAAAACATAATTAACGTCAAAAAAATATTTGGGCTAGTTTTATAACTTACTTTTTTAGGGAAATGCAGTTAAATAGACACATTAAGAAAAATAACCGTCTACCACTCAAACAGGATTGGAAGGAGCAGTGGTCTGACGGTGGCTATCAACCAATCTCAGGTTTTAAAGCCTTTTACTGGTGTAATACTACTACTAACAGCATGATGCAGCGTTTCACTAATAAGGAGGAATAAAGGTGTGGTGTTCTTCTAAATAGCGCGAGAATACTCTCACCGAGCTCTTACGAGCTGCAGTTCACCAAAAACAATCACCCAGCCTGGGTGATCGTTTCTGGTGAACTGCAGCTCGACGGATGTACTTAAGAATTTGTATATGTTTGCATGTAAAAGCTCCGCTTCTGCGATTCAGGATTTTGGTTTCGTTGCGTTGTGTGCGATAGATGTCACCGTGTTGATAATCTTCGGCGTCTTACGATGGATGGCCTCAGTGGTATGTCGCTACACTAAGATCTAATATGAAACGATCTCATAATTTTATATATGTCTTGGTGACAGAGAGCTCAGAAAGTTGCAATTATCCCACTACGTGTGAAGTGAACAACGAATACATCAGGACATCGAGCTTAGTCCTCGATCCCACCGTACCATCGTATTACAAATTGTAGTAAGTAAGCAATACAAACATTTTTGTATGGGAATAATCTCACACTTATTCCTTAGTAAGAATGAGTATGGAATTGACGAGACAGGTGATGCGGTAGTCCGTATCACTGCCAATATAAATTCTGGCAACTTAAAGACTTGTAGAATATACCGCGAATTGTCAGGCAAAATTAAAATCTCCTAGGCGTTGGTTTTGACAATTTATATAATGAGATATTATAAACGTAATTTTAATGTACCAGCTTGAACTACGAGACAGTGCCTGTCATCAAGGCGTATTTAGCCGCTTGACCGCTAGCGCCAATTCGCCGAATTCGCTCGACCGCTCACGTTCTAAACAAAATGTCGCGCCGCCGCTCGCCAGATGGGCGCGCTAACATAAACATTTATTGTTGATAAGTCGGTAACATGAGTAAGTTGAAATGATGTTTTTCTTCAACCTTATGAATAACTCATTCAAGTCGTATGAATTCTTTGTTGATATTTAGTTTCTAATTTATTATACTTAGCAGCGAACATTGACTATCGTTGAAAAAAACACTTTGTGTATTTTAAACAGGATTATTTTAAAAAGTAAAGCGATGACATACATATTTTATGAGTTTTCTCTGTAGAGGGGTTCTATCTACACCGAATTAAATAAAAAGAAACATGTATCATAGTATAAAAATATTTAATTATTACACGCATACGATTAGCACGTAATCACGGAGCGCGCGAAACAAAGAGTGGCATTTGACATTACATTTTCGTTCCGGGTTAACGATTTTAAGACTCGCTTTGTATTTTTAGCATGAAGAAATGTTCAATGATTTGAATAGGACAGAGAAAAAGGATTTAAAACATTACGTAATAGAAAGAAACAGTAAATTCAGACCGAGTATAGCGCTGTAACCAAAAAGGGAAAATAGTCACTTGTGCGCGGTCTACGGAATTTCGAAAAAGGGAGAATAGTCACTTGTGCGCGGTCAAGCGGTTAGAGAAACTATCAAAGGGAAGTAAAGAGCGGTAATCTGTGTACCCGTATGTGAAGCTCTTTTGTAAGTATCGATATTTTTACATACACAGATAGAATAAACTGCAGCATTGAAGAGCTTGGTGACTCGGTAGCAGGAAAATCTTGGAGGTATACCCCCTTGGCCTACTCTAAATCTCAACCCGAAGGGATAGCGATATTCAATGGCTTAGACCAGTGTCAGTTTATTTAGACGGTACTGAAGCCGAATAACAACTGTCAAAGTTCTTCATGACAACCGGGACCGGCAGCTTAACGTGCTCTCCGAGGCACAGGGGAAGCAAAAATTGACAATTCGATACGCACATAACTCCGTAAAGTTATTGGTGTGCGCCGTGGATTCGAACCCGATACCCTCTGCAGGGCAGTCTGTTGGTATCTCCACTATCAATGCCTTTTTGAAATATAATAAAATTTATATAACAGTTTTATTATAATAATAATAATAGAAAGCTTACAAACCGCAGGGCAGCTCTGTGGCGAGCTGAATATGTGTGGCGACACTGCGGTCCCGAATGCTTCAGGGAGTCAATCAGGGCCTCGTCTCCGGCTTGCTTTTACTGGCTGTTCGGAGTGGATTTCCAAGAGCGACCGCAGGACTCTCAACTCTGGCTTGCCTTGGTCGGCCGGCCAGAGGGAAGCCGCAAGAGCTATTAGCTCCGGGTCTCCGTTGTCACGAGACCCAGGATGACGAAACCGGTACCGCACAGCTCGATTCCCCTAGCCACTTGTACCTGTGATACCCTCTGGCTGACTTTATGGCAGAGTGTGTTTGCTTTGGGTGGCTGTTTAAAGAGGGCCTATCCAGTGAGTTGGCGAGTCACCACCTTCCATGCAGGCGGAAACTATTGGAGTAAATATTACTGGCAGGTGCCATTTACATCCAAAGCATTAATTACCAGTACACTAACCACCCATCCTCATACCCCGATTTCATTAGATCCACTAGAAAACAATAGTCCTATACGTGCTGCGGCTACTTAATAGCTGTACTTAGTAGTGCTGTTGTGTGGAGGCGCCGAGGCATGAGTCCCATCCCATTTTAGATAAAAACTCTCTGCGGACCTCTGCGCGTTCGACCTATGTCTCCGTGTAAGCCTCCCAAAGGGCCGGGTATTATTTTAACGCAAAAGTTAGAATAACACCCGTGATTAAGAGAAACATATTATAATAATAATATTCTACCACATACACACATCACCATCTAGTCCCAAACTAAGCAGAGCTTGTACTATGGGTACTAGATAATGGATAAACATACATATATACTTTTTTTTTAATACATATATGTTATACATAGAACCCCCAGACCATGTTCATGCACACAAATGTTTGACGTGAGCAGGAATCAAACCCGCGACCTTCGGCATAGCAGTCGCTTACACTCCCGCTGCGCCAACCGGTCGACATTTTTGCTTATATGGTAGCGCTTCCTCGGTAGGTACAGGCTCTTTGCTACTGAAACTTATGCAAAATGTATATTATATTTCAGCTCACATTGAAGGTTCGTTCAACATGTTCTTCGGCTGCGGTATCCTCACAATTCTGGGACTGATGTGACTTGTCTCGACGATCGCCGCTACCGTGTGCACCATACTTCTGAACAAGATACTACGGAGGATGAAATATATTTCAACGGAGAATAAAACGAATTCTGATCAGACGTAATAACAGAATAAGGCTGCGCCTCTACCTGAGATGAAAGGAGTAAGGATACGTAGCGAAGCTGTGAAACAGTGTGAACGTTTCCAGATATGTGCTAGACTGTTAAAATGTACAAGGAAGCTTTTATATGCTGTGTAGCGCTGTGCAAAAATTCTTCATTTCTTCATGACAAATTATTAAATATAAAAGTTTGGTTTTCTTTTTCCCGTGATCGACGTTTACCGCACAGCACATTTACCTCCAATAAACATTAAACACCGACTAGTGACTGTAATCATTTCCTCGCTCGTATCCATCCCTAGTGTATATCCCTCACACACGAGAAAGTTTAAAGAAAATAATGCACCATTCACGTATATAAGGCCACCAGTGAATATCAAAGTCACTGTGGTTACAAAGTGACGCTTATTATTTATTTTTTGAAGTGTTATTGGGTTATCATAATATTTTCTTGGGTTTACGCGAAAAAAAAAAAAAAAAGTTTTGAAATTAAACTACAGTTTACGGATTTTATCGCGTTATATTGGTTTCACTGGTTATTAGTTATTACATTTAAACCAAATGATCTAGAAACTACATTTTTATAACTAGCCAACGTTTTGAATCCTTTACAGGATTCATGTTCACGGCAGACTGAGGTGATATTTGTCTTCGTCTTGAATTTAAAAGTTATCTTGAAGTACCCGAACATTTTTCAACTATTGGTGTTACTATCTACGCAGAATGTGCACACTGTGTCTTGATGTCTTCTGGTGACTTTGTCCTTCTTGGGTTTCATTAGCCTGATAACAGGGTCCCAAGCTGGAAGAACATTCCAACCATCTTCCCTATTGAAATTAGGATGTTTTTTAATTTCAATAGCTTCACGTATCATTCTTGGAATAAAGCGGTGTTCTTTTGCGAGTATCTGTGGTTTATCAAATCGCAGGTAATGGTTGGTTCCTTGTTCTACATGTTCACACACCGCAGACTTCGTTGAGCGTTTGTGTTTAATGTCAGCTATATGTTCCTTTAGTCGAATGCCTATGCTTCTCTTAGTTTGTTCAATGTATGAGAGCCCACACTCACAGTCTATCTTGTAAACCCCAGCCTCTTGTAAGGGTAACTGACTCTTGACAGATGGTAATAATTGGCTTATCTTCGTTGGCGGCTTGTAGAAAGTTTTGATTGAAGCTCGCTTCAAGATGTAGCCAATCTTGTCGGTCACGCCCTTGATGTACCTATGGGAGGACAGCAGGTTGTCTTTCTACTGTGGCTGGCTTGTTCTTCGGGGATCTGTGACGTTGGCGCGGCGGTTGGAGCTTGTTGTCTTGCAGAACTTGCTTGACATGTTGAAGCTCGGAACGAGAGCGCATGTAAAGGATTCCTACCATTTTGTCAGTGAAATAAAACACCTACATCTCTCTGACAAGGAAACTATTGTTAGCTTTGACGTACAGTAATTATTCACATGCTTACCGGCACATGACTGTATTGAAATAACTAGAAGGAAGCTAATAGAGAACAACATGCCTGAGGAATATGCAGAAATATTGAAACACTGCTTAACAACTGGGTATCTGTTATGGGATGAGAAATACTACATACAAGTAGACGGTGTGGCAATGGGCTCTCCAGTATCGCCTGTTGTTGCTGACATCTTCATAGAGGACTTCGAGGCGCGAGCCCTGCAGACTGCCACCATCACACCGAGGTTCTACAAGCGGTATGTAGATGACACTTTTACAATTTTACCAACAGATAGTGTTAATGTATTCCTAGACCATCTTAATTCTATTCATAACCACATCAAATTTACAATGGAATTAGAGGCAAACAATTCTTTAGCTTTCTTAGATGTACTTGTTATCAGGAACAAAAACAACTCTTTCAGCCATACTGTGTATAGGAAAAAGACACATACAAATAGGTACTTAAACGGTGAATCTCACCACCATCCGAAACAGTTAGCTACCGTGGGAATGTCTTTGTTTCAGAGAACCCGGGGGATCTGTGACAAGAAACACCTGGACGCCGAGCTTCAACATGTCAAGCAAGTTCTGCAAGACAACAAGCTCCAACCGCCGCGCCAACGTCACAGATCCCCGAAGAACAAGCCAGCCACAGTAGAAAGACAACCTGCTGTCCTCCCATACATCAAGGGCGTGACCGACAAGATTGGCTACATCTTGAAGCGAGCTTCAATCAAAACTTTCTACAAGCCGTCAACGAAGATAAGCCAATTATTACCATCTGTCAAGAGTCAGTTACCCTTACAAGAGGCCGGGGTTTACAAGATAGACTGTGAGTGTGGGCTCTCATACATTGGACAAACCAAGAGAAGCATAGGCATTCGACTAAAGGAACATATAGCTGACATTAAACACAAACGCTCGACGAAGTCTGCGGTGTGTGAAAATGTAGAACAAGGAACCAACCATTACCTGCGATTTGATAAACCACAGATACTCGCAAAAGAACACCGCTTTATTCCAAGAATGATACGTGAAGCTATTGAAATTAAAAAACATCCTAATTTCAATAGGGAAGATGGTTGGAATGTTCCTCCAGCTTGGGACCCTGTTATCAGGCTAATAAAACCCAAGAAGGACAAAGTTACCAGAAGACATCAAGACACAGTGAGCACATTCTGCGTAGATAGTAACACCAATAGTTGAAAAATGTTCGGGTACTTCGAGATAACTTTTAAATTCAAGACAAAGACAAATATCACCTCAGTCTGCCGAGAACATGAATCCTGTAAAGGATTCGAAACGTTGGCTAGTTATAAAAATGTAGTTTCTAGATCATTCGGTTTCAATGTAATAACTAATAACCAGTGAAACCAATATAACGCGATAAAATCCGTAAACTGTTTAATTTCAATGTGTTATTGGGTTTTTCCGTTAGGAAATTCTCAGTAGCAGCACGGAGTCTGGTGTCTCGGAGTCTGGATGTGACCGGTACGGCAATAGGCTCGCTCACTATTACGTGGGACTAAAATAATTCTGGCGAAAAGTGGGTATAGGTATAAACCTCTTCCTACCTCTTCGGGGCTACAGGCGTGAGACTATAAAATAGTGACGCTTATGAACGTCAATTTTATTTTAAAAGTTAATTACTAAATAAATCTACTCACATTGCAGGATCGGTACCCACTGGTCCCCTGAAATTCGGCCCCTGTGTCCACTCGTACCCTCAAATTTTTGTGGTGCCCACTCGTACCCTGCTCTATTTTTTATTTAAAATAATTAAAATTTCCTATTTTATTATATTTACTCACAGATATGAGAATTAGTCAGATGAAACGCGCGGCACAGTTGCGTGCGGCCACTAAAGCAAATACAAAATTGAAAAGCGAATACAAACTCGTCTCAGTGCGCTACGAAGCATCGTACAGTTCACGCGTCACGATCACTTCAACTTTTAAATTCTCAAAATGCCGTCTTGTGTTCTTAAACACTGTAAAAGTTGTTCCTAAAAACAAAAACAGGAAAATGGAATATCTTTTCACAGGTAACTATTGATAATTTGACTGTTTCCTAATTTAATTTCGATAAAATTCGTATTTGTGCTAGAAATATGTAAGTGTTGCCAGTTTTTGTCGACGCCGTTCTGCCTGAATTAGGGAAAATGCACTTGTCAATTGATTATGTGATAATGATTGTCATGTTAATGAAAAATACATTACCGTATTATAAAAGTATATTGTAGATATATCTTCTTTCTCATAAATATAGTAATAGAATTTCAATTTCCATTAGTATATACCTTACATAATATTGTTTTGAGTTCGATCCCCAAACGATATCCTAATATTCGTGTACACCCTGCTACTCGTCAAGCTTATACACTTTGTCCTTTGCACCGTTCTTATGGCGTAAAGAATAAGTATCAAAATCGTACAGCAACTGTTTAGCTTGACTTGGCGCCGTGTGTACATACATACTTATGGCGTAGGGAATAAGTATCAAAATCGTACAGCAACTGTTTAGCTTAACTTGGCGCCGTGTGTACATACATACTTATGGCGTAAGGAATAAGTATCAAAATCGTACAGCAACTGTTTAGCTTGACTTGGTGCCGTGTGTACATACATACTTATGGCGTAGGGAATAAGTATCAAAATCGTACAGCAACTGTTTAGCTTGACTTGGCGCCGTGTGTACATACATACTTATGGCGTAGGGAATAAGTATCAAAATCGTACAGCAACTGTTTAGCTTGACTTGGTGCCGTGTGTACATACATACTTATGGCGTAGGGAATAAGTATCAAAATCGTACAGCAACTGTTTAGCTTGACTTGGCGCCGTGTGTACATACATACTTATGGCGTAGGGAATAAGTATCAAAATCGTACAGCAACTGTTTAGCTTGACTTGGTGCCGTGTGTACATACATACTATTTATTTCTCAACTAATCGACGCCAGTGGCTTCGCACGCACATATTTTCTTATTTCTCGTTTTGCCCGATCCCGTGGGAATTTCGAGAAATCCCGTCTTGGTGCACCCCTACGGTTCCCAAGAAACATACATGCTAAATTTCAGCTTCATGCGCCGAGTAGTTTCGGCTGTAGCTATGCTAAATTTCAGCTTCATGCGCCGAGTAGTTTCGGCTGTAGCTTGTCTGTCAGTCAGTCAGTAACGCAAGGATTTTATATATACAGATTTACGAAGTAGTTAAAACTTAACTCGGTACCTACATTTAAAAAATGTATTTATAAAAGCATTAATTAAATCCATGGTAAATTCTTCAAAACCGCAAATGAATATAAGAATATTACATAACTATATGCAAAATACTGGGAGATTATTCATAATCTGGCAACTTTTCACACACATAGACGCGCGTGTCCGTACAGTGCCAGTCGCCAAAGGTCACGCACACATAGCTGTCAACGTGCCACGCTTAGTTGGACGAATGCGCTCTATCTGATACTAATTCTCATATCTGTGTATTTACTCTACTAATTAGATATTTATTTTCAGTGCCTGTGGTTGTGGTACAGTCACGTACTAAAGGTAAAAAAAAATGAAACAAATAAGTAGATATCACATTTATTAATAAGTGTTAATGACAATCAGTATTTTAGATATCAAACAATTCGTATTTATTTGTACTTTTTATACATACTCACAGATATTTTTAACAAATTAAACATTGTGTTCATCTGTACATTCACAGTCACGTACGATTGATTTTTATGTAACTGTTTTATAAATGATATCTTTTTTTTAACGCACTTCTCGACATTTTCGTATACGCCATACAATTGTATTAATTAACTTTTGTTTTTGTATATTAGGTACAACGTATTTGAAGTGTCAGCAATATTTTACGTATAGAACGTATACATTATCAACTTGTAATGAGAAAAAGAGAAAATAAGTTTATTGTTGCAGGTTTGAAGTATTACATCAAAATATACAGTACTGCTAAAAACAATATTATTTGAACATAATCATTCAATAAAACAAAAATTAATAGCTTTACTTAAAGTAAAAGACCTGCCTGCAATAACCGAGCCTCACTCAGCTATATTGCTATGCAGTGGCATGAGCCACATCACAGCGCTGATTTACAGTGGATGGTAATAGACTTTTTTATATAAATATACTAGCTTTTGCCCGCGTCTTCGCGCGCGTTAAATTAGAAAGAAAGAGAAAATCGTTTCAGCCGTTTGAGCGTAGTATATAATTATTAGTTTAGTTAAGGGAACAATGTAATCTCCGTGCACAATATGACAATATGTATGATTTGACAGTACTGACAGATAGCACATGCGCAGCACTTAATTATTCGCGCATGCGTTCTTACTTTCAAGAGGAAAATTTCTGCCGTACAAACTTCTATCCTCCCTACAATCCCTCCCAGTTTCATTTTTGCAACTTATGGTAGCCTATGTCCGTCTCCATTGTCCAATATATCTCTATATTAAATTTCAACAAAATCGGTTCAACCTTTTTCGCGTGAAAACGGAACATACATACATACATAAACACTTTCAAATTTATAATATTAGTAGGGATGTGATGATGGTAATAGATTTTTCTATAAAAAACTTATATAACTTATAAAATTACTCAGTGATATGCAGGATTTATACTATACATATATTCACCTTTACAATATTTTAATATGACCCCACCTATTTGGTACACCCTGTATAGAGATGCAAACTACAGCTACTGAGAGAAAAGTATTATAATATTAGGTGTACGTACGTAGATACGAAACAAGAAAAAATCTCATAACCATTCATAAAATCGATTTTTAAAATGTTTTACCAATAAATATTCAAAATTAGCTCCGAAAAATATAAACTATGTATTTTTCAGTATATGGGCTATGTAAAGTAGTGTAAAAAATACTTCTTACATGTTTTTATCCTCACATTTGTTCACTCACTTAATTCAGTAGTTAATTTTACAAAACACACTTATTACAAATTGATTGCACCTTGACAAATTCCGGGAATATGCGAACAGTGGCCAACAATATTGTTAGCAAATCCGGTAAGAGTCCATATATACTGTAGTATAATTTGATTATTTTATAGTACATACTTTAAATGATTGATACTACTTAATAATTAATATCGTAATCGTTGTAATGTACAACGATGACAATACTTTTTACCTAAAAATTAAAATGCTTTTTATTAGGGGCCCAAAACGCACCTGAGTAGGTGCCAAATCTTTAATTTTATTCCAGGGCACGAGTAGGTCCCTGAAAAAACAATAAAAATAATCTTGTCCCTTGCCGGGGTACCAATGGGCACCTAAATAGGGGACCAATCTACAACTTTTATTCCGGGGGACGAATATTAGGGGATGAGTGGGTACCGACCCCATTGCGTCTGAATTGAATTGAATTTGCTGAATTGTAATGGTTAAAAAATACTCAAAATTATTTGCATAGACCAGTTCGATTCTGATTTTATTTTTTTTAATATTTGTATACCTAACCTGATTGTAAGGATCTAACCTTAAGAAAAAAATTAAACAAGTGCGTTTTGGGCCACGCGCAATGTAGGATTCCGTAGTTGCCCATAATGGCCATTATTGATAATAACTTCTGTTTCACATGGGACTAAAAACGGAGATCTTTAAGATTAAGCCAGCGCTCCCAATGTAAACTCACAGAAATAGGTATTTATAAGTTAATCGACGATTACTCGTAAACTAGTGATGTCTACTTAGCAGTGATAGTTTTCCTTTTAAATTCGTTATATGTACTACATTTGTGATTTTTTTCACCTCTTCCAAATTAATAGTTTAGCCGACATGGGGGGGGGACACTTGAGTCTAACAATTTTTTTCACTTCAAAGCTTGATATTTGACAAACCAATCACTTGATCGAAAAATTATTTGAGCAAACTAATAATATTTTTTTAAAACCTATCCAATGATATCCCACACAATGGGGTACTCAACCAAAAAAAAATTCAACCCAAGTATATATGTAGGGGAGATACCCTTAAAAAAATATTTTCCTAAATTTTATTCTACAGTTTTGTTGCAATATTGTATGTCTATATTCTTGTCAAATATCAGCTTTCTAGCACCAGGAGTCTTTGAGCTAGGCTGCGGACGGACATGACGAAACTATAAGGATTCTCGGTGGACTACGGAACCCTAAAAATGATTTGTAAGTACAAAAGACATGGCAACACCATCTTGTATTACGACCGCGACGCACACATTAATTCAAACAACCACAGTCATATTATTATAACTGCGAGCCTACCTAAACTTATATTCAAATTATAATTCAAAATCCTTTATTCATTTGGGTCGAAATGTGACGCTTATGAACGTCAAAATAATAAATTTATAAAATAATTACTTATTTACATTTACTGCCACGTTCGCAAAGCAATAGGTAGAACCATGAGAAAGAACGGGCAATAAAACTCACGGTCACTCTTTTTCATCGCCAGGTTTTGCATAATACACATAATTTACATTTTGTAAGGTGCTGCAACTGTTGCACCTTCTATATCACTTATATATATTTACTGTACATAATAATACTCAAGCATAATACTTTTGATGTTCATTTGGTAAGCCTCCTCAGAATAGACATGGTGAAACAGGAGCATCCACTTACATTATATATATAATGCGCACTTTCGCGGATTGCCTGCATTATTAGGTATATACCTAATAATGCAGACAATCCGCGAAAGTGATCAGAACCATGATGGAAATGATGCAGTTAAATATTAAAATCTAATACCAGCCCGCAAGACCGTCATCGACCAGTCATCGCAAGTAGCACCCGTTCACGAGTATGACGCATGTGCCAGCCATAATCCCTCTCGCCATATTAGAGGGACAGGGATGACCCGACACACGACGCCACCACAAGAAATGACATTTTAGTGAGCATGACGACAACGGTATACGAACCAGCAGTAAGAAACAATCTATTGGTATACTGACCATGACCGCCAATTACCTCCATCTTCCAGATCGTTATTATTAACATAAATTAGTGAAACGCGTGAAGGAATGCAAATGTAGAAAGAATTTTGTGAAGGTGACAAGTGAACAATGATATGATCAGGGATAAATAATTTTAAACTACATTCAACAAATTATAAAAATATCCAAAACCTGCAAAAATTATGTGTTCACGAGGCACCTCCACTTAACATGTAAATAAAATAAATGTGAGTTAAACAAGCCTAAGCCTATCCCCACGGTGTCTTATCATTTAATAGTGTAATAACCCCTTTGTAAAAGAAAGTTCCTAATTGTCCGTTTGTATTTGTGCATGGGTAAATTCATTATTTCAAGAGGCCATTTGTTGAAAAATCGTATACCAATCCCCGCCAATGAGTTCTGAACTTTATGTAGACGGTAGTTAGTTCCCACCAGTTTAGACTTATTCCTTGTGTTCACGTTGTGCAAATCACTATGTTTGCGGTATAGAATTACGTTTTTCTTAATGCACATTAAGTTAGCATATATATATTGCAATGCAACTGTCAATATATCTATTTCTTTAAATTTATCACGTAAAGAATCTCTAGCATCTAACTTATAAATTGCACGTATGGCCCTCTTTTGAATGACAAAAATAGTCTGTATATCAGTAGCTGTACCCCATAACATTATTCCGTAAGACATTACGCTGTGAAAATAACTTAAGTAAACTAGTCTAGCAGTATCTTTATCTGTGAATTCCCTAACTTTTCTACCTGCAAACGCTGCAGAACTAAGTTTTACTACGAGACAGGATATTTGGGCGCCCCATTGAAGCTTACTATCTAAAGTAAGACCTAAGAATACGGTTGATTCGACTAGTTGAATTGTTTCCTTATTTGAAAATATTAGTAGGAACACTTTTGACACAAGGCAAAGAATTTAACACATTTCGTTTTGCTAGAATTTAGTACCAAATTATTTGTCGAAAACCAATCTAATACTTGCAAGAGTGTTATTGACGGTATCAAAGTTACTTGAATTGCGATCAACTTTAAAAATTAGTGACGTATCGTCGGCATACAAAACAATATCACATACATTTTGAACAAAGAACGGCCTATCATTAATATATATTAAAAAAAGAAATAGACCGAGAATAGGGCCCTGTGGAACACCCATTCCCATTGGAAAACCTAGAGACCTGCTCCCATTAACATCTACATACTGAATTCTATCTCTAAGGTAGCTGGCAACATGATTGAGTGCGGTATCTCTAATACCATAAAGTTTCAATTTACGTAAAAGTGTATTATGTTCTACACAATCAAACGCCTTTGACAGGTCACAAAAAACACCAATGGCATCCTTCGAGTTTTCCCAAGCATTAAAAATATGCTTTAACAAAGTTACACCGGCATTAACGGTGGAGCGACCCTTAGTGAAGCCATACTGCTCACTGTGAAATAAATTATTTGTGTGAAAGTGGCTCTCTAATTGATGCAAAATAATCTTTTCAAAAATTTTACTAATAGCAGGCAAGATAGAAATTGGCTGAAAATTACTAGGGTCGCTCTTGTATCCTTTTTTGAATAAAGGTATCACTTAACTGTGTTTCATTAGATTAGGAAATACCCCTGTATCTACGCATCTGTTGAATATTGCAGCTAAATATGGAGCTAAGCTAGAAATAATGTGTTGAAAAAGTTTAACCGAAATGCCCCATAAGTCAACAGATTTTTTATTGTTAAGTGTCTTGAATACTTTCAGTATGTCATTGGTGTCAATATATTTAAAATTAAAAAGCACATCACACTCATTCACATTGCCCCTAACCAACATTTCTACTTTGCTTGGACATGAATCTAGACAGCTGGTTGTGTTCACTGGTATGTTTATGAAGAAATTGTTAAAAGTCTGAGCAACATCAGTTTTCCTAGTAATCATTTCACCATTAAATTTTAATTCATAATTGTTATCTACTAATTTAGCTCGCCCAGTCTCATTGTTAATAATGTTCCAAGTAGTTTTAATTTTGTTCTTGGATTCTTTGATTTGATTGTTTAAATATAAGGATTTGGCTAAAGCACATGTCGTCTTGAAAACTTTTGAATAATTTCTAACATATTGAATAAATTCAGGACTGAAATTGTATTTCTTCATACCATACAGATCATACAACCTAGCTCTAATTTTGTAAATACCTACTGTTGCCCAATCACAAACATTTACTTTAATGCTTCTTGCAAATGTCTTCCGTTTAAAAATTGTATTTTACTCATCATTAATAGTGTTAAATAAGCATTTATATAATTCATCGGGATCATCAATGGTTAAGTCAATGCTGGCGATCTTGGCAGCAACATCATTACTAAAGTGTTTGAGGCGAGCAGAGGTCATTTGCCTACATGTAATTTCTTGTACTTTAGGGGTTGTATTCATTGGAATTACAACCTTTTGCCCGCAGTGATCCGATGTCAAGTCAGTAAAAACAGCCTTACTTAAATAAAGACAATTGCAAAAATTGTTTTATACAAACACACACGTATACAAAAAAGTACCTATAAACAGTGAGGCTCAAAGGGTCCGTATTTAATACCGTGGGTATTACCCTAAAAAAATAAGCAGTTCCGTTATAAAGATTGCAGGAGCCCCGCTGTCGTACGCGCGGGGGCAAGTTCATGCAAATATTATACAGTCCGTGTACCCGACTTACATACATTGTCAGTATTTGTGTGAATTCTTTTAATGCTTATTGTTTTTCACCTCGCCGCAATGTTTCCCTTATTGGTGTAAAATATTCGCGTCTCGTAATGAACGCTGTTTTTGTCATGCGCGCAAAAATCTGGCCCACGTTACTAAATATATGACAGGAAGATAACGCACCGGTAATTTTTTGGTGTTACACAAATGAAAAGGAAAGTGTCTATGAATTCTTGTTTGTGTTATTTTATTCTATTGAAATTGAAAATTTGAAAATCTTTATTGACATAAAAATCTAGGATAACCCATAATTCATAAACCCTGTCTCCTGTGCTAGTGTTAACTGTATTACAGGAGAATATTAAATATTCTATGGAACCAAATTCTGGATTTCATCATAACCAATTGGTTAAAACTCTATTATTGTCTGCAATATTGTTTATACATATATTAAGTGAAGGAAATAATTCAGTATTATAACTCTCATTCTAAGTTAAAAAAGAGTTGGCCATGCAGGCTTACCCGTTAGGAAAAACCTTATTCATAACCCAAATAAAACTTAGATTAATATTGCCTTAGTTTTTCTCAAAGAACCCCATATAAACAATGGGACAATCTCTGAATAACATTTTAAATTAATGACACTGTCTACAGAATAAAATCTCTAAAGCAAAAGTAAGTTCCCGGAGTAAACAGCGTCGACCCTTATATATTAATAACAGAAACTGGTCCATATACAAAACGTACGCAACTTTGTCATCTGTCTGCGCACATAGTTTTAGAGTCGGCTTCAACAATCATTTGTATCCGCGGGACTCGACTCAAGACCGACCATGAATCCGTTGGAATATATCGCACAAGTTATAACATCAAGTGAGGTTACACTCGACGAGAATAATAACTATATAAGGATGAGACGATGTGATTCGATTAGTGAGAGCGGATACAAGGAAGTTTTGTACACTAAGGATAATACGTGTGAGCCATGAACCTACCACTAATACATACATACATAACGTCACGCCTTTTATCCCCCAAGGGGCAGGCAGAGGTGTACCTCAACACCCACTCTTCGCCAGACATACTTTAGTCCCACGTAATAAGGGGCGAGCCTATTGCCGTACCGGGCACATTTCCAGACTCCCTGCGGCTAATAGGCCTTTAAAATTCTTAGTATGTAATTTTAAATTGTGGAATTTTCAGATAGAATTCCACATTTCAAAAAAGGTGTGATTTTGATAAATAGGCCTACTTTATTATTAAGTTTCAAACATAATCTGTTTTAATAACATTTTTTGCGTTACTAATTGACTGACAGATAAGATACAGCCGAAGCTTCTGCGCACAAAAAGCAGAAATTTGGCATGTGTGTTCTTTCGGACCGTAGGGGTTCACTAAAAAGGATTGCCCGAAAATCCCACGGGATTCTCTATAATAATGTTAAAATATCAGGCAATGATACACAACACAATATACAATTCTTTAGATGATGAACAGAAATAAAAGCAGTATGTTTACTCGTAGTTCTTATTGTTATAGATTTCGTAAACTCTATTTAAAATGTTATGTCACTATAAATAAGAAACAATAGCGCATCACTAGTTTCTCGGATCTTCGATACAGACTACAACTACAAATCCAGACCTGCCTCACTAGTTCAGAGTTGGAGGAAGTTTTGCTAAAATGCCGCGCAGTGTTCCTACCATAAATATATAGATCCCAGAGTATCCAGCGCCTGAATTTATATCCAACGAATTTAGAGAATCGTTCCTCGTCTTTGAAAATTGCATAAGTTTTTTTTAATATTGGTCGAACGACATTCATAACGAGGAAATTGATGAAACTTGATAAAATATTTTGGGGTCAATAAAGCGTTTTAGGTAATCAGTACTTGAAGTTTTTGCTGACTCGAGCCTGCCTACAGATGACTAAGGTAGCAAGTATTATGTTATGTCAACGCTGTATTACTTACTTTCAACATTTCTGGCTCAAAAGTTGAGTGCATTTCCATAAGGTTTGTAGGTCAAAAATCCTGAGTGGCAGAAACTCTCTACGTATAAATAAAAATGCTTCAACGTTTAAGATTAGACTACTTCTTCAAGTAATTTTGTATTTTCTATTTAGTGTTTCTTATATCGTTATTTGTGTTTGTCGCTTTAAGAATCTTGGTTAATGACAAATACAGTAAAAATATAAGGAGGCGTGTGTCCCATTGAACCTAACCTATTTTGGTTCTACAAAGAATATATTGTGGAATACAATTATAATACTTAGTATTCAAAATAATTTACATATTAACAAATTGTGTGTTGACAAGTTTTCATTTCAGCGAACAAATTGAACATACAAACGAGTCTGTGTTGTGACGTGATTGTTCAATAAACACGCCTAAATGATTGCGACACTGATGCGCACGGAGTTACATACGAACCGAATATACAAGTGATACTTCGGACGAGATTGGCAAAAATAGTTAAAATATACGCAGTGCCTCGTTGTGCGTCAGTTTAGTCAGTTAATATTTTAATTGGATACAACCGGGAGATCGTGGGTTCAGGTTAGGAAAACATAATACATCCCTAAACGGATTTGGATGTATGTTGATTACTATCGTTTCCTGGTTTCATAATTTCAAGTCCGAGTTACAAACAAACTTAAATACTAAATTATCATCTATATATACACATTATAAAATGAAGACCCCTTTGTGATATGTCTGTCTGTATACATACATACATACATATCGTCACGCCTTTTATCCCCGAAGGGGTAGGCAGAGGTGTATTTCTACACCCACTTTTCGCCAGATATACCTTAATCCCACGTAATAAGGGGCGAGCCTATTGCCGTACCGGGCACATTTCCAGACTCCGTGCTGCTACTGAGAATTTCATGACAGAAAAACCCAATAACACACTTAAAGTTTGACGAGTGGAAGATTAATAAAACATGTTAGTTTTGCAGACATGAAAATATATGTAATCTGGTTACCATGCTTCTTGACAAGACAGTGAAAAAACTATGACGTTCTTGACTAAAGTAAACAACAGTGGCATTCTACATTTAAAATCAAAAATCATAGTATAAAAGCACCACGAAGAAAAAGAAACATATCAGCCTAGAAATACAAAGAGGTTTCATATCGCTACTTCAACACCTTCTCTCGATGTGTAGACCTAGCTGTTCTTGTAGGCTGATAAGCCTCGGCCTAGCCAGTGGCTTTGTGAAAAGATCTGCCAGCTGCTTCTCAGTGCTGATCCTATTCACCTTCATTTCTCCAGCAGTCACCAGTTCTCGCACAAAGAAGTGGCGTATTCGAATGTGCTTAGTTCTTCTATGGAACTCAGGATTCTCAGCTAATCTCACAGCCGCTTCGTTATCCACATAGAGAACAGGTGAAGCCTCCATCTTCGTCATGCCTTGCATTAGACGAGCTAGCCAAATGCCTTCTTTCGCTGTCTCACTAGCTGCGACAATCTCGGCTTCTGTAGTGGAAATAGCCACACTGGGTTGTCTCTGGCTCAACCATGACACGGCGCCTCCAGCATAAATGCATACAACACCAGTAGTTGATCTCCCTGTTGTCAGATCTCCACCGTGATCTGCATCACTGTAACATTCCAGAACACCTCTTCTGTAATCCTGCTTATACAGAATTCCCATATCTGGAGTATACTGTAGATATCTCAGCATGCGCTTCAACCGAACACAATCCGTGTGAGTCGGGTTTTCCAAGCTTCTGGATACTACACTGACAGGATATGCTATGTCAGGCCTTGTGCACACCATCAGATAAGCAAGAGCACCTACTACTTGTCTATAATTCTTTAGAAAGTAGTCATCAACCTTCTCTGTTTCCTGTGGTACAGGGTCCTTTACCATAGGAGTGCTTACTGGTTTGCAGTTTTCCATACCAAATCTCTTCAAGATTTTCTTTACATAAGAAGTCTGGTGTATTTTAATATCACCGCCTTCTCTGACTTCAACCTCCATACCCAAGTAATATGATACAGGTTTATAAGTCATCGCAAACTTCTTTTTCAATTCCTTAATTAATTCATCTATCAGTCCTTCATTTGAACCAGTTATAAGACCGTCGTCGACGTACAGAGCAACTAATAATTTCCCATTAGATCTTTCTCTCTTAAACAGGCAGGGGTCAGCTTCACTGACTTCAAAGCCGATTTCCTTGAAGTAGTTTATGATCGTCGTGTTCCAACATCGTGGAGCCTGTTTTAACCCATACAAGCTTTTCTTAAGCAAGCATACTCGTCCGCTACCATCATCATATCCTTCCGGTTGCCGCATGAATATCTCTTCCTCAGTCAACGAACCATATAAAAAGGCTGTACAGATGTCAAACTGACGTAGTGCCATCCCTTCATTAGCTGCTAAGCTCAGCACCGCTCTAATAGTTGCCATCTTAGCTACAGGGCTAAAGGTCTGATCATAATCTTCCCCTTTCTTCTGTTTAAAACCTTTTACGACAAGACGTGCCTTATATTTATCTACTGAACCATCTGGGTTTAATTTCACTTTATAGATCCATTTACAAGGTATTGCTTTCCGATTCTTAGGCAATTTCTCAAGAACCCACGTTCCATTTGCTTTTAAGGATCCAATCTCGCAATCCATAGCTTTGCGCCAAAGCTCTTTATCTGGGCAATCTATAGCTTCCTTGTAAGTTCCTGGTTCGTAGTAACAATCATCGCTGGTATTGACATGAGAAACGTAATCATTGAATTTCAATGGTCGCTGCAGGAGTGATCGATCTCTGAGCTGCATACCTTGCCTGCCCAATTCAATAGATTCGTCTTCCAACTCCTCTATACGCGCATCTTCAAATTCTTCTTCATCACCGCTAGTAACAGGACCCTCAATAACTTCCGTGTCCTCCGAGAGTTCAACTTCGTTATTTGTCTCAATAGGTCTTCCTCTGTCTTCTTCAGCTGTGACTGGTTTCGGTATCTCATTATCATGTCGTTCCTTCCTTACATATATTGGAACTTCTATATCAGCTGTCTCTGTTACTTGTGAACGTTCAGTATCCTCAGGTTCTTCACTTCCTAAATTAGTCTCCAGTGGTCTCTCATCAAATGTGACATCTCTGGATCTAAGTATAGTATCCGACTCTCTGTACCAGAGTCTATAACCGTCATCATTGTCATAGCCAACCAAGTAACACTTCTTTGCTTTCTTCTGCATCTTCTTCCTTTTCTGTTTCGGAATATGCGCGTAGCAAGTCGAACCAATGATCCTCAAATGTTTGATTTGCGGCTTCTTCCCAAACCACAACTCGTACGGAGACTTGTGTTTCACAGAAGTTGGTCCTGTTCTATTCAGAATATACGTTGCTGTATTTACCAACTCTGCCCACAGTTTTTGAGGAAGCTCTTCATGAGCATGCATCATTGCTCTGGCCATTTCAACAATCGTACGGTTTTCTCTTTCACTGCACCCGTTCTGTTCTGGAGTATAGGGCATAACTAACCGTTGATGTATTCCGTACTTCTGTAATTCTTTTTTGACTTCTCCATTGTCGAATTCCCCTCCATTGTCACTTAGAAACTCCTTAATCGTGTGTCCAACTGCCTTTGCTTCAGCTAACATCATTCGCAACTTTGCAAGGACTTCTGACTTCTGTTTCATACAATAGACATATCGATAGCGAGTGTATTCGTCTTTAAAGAGTACAAAGTATCTAAACTTAGAGCCTGAAGGTGGGAACGGACCACAGACGTCCGAATGTATACGTTCTCCTGGACTACTTGCTTTTTCTCTAACACCAAACTTCCTCCTATGTGTTTTCCCGAAAATGCATCCTTCGCATAATGTCCCATCATTCCTAGTTTTCACATTCAGCTCTTTCTCTATTACATCCTTCACATGACGTTTATCCTGGTGACCCATACGTTCGTGGTAAAGCTGCAGCGTATCAACCGTATTAACAACAACGCTTCTATTTGGTTGTATCGCCTTGCAGTTTAGCTTGTATAGTCCACCATATCTCCGTCTATCTCCAGTAACGGTTACTGTTTTATTAACTTTCAATGAGCAGGTAATCATACGTGACTGAAACACGCTTCTCGGATTCATGTCCTGCGCTGCTAGTACCGAAAACAGGTTTGTAGTAATCTGAGGAACATACCAAACATTTCTCAAATAAAACGATACCTCATTCTTGGTTTTCATCAAAATGCTTCCTTTACCCAAGGCATCAACTTGCTTTCCATTAGTTGTTGTCACTGTACATGGTTCCGTAAAGCGTTCAAATTCCTCAAACAGGTCGCCTCGCATTGTAATATGGTGTGTGGCTCCGTTGTCAACATACCAATCATCACGATGTTGAGCGCAATCTGTCGCATTAACCTTTACTGCCAACATACTTGTTGTAGGACCTTTCTCTCGAGCCTGTTCTTTCTTAGGACAGTCCTTCTTAAAGTGCCCGACTTCCTTACAAATGTGACACTTGAAAGCCTTTTTGTTCTCCTCTTTACTACTTTCACCATTACCCTTCTTGGTGTTTCTACTTTTCTTGGTACCTTTCGCAACTAACACATTCTCAGACGTAGACTCAGATATGTTCTCCTTAGCTAACAATGCCTTCTCGTGAGTACATAACTGACTAGTAAGGTTCTCCACGGTTCTATCCTTCTTAGACATGAGTAACCAGCTCGATTTAAAGTTGAAATAGCTTTCTGGCAGGGTCTCCATAATCTTGCATATCAATAACAATTCTGGTAATTCTTTACCTTCGTCTTTGATAAGCTCCTGATTTAAGCTGTGCCATAAGTTTTTCATCTTTGAAATATGAGCTTTCATATCATTTCCTGAAGTAGCCTCCCATTTGTATTGAAAGAATTCCATACATTTCCTGTATAAATGGTCTTCAGATACACCATCGTACAATCTATGTAGTTCATCCCATACTTCCTTAGGATTCGTGAACCTTATTACTTTGTCGAGAGTCTCGTCTAACAAATTGTTCGTAATCAATAAGAGAGCTGTACTTTCCAACTTGTAGTACTCGGCTAAGTTCGTTCGATATGTAGCCATCGCCGCTTCAAAAGCTGTACCTTCCATAGTATCACTCTTTGCAGGCTTCTCTGGTTTACTTATCTTTCCCTGAACAATATCCATGAGACCGTCCATGCCACGTAACATCGCCGACATGCGGTACTTCCATGATACCCAATTTTTGCCGTCAAGTTTCGAAATCTGAATTTTCGATAGCTCCATTATTTACAACAATTCTCGTGTAGGGCGCATAACCACTTAAAGTTGATACAATAATTCCCCTCGTGCTGGGCCCATAACCACTTAAAGTTTGACGAGTGGAAGATTAATAAAACATGTTAGTTTTGCAGACATGAAAATATATGTAATCTGGTTACCATGCTTCTTGACAAGACAGTGAAAAAACTATGACGTTCTTGACTAAAGTAAACAACAGTGGCATTCTACATTTAAAATCAAAAATCATAGTATAAAAGCACCACGAAGAAAAAGAAACATATCAGCCTAGAAATACAAAGAGGTTTCATATCGCTACTTCAACAAACACTGCCCGACCCAGGAATCGAACCCGGGACCTCCCGATCCCACGCGCACATTTATGCCGCGAGACCAACGAGGCAGTCGTATAGGGTTTGATGTCGAGTTTTCCGTCTCTACGCAAAGATGGTATTTGCTTCGTGTTATCCCTTAGTCGCCTCTTACGACACCCACGGGAAGATAGGGGGTGGTGACACTTGTATTCTATGCCGTCAACCACCCGGCTGTCTGTATAAACGCAGTAAAATGAAAAAGGTTTCACCAATGGGTAGTTTGATTCCTGATGAAGGTTCAGGTGAATAATTCAAGCGAAAATGAAATATAAATGCTAAAATGTGTTTGTTCCTTTGTTCTTCTTTTAGTTTAAAACGTTGCAACCGTGTGTTTTTGGTATGGACATGGCTGAAGAGTATCCTATTCGTTTTAAGTTTAGGGTGCGTGAAGCAAAAGCTAGAAGGTTAACAACTAAATCCTTGTAAATCTGCCTGTGATGTCAGCTTATTAAATGGAGTTTATTTCGACTGAAAATGTGACCATTTCTGTGTCGCAACTATCTTCATACCAAAAATTACGCTCGCCGCGTTCCAGTTTTAGCGTGAAAGACGAATATAAGAATAAACGAACACACTTTCTCATATTTATAATATTATCTCATATTTATTTTGCAAAGCAATCAATATAGATCCTATTCTTGGCCTTTCAATATGCCAGGCAATGTGTTATTAACTACTTACACGAGAAGGCTTTTAAATATATTTTAAAAATAAACTTTGTAAGTGCCCAAATCGCGACCTACTTCGAGTAAGTAGTCGAATAATGACTAAAATAGTAGACTCGGCCATGTCAGTTATCTCGAGTATTTTAATTAAACACTCGCTATCGATGCTTAACTTTGTTCATTAGCTCTGTAGGCGACAATTCGGCGTTGTCACCGACTTACAAACACTTTGAATACTTTTGTGAACTGTTGGTTGGATGTTTTAAATGATTTTTCGATTCTGTCATGGGTAAATTGTAATCAATGAGTTACGAGTTTGTTTCAGTTTGTTTGAGAATAAATGATTTATCTAAAGGTGCTGATACACTTGAGCATTCACTTGTAACAGAACAACGAACATTAGATTTTTTTCTCAGTAGCAGCACGGAGTCTCGTGATGTGCCCGGTAACGGCAATAGGCTCGCCCCCTATTACGTGGAACCTAAAAATTCATGGTGAAATGTGGGTGTAATATTATACCCCTGCCTACACCTTCGGGGATACAGGCTTCTATAAAAAATATTTATTTTATTTATTTATACTTTATTGTACACTTATATAAAACATTTTAAGGAATAATAATATTAAATACAGTACCTAATATGGGCGGCCTTATCGCTAGCAGCGATTTCTACCAGGAAACCTTTGGGTGGAGATATTATTAGTAGGAAATAAATGATAGTTGTAGAAAGTGTAATAGTAAGTAAAAATATGTATAGACTTCAAATATCCGTTATATTGACATATTGACTAGGGATGTAACGGTGCTAACACGTATTACCAGAACGGAAACCGGATTGATATAAATTAAGTAGATTATTTTTGGAGAGGAATAAGTTCATTTGTTGAAGACAAGACGTTCTGGGACTTTGGAGAGGAGTGGTAGGGTAGAAATTAATTGATAATCAAAAAAGGATGAAGGATGGGAAGTTTTTGGAATTGGGGTTATTAGGGCGTCCTTCCACATTGATGGAAACACACCACTGGATAACAAATAATTAGGGATGTGGGAAATGATAGGTAGGATTATGTCGAGGATAGGAAGGATCATATTACGGCTGACACAATCACTACCAACTACGTTGGACGTAATTGAAATTATGCTCTTCTTAACATCACTATCGGTATAGTGATTAAAGACGAATGGTGAATAACTAGAGGTGGGGAGAGATGAAAGATAATTAGTATTATTATTATTTAATAAAAAATAGACATAAATTCAACTGTTTTGTATAATCCTTGATTCGAAAGTACATTGGAAAACTTAAAATTGAAGTAAATTACGACCTTCATTAATTGATGATCTAAAATATTTCAAACATACTGAGCCTTGTGTCAAAATTTAAAATATTAAAGCTTATAGGTTGAAGCCAAAAAAACTGTTCGCAAAATTTTTGTTAACATTTAGCCTTGATTCATCTACATTTTTAAAACCCAGCTTCACAGTACCGCCGGAAACAGGCCTTTTTCTGAATAAAATTCATTATGTTTCTTATTATTTATTATTTCGTGACCGTATCAAACCACATTAAAATACATGATACATTTAGACAATATCTCAAGGCACAAATGTACGGATCGTAATAACACAAGATTGATGATGTTTTCACCGCACGTGAATACCACGCTTAGGCTATTTACTTCTAAAATTAACTTTGGTGACCACAACGCCATTTGGGTTGACAGTTGAAAGAGATGAATATGTATTGTGATCATTATTTTATTTTAACCTGTCAAAAAAAATAACAAAAGAAGAGAATGAGTGCAAGTAAATGAATTGAGATGCGGAGGATCTTTCTTATTTTCAATATGGGCGCACTACTGACTTTTCAAAGTAGTGCGTGTATGAAATGGTAAATTATTGGTTTCTAAAGTAAAATAAAATCAGCGTCGAGAAATCTGCATATCTATCGGAGAGAATTCCAAAAAGCTGTCGAATATTTTTGCAGTCTGCCAACCCATAATTGGCAATCGTGATGGAGTGTGGACTAACCTTTCCTAACGTGAGAACAGTCCCGTGTCCTTTTCTACATCTTCACTAATATTATAAAGAGGAAAAATTTGTATTTTTGTTTGTTTGTTTGTAATGGATAAACTCAAAACTACTGGATTGCCACACAGCCCTTCCCTACAACATTATATCTACCAACAAAAGGCGACATGATATTATTTTTCCGATTAAAGTACAAACAAGACATGCATTCACATCCAAATTTTATATATTCCTGGGACCACTACTTTACAAAAGACTAAACGCATTAGCTAACCTAATTCCTTGCACCTACTTCAAATGTAACAAAATTGTCAACAATATCCTTCTGAATATGTCCTACAAAGATACAGAAAAATTATTAATTGTGTTAAAATAATTATCACAAACAAAATATATGTTTATTTAAATTTATTAGTTTAAATTAATGATAAGATATTGTAGATCTAGTAATACTGTACCTACTAAAACGTAACATACTAAAAATACTGTAGTAAGTGATTATATATTTTATTGTATCTTACTAGCCCTGATCGCCTGAAACACAGGTTTATCCTAGTTTAGGCATATAATTTTATATAAGGAACCTAAAACTAAGCTTTTGTACTCGAAATAAGTAAACTGTACCTACAATTTTAATTAACAGAATAAATTGAATTTGAATTTGAATAATGAGCAGAAGTATCATTGAAGCTATCGTGCACCAGCTGAAATCAGAAAGAAATTAAAGATATAAAACTGAAAAAAAACACATATGAGCGAGTATTTCAGAAGCAGCAAAGGACCCCGATGTTGTATGATCACAGTAACATATTCAACACTAATATCCAAAGATATGGGTCAACAGGAACACACAAAATAATATCAGCCCTGATATAAACTGCCTACTGCTGGAGTGAGCTGTTCCTCATTATGCGAATGATAAAAGAAAAGACAAAAACAGTTTAGAAGTTGAAAGCTTACCACATCACTACCATCGCAACGGTGGCTTTAACAAGAGAATTCTACCAAAGTCTTGGACGATCCCATATCTTTTCCACCGAAATATTGGTTCACTTACCCTCTGCACGATAGTCTACTAATCATTAAAATTGTATCTGTAATCTGTTAGCTCCATGGAACTGGGCATCACTGAGCCACTTAACTGCTTGTATTTTTACGTTTGAGCGTTTTACTTCTTCCTAGTCTTGAATCTTAAACTGTGCATTTTCCGTTCTGGTTTTCAACAGATGTTTTTAACAGAAATTCACCAATTTGATGGAAGTTCTCTCCATCTCTTTTTTCTCTTATTTGCATCTTGCGGATTTTTTTTAAATATTATAAAACGTTTTATGGAAATAACGTGTGAGCATTTTAATTAAAGAGCTAGTTTATTTCTTGTAAATTTGGTATATTTTTATACAGGATGTCATAAGACCCATCACCAAGCCGAAGTCTACTCGTTGTGGACATCATGCCAAGTCATACTAACCAAAAATAAAGCCCGGGAAACGATTTTAAGTTTTCACATTTTTTAAAGCGCAATTAAAAGCGCGCGCGTGCATCCATGGGGTCATTGGGCATCTAAAGAACATATTGGCGAGATAAATGCATCGATTTAGTACCTAATTAGAAAAATTCCATACTAACTTTAAGCCTCTAGAATATCTCCTTAACCAGTAATTTCCAAGGTATGGTGCCGAAGTAAAAAATGTTCGTAGTGATTAGTACAACATGGGATTTCAGTTTTCGTTAATGGTCTTTTTACACCCTGTATATGACTGCGACAGGTCGTAAGAATAATAATCCCCCCCCGTGGGATCTCCACCTTGTCGTGGTGGGGGGGCTCAGTAAACGTGGGTTTCAGGTGCACCCACGGTGAAGCTAAGCGGGATCCCGGGAGGGGACGCTCCACGTGAGCTAGAGTGAGGCCTGCGTAGGATGCGTCCCAAGATGCGAGTGCGGGGGACAGTGCTGTCTATCCCTCGCAGTCGGGTGCGGTCGCGGGAGGAGAGGCGTGTCGGTGTTGCGTTGCCGCGAGCCCTGTGTCGCGGTGGGGCCGCAGAGGAAGAGGAGATGCGGTGTTGCTTTGCCGTCCTCCCTATCCTCTACGGCCGCTGGGTGTTTTGGCGGCTGGGCCCAACACCTTCATCCGCCGCCAAGGGGATTTCGTTCGGGGCCCGCCTGACCATCTGGCGGCCCAATACCCGTCGGGGGGTTGCGACGTATGCTTGTGCGAAACCCGACCCTACGACACATGGGACCATGAGGCACACGGGTTGGTTTTTAGTCAGTAAGAGTCTGACACAGTTCCCTTCGTCCTAAGGGCGGAGGGACTCCATGAGGATTTTCCAACACGACACCAAAAAAAAAGGTCGTAAGAATAATAAATTAGTTATTAATACAATTTTAGCTTCAGAGAACTTCTAGAATCTCTGTGAGGCAGGACACTGCAGAAAATGTATATGGAACCTGATGAACATTTTCACAAATTAACTTTTAACAATTTTTTTACGTCATGGCCATTAAAACACATTAAAATATTATTTTTCAACTACATGCAGTAATGTTATCTTTAGAATTTTTTTTTCCTAATATCAAGTCTGTTTTAGTTCTTGAAATGGAAGTAGCATAAGGTATCTCTCTAAATAGAGATTTGCAAAAAGATATTCCAACAGCAGGAAATAAATTGAGTACGTTTGATTTAGCACTCCAATTATGAATACCGCAGTAGATAGCGTATATAACTAATAACCTATATTAACTTTAGTCTGCGCATCAGTCATATTAACAATTAACACTGATTGCATCGCCACTGTTCCGCTTTATTGTTAAAGAGATTTTTTATCGTAATCTTTGCTTTATGACGAAGTTTGTAGCTTAATGAGTTTTTTAACCCTAGACCACTAACCTTATTTTTTTACCCTTATTACTAACCTTCGTACTTTCGACTACGGTATTTAATAAAGGGGATTGGTTCGGCGATACACCGAAACCGTAGGTTCTAGGCGACTTGGGAAGGATTAATGGAATGGACTGTATTCAAAGGATAGCGGGTCTTTAGCCGCCTAGGATTGGAATGGGAGAGATGGTTGTGAGTGGGTATAGGATATTCCAAGGATGGAGGGCACTTACCTTATACGGCAATCTTCTTCGTTTCCGAAGGGCAGTCTCCTGGTGGTTTCGTGATGCAGCTGCTTGTTTTCACTTCACTACACAGTCACTTCCACTTGCGAGTGGTTTATATAAGCGGTAATAACTATAGTGGGAGCGGCGCGGTGATACGGTATGGCGGACGCGTATTCAGCGAATCGAATGTTCGCGAAAGTTCTGGACTGTCTCTCGCGTCGACGTTTCGCGGCGACCAATCCGCGAAAGGCAGTGCCCCTCCTTCGGGAATGGGAAACAGGGACGGAAAATATGGTATCGCTCGCACTAGAACAGCATGGAACGATTGACGTTAATGCGATTAGTTATAGATAGGAAGGTAGATGGCGCTACCAGGGATAATGGATTTTATTTGAATTTAAAATGTATATTTTTTTTTAATTATAAATTTATTATTCTTCTTATTAATCAATAAATTTACATAAACCAACATGGTATATTTATTAAAAAATCAGCCTTATAAATGAGATCGTAGGTTTTATGGCAAATTAACAATGGTAACATTTTAAAAGATTTTTTAAAGTATTATTTTAAAGTAAATGTGAAAAATAATTTTCAAATATTAGAAATAACGAATGAAATAAAGTAATGAAACAAAAATTTTGGTAGGAATCTATCAAGTTATACATTTGTGACAAACGTCAAGTTTGTGCTCCCCGCACTACGATTTATTGCTCTGGGTGCAACTACTTTTTGTCATCCATCGCTTTGCGGAGGGGCACAAGGCTTATATTTTCCTTTTTTAGGTAGGGGGTACATCAGTCGCATTATTTTTGCAAAGAAAATAAATAAACAAAACAAAAAAAACGCAAGAGTTCACCAACTAAATAAGACAAAATGTTACGTTAATACTAAACTTTGTCGATGCGACGACCCATGGTTGCTGGAACGGCGCTCACGGTGCCCCCCCACTCAAAACACTACCGTCAGTCGGGGGGGGGGCAACGGGTCGACTGAGATTATCTAAAGTGTGGAAGCAGTGCGATAGCGCGCGCAAAAGTTAGCACGATTTAAACAAACCCGCGTAGTCGAATTGACGAAGGTTGGTAATCTAGGGTTAAAAGTGCGGAAGTAATTATCATGCTCGGGAACGATGGTACTTGTAGACTCGTTGATCCTAAATACAGCACCTGACCAAATTGTTATAATTTATTTATTATTTTCTTCTACCTACCTGGCGATTATTAATACCGGTCTATACCAGGTCCGCTTTTCAGCTTAACTTTCTCCATTTTGCTCGGTCTTTTACATCCTACCATTTAACGAAAAACATATTCTACATGAACTCTTAAAATATTAAACTTAATTTTTTGGAATTCAGGTAAAATAGTAAAATACTTTGCCTTAACCTAACTCATATATACCTACTGGTTTTCCTTTTACTGATTTATAATTACTTTTATTTTTCTTTTTCGCATTTAGTGCCACTGATAAATACCACTTGAGTAATGGAGGATGATACTCATTCAATGTTTTGTAAGCTTTACATTTTATAAAAGTCGTTACTTTTATTGTAAACTAGCTTTTGCCCGCCGCTTCGCGCGCGTTAAATTCGGGGTAACACAAATCTACTTTCAGTCTCAAGTTGTGTGAAGGTACTCCTGATTATTCTAAAGACTTCAAAAACTCTACAGGGTACAAAGTAACTCGGTCAGTATCCATAACATTAACTACCGAAATAACATTAACATAATAACATCACCTTGCCTACAATCAAATGTCAAAGTCATGTTCTAATACATGTCCAATATATATCTATAAACATTTTCGTATTTATAATATTAGTAGGGAAAATCGTTTCAGCCGTTTAAGCGTAGTATATAATTTATTAGTTTATATATGCGAACAATTTAATCACCGTGCACAATATGACATTATGTATGATGTGACAGTACTGACAGATATGCGATAGCACATACGCAGCACTCAATTATTAGCGCATGCGTTCTTACTTCAAAAAGGTAAACTTGTGCGGTACAAGCTTCTACCCTCCCTACAATCCCTCCCAGTTTATTTTTTGCAACTTATGGTAGCCTATGTCCGTCTCCATGGTCCAATATATCTCTACTAGAGGATGCCAGCAGCTACGCCTGCATTTTTTTTAATTAACCCGTTTTGGCCTATCCCGTGGGAATTTCGGTAAATCCCTTCTTAGTGCACCCCTACGGTCCCCAAGGAACATACATGCCAAATTTCAGCTTTCTGCGCCGAATAGTTTCGGCTGTAGCGTGTCTGTCAGTCAGTCAGTAACGGAAGGATTTTATATATCGCACCTTTAGAATTGTACTGACCTAATTCGAAATTCTTATTTTTTGGTAAACGCCAAAAATGTATTCGAAGAATTGGTCGTTTTTTAGTTATTGGATTATAATACTTGCAGAAACCATTTTGATGTCATCATTTTACTTTTAAACCTTAGAGTAGGAATTGTTTTAAAGATTATTTGCTAAATTATAGCTATAATTAATTAAACATATGGTTAATTAATTATTTAAAAAAATGTGTCACTTATTTACCGAAAATTATTAATTTGTTTTTGGCTTATTTTACTTTAAGTCTATTTATTTCTAAAGAACACCAATAAAAAACAGACCATTTAAAAAAGAGGCGATTAATTTCTAAAGTTGTGTTTTATGCAATATGCCTAATTGAGTAATATGCTAGTTTAATTGTTGTTAATTTGCTAAATTTTTGGAAAGTGAAAAACATATCATGCTTTCATAATCGTTTATTTTGACTTTTTGCATCATCATCATTACACACTCACCACAATCAACACCTACCAACATCAGGTAATCATCTTTACTAAAAAATATTATATATTTTAGCCTAACTAATACTTATTACAAAATAAATAACTATATATAACAATAAATAACAGAATAGATAGAATAATAGGTAGTAACAAATTACAAAACTATGTCATGAAACCAGGCGTATGTACTAGGAATTACTTTAGTTCCTATAGGGTAATTCAAATCTTTTTTTTATTTCTGCCAGCTCTATTTTATTACAATAAGCTTTTGATAGTGTCTGTCCAGCCTTCAGCATTTTGACTGTAATCTTATCATATCCTGCAGCCTTACCTGATTCCATACTTCCCAGTGCCTTCAAAATCTCATCCATGTCAATATCGCTTTCACCATTGCTGTCATTACCATACATTTCAGTAGTGGGTGTCTCTATCGCCGTTCTTTCAAATAATCCTTCAAAATACTCTTTCCATCTCTTCATCACGCACGATAAACCATTCAGTATCTTCCCATTCATGTCTCTGATCGATGTGTATTCCGAAGAGTGTGTTCTTCCTCGAAAAAAATCATATTTCTTTCCTCTTTTTAACCATCTCTTTCACAATTTTTTTTTGATCTAAAAAACTCTTTTCTAGCTTCATCTATGTACTCACTCGTTGCTTTTCCCATTCTTTCATTTGCTCTAGCAGCCAACCAATCTAACCAAGCTTTCTTCTTCTCTGACACTGGTGATTGCACATCCTTGTCCCACCATGTATTCATAGTCATTCGTTTTTTCTTTCTCTTGATCACACTACATATTTCTGCTGCTATAATTCTTCCATATCATTGATGCAATCGAACCTCTCAAATCTTGCTATCAATCTTCGTTTATATTCATTTTTCACATCTTTCTCTTGTAGTTTTTCAACTTTTATTCTTTCCAAGACTCTCTTGATTGTATTTTCGGTGTTGCCATCGATTAAAGAGCCCACTTATCCGGCTTAACACCAAAAAGTGGTCTGTATAGATGCGAATCCCCCAGTACACCCTAGTATCTATCACATTCTTTCTCAATTGGTCATCTACTATTACAAAATCAATCATACTTCTTCTAACATTTTTCGCCTCACGTGTACACATAATTATGTAGCCCTTTTGTGATCAAACATGGTGCTTGTCACACAAAGGCTCCACTGCAAACAAACCTCGAGCAGTACTTTGCCATTTTCATTCACGCTCTCATCACCGAATTCACCTAAAACCCTTTCAAACCCATCTCGCTATACTCCCACCCATCCATTGAAATCGCCTAACAAGATTAGTCTTTCGTTATCCTTACAGTTCCTCAAAATCTCTCTTAAACTCTCCTAAAACTCCTGCCTTTCGTCTTGTTCTTGTTGTCACATGCCCTTTACTATACTGACCGGGGCGTAAACCTCTAAGGACACGAGTAGGTTCTATTTTCATTCTTATCCATATTAGCCTAGCATTACACATTCAAACTCTTTTACGTACTCATTCATTCGCGCAGACAGTATTATACCAACTCCCTTGCAGGCTCTGGTAGTACTGTCTACCCCAGACCAATACGCCGTGTATGCACCGTGCTTGGTATTGTCACAACCCTTCCTTTTTGTTTCATTCACACACAGAACAATCATCCTATCATCCATCGTCTGATATACTTCATCCAATTTACCGTCCATCCCTCCTCCAACATTCAACGTTGCAAAACGGCTTTCCGTAGGCCGCTTTCCGCCCTCGCGGGGAACGACAAACCGCGTTGCCGCCGTATGGAGAAGTAGGTTTTATTCCCATAGCGTTTCCACGAGATTTAGGGATCTGGACTGTCCCTCCCCGCAGAGCCCTTTACTCCGTTTACGATCTTGCCCTATTGCCACAAATCCCTCGGCACAAGGCGGTTCACACGGTTTGTGTCTCGTATGCTCCCTTAAAGTTAGTTTAATTTCGAAGTTTTCCTTCTCCTAGACAGGTTGCCAACCAAGGGTAACGAGACCCAACCCCCGAACGTTTGGTTAAATTTCGGCGTTTTCCTTCTCCTAGACAGGTTGCCAACCAAGGCTAGTATTTTCATTACGGATATTCAATAATTGAAAAATGTGATCTGCTCTTCTTTTAACCTCTAACTTGATCTGAAATAAAAAGACAATATAATTATAAACTCACAAAGCGGGGTAGAATTAATTAAAGAATAAACATATTTACGTTTAAGTCTCCGTAGTCACAAAATCTGTTAGTAACGTAATGCTATAATATAAAATTCGGCTCCACAATTCATGCAATGTTTAATAAAAAAATGACGGCAGTACAAATACGTCACCCCAATATTATCTTATTTAGTATTGAAACGCCCTAAACCAATAAAATGTCATTACAAAATTAAATACTGATCAAATAACTTACCATAAGTTTAGAATTAAAACGGCGGAATACGGTTTACGTCGCTTACGGAGCGCTTGCGCGACACACAACGTTTAGCACTATCGTCGCAACACTGAAACGGGTTCTTTAATACTAAGGGACGCGCGGGTATGGCGTGATTTAAAAGAGACAGAAATAGTACGTTTGTCCTTTTCCGGCCCAAAAGCGTCGGTTTAATTTTAATAAACCGGTAGAATACGTGTTTACAAATCGTTCGGTGTATTAAACTCATTTTCCTAAATTTTTGAGTTAAGCCACTTCAATTCTAAAGGTGCGATATTAAGATATCAAATTTCAACAAAATAGGTTTAGCCGTTTTAGCGTGAAAACGGAACATACATACATACCATACTTTCAAATTTATAATATTAGTAGGGATTTCAAGACACTGATGTGTAATCTGGTGGCAAATAATTAAATAAATCAATAATACTACTCACAAACGTACGCCCCACGAGGCACTGTATATATTTAAACTATATATTATTTGCCAATCACGTTCGAAGCATCACTTGTATATTCGGTTCGTATGTAACTCCGCAATTATTTAGGCGTGTTTATTGAACAGTCACGTTACAACACTGACTCGTCTGTATGTTCAATTTGTTCATTCAAATAACTTGTCAATACACTATTTGTTGTCCGTGTGGTGACGGATTAAGATGTCCGTGTGGTGACGGATTAAGAATACTGATTGTCACCACCCCATATCATCCCATGGGTGTCGTAAGAGCCGACAGAGGGAGCATATTATGCAGAGAACAGCACTGTAAGAGAAGGAAAACTTGATACAAACCCTATACCAACCCGTTTGGCCAGCGTGGTATAGTAGGCCAATTCCTCCTTTCAAAGGAGAGGCCTAGTCCAGCAGTGGACTGTTAAAGGCTGATGATGATGACACTATTTGTTAACATGACTGTAAATTCTTTTATGAATTTTACGTGCATAAAGATTTTGTAAGGCTCAACAATTACGGTGGTTACACAAGCCTTCTGCTTTCTAATTTTATGAATATATTTAATACTAGACCAAGATTTTTAAGCGAGAAAATCAGATTACAATTATTGTCAGAAACAAAACACTAAATTGAAAAAAAAACAATATTACTTGAACGGGAAGACTATTACGAAAGTTAGAAGGAATTTTTCACGTTAAAAGATTCTGGAAATCCTCTACCAATCAACCTTAAGGAACACTCAGTTTAATATTTCTGCTAGAAATGCAGAAAATAAGTAACACAGTATTTGCTAACTTTGTCATCTCAAGGTAGGCGTGTCTCAGTTAAAACTTCAAGTACTGATAACCTAAAGCGCTTCATTGACCCTAATTTATTTTATCAAGTTTCGAATTTCCCCCTTATTAATGTCTTTCAATCTATATTAAAAAAACTTTCGCAGTTTTCAAAGACGAGGAACGTTTCTCCAAAGTCGTTGGAGATAAATTCAGCCGCTGGATACAGTGGGATCTATATATTTATGGTTGGAACACGAGGCGGTATTTTTAGCGAAACTACAACGAACTCTGAACAGACTAGTGAGGCAGGTCTGGATTTGCAGTTGTAGTCTGTTCCGAAGATCCGTGAAACTAGTGCTGTGCTATTGTTTCTTATTCAGCTGCGTTTATATTGAGTTTACGAAGCTTATAAGTGCACGACAATATGAACTACGAATAATCATTACATACTGTACTAATTTATGTTCTTCCTCAAAAAAATAGAATACAGTGTATCGTAACGTGAGATTTTAAAGTTTACTAGGAAATCCCTTCTAAGTGCACCTCTACGGCCCTAAAGAACACATATGCCTAAATTCAGCTTCTTGCGACCAAAATTTTTTGACTGTGCACTGTCTATCAGTCAGTCAGTAACGCAAGTTAATCGAATCAAATCTGTATAAATAAAATATAGATTAATCTTCAAATATGAATGTTTATTTTATTAATACAGATTAATATTTGAAGTCTCATAATAAAGGAGGCAGTGCTGGGAATCAAAATCATACCATTTTTCAAATATTAAATTCTATCGGAAAATCTCCACAATAAAATTGTTTAATAAGAAACTCAAAGACCCGTTACACGGCTCACGCTTATTTTTCTTTTCTTAGTATACCCAAAACTCCACTGTACCCACTCTCGTACTAAACGAATGACATTGTCGCGGCCCTATATTGTTATTATTCTCGTCGAGTGTAACCTAACTTGATGTTATAACTTGTGCGATATAAGAAACGGATTCATGGTCGGTCTTGAGTCGAGTTCCGCGGATACAAATTATTGTTGAATCCAACTCTAAAAATATGTGCCCAGACAGATGACAAAGTTGTGTACGCTTTGTATATGGACCGGTTGCTGTTATTAATATATAAGGGTCGACGATGTTTAGTTCGTGAACTTTCTTTTGCTTTAGAGATTTTGTTGTGAAGACAGCGTCATTCATTTAAAATTCTATTCAGAGATTGACCCATTGTTTATACGGGGTTCTTTCAGAAAATGAGGGCAATATTAATCTAGATTTTATTTGGGTTATGGATAAGACTTTTCCTAACGGGTTATCCCGCATGGCTAACTCTTTTTAAGAGGCCGTTCCAAAATTCCCGGACTGCGTGAATAGGTATTTTACGCCAAGCGCGCGGGCAACGCGATCGAGGTGTCAATGTGTGCGTCTGTGTAGCCCAACAAAATCTACCTTGCAGTGAACTCGCGGAGACAAAACAAATTGATACTTTGACCAATAAAATGTATGATCGTAATACAGATTTATTTTGGATAACGTATTTTGATGTTTAAATGTAATAATTCCAGGTAGATTCCATTGTTGCTGTTAAAAAACATCCGACTTCAAACAGTCGTAGAAACATGCAAAATCTCATTTACTTAGATTACAATAAATACTAATTCTAGTCATTCTGTTATAAAATCCAAAATACTGAACTGATTTCGGAAAACTTTCTATGGGACCAATCTGGAAGTAATATCATTATAGCCCATCCTATGAAATAAAAATAAATCCAAATCGGTCCATAAATGATGCATTAGTTAGGTAACAAACATAAAAAAATATGAAAAAATAATACAGCCGAATTGTGAACCGCCTCCGTTTTGAAGTCGGTTGAAAATATTAATACACAATATAAATGAGATTTGAGGCAGCGATAGCCGAGTGGATATACCAACAGACATGCAGAGGGTATCGGGTTCGAATCCACGGCGCGCACCAATGACTTTTCGGAGTTATGTGCGTATTGAATTATTAATTTTCGCTTGTCCCGTGCCTCGGAGAGCACGTTAAGCCGTCGGTCCCGGTTGTCATGAAGATCTTTGACAGTCGTTACAGGGCGTCAGTACATAGTATAAAAATAATAGTAGGATAGCTTCATACAAATCGGCCGCCGCCGCGCCGGTTTAAATGTACGCGTGAATCCCCGGCGCCGTGTACGTACGGACTTTTCATGCACACAATCTCATAAACGAGCGCGACGAGCGCGGCGAGCGCGGATTCAATTCAATTTCAAATATTTTATTGATTTTCGCTCCCACGATTTTTCAGCAATTGAATTAATCCACTACCCATAAAATAAGGAAAGTGCATAAACTCACATTATTCCCAAATGTTACTTTAAAGTTTAGTAATATTTGTTTTTATTTTAACCGTTACTGTCTCACTGCTGGGCTAAGGTCTCCCGCACACTCTTCCATAAATGCCGACCTTTTGCTTTATCTTGCCAGTCAGCTAGAAAAGTATTAATCGTTTTTTCGACCTGCCCCTGTCAACACTTCTCTTTCCTCCAGTTCTACTTCTCCTTCAGGGTTGCATTGTTTGGTGATGTATGTCCAATTTCGAGACGTTGCCTACAGACATATCAGCACTTCGCTGCTTTGACAGTTTTAGTCTTACACGGTACACCTAATACGCTACATTACATGGCACGTTGGCAAACCATGAGCTAGGAATTTCGAGAATTGGTCTGGTTATTATTTTAATGTTAAATTGTCTGGTTTTATAACAATGTTTAACTAATATTTATACTATTTTTCTTCGTAACTTTTCCTACTAAGGCTTGAATGTTCATGGCATGTTAATTAATCAAAACTGTAGAAAATGTTGAGGTGTTCAAATTCAATGGTTAAATTTTGATCTATCCAACGCATAACGAAATGTAAACTGATGAAAATATATAACTTGTTTAATTTTTGTAGTATACACGTTTATTTTATTATAAGAAATATACCTACTACCAATAAATGTCTACCTACTTTCAAGAGCATACCGATTCCGGTACTAGTACCGGAATTCCGGAATTGACACTCCAATATCGTAACTCAGTTCCGGAATTCAATATTCTCCGATATTACAAGCCCTAGTACTACACTGTAGGATGTCTCCAATCTGGTCAGAGAAGGTCCGCCTAGGTCTTCCCCTTCGTCCAAAAATGACGTACCTAACTGCACAACGCTATCTATTGTCAACATTTAGAACTTAAATTATTTCGTTCGTCTTAATCTATTCGTTCCATTAGGTACTGATAGTTCAAACTAATACATTTATATCCTCCATCATCCCTTAGTTTATCCCCATGGAGGTTGAATTTATCAAAATTTTATTTAAGCGCACGTCTTCATCATAGTAGCTCTAATCTTTAAAATTTCAGTTCAATCAGTCGAAAATCAAAAAAAAATTAAACAATCTTTTTTATCCCCTTAGGGGTGGAATTTATCAAAATCCTTTCTTAGGGGATGCCTACATCATGGTAGCTATAGGCATGCAAAGTCTCAGTTGGATCAGTTTAAAATTGGCAAAGTTTTATACAAACTTTCATCCCCTATTTTATCCCCTTGGGGGTAGAATTTATCAAAATCCTTTCTTAACGGATGCCTACGTCATAACATCTACCTCCATGCCAAATTTCAGTAAGATCCCTCCAGTGGTTTGGGCTGTGCGTTGATAGATCACTATGTCAGTCAGTCACCTTTGAGTTATGTATATATTTAGATACAATTTCTGACATTCATAAGAGTCACCATAAGACCTAAGTGAATATAGTATTTTTGAATCTTGCAGTATTTATTTTATAAGAGCATCGATTTCGTTACCATTATTTTATTATACATATTCAGCAATAATAACTCACATCAAGAAGGGTTGGTCGCGCTATAATTACAGTGGTGTTTACAAGGCACGCACACAGACGCAGTGACGACGGCAAGCGGCACACGTCCTACCTCGATGAGCGCTCAGTGCGGTCTAAAGTTCTGTAGACGCGTACAGGATTTATATAACGATTTCTAGCTTCGTTTAAAAATTAATTTAAAATATTTGTAATCACATTTAGAAGCTGATTTTTTTTTCCTAGCAAGGTATTATATCAAATCTTATTGGAGACTATTTGTTTTTTTATTTCTTAGTGTATTTTATGTGATAAAAAATAATCCATTTAGACGTAAACTGTCAAATTAATGACATTTTACGTAACATTTTTTGGTTTATTTCTGAATGAAACCAAAAATTCTGGCCCCATCATACCAAGGAGCAGGATGTTGTTATGTCGTATATGCATTTAAAAGTTAATTACTCACATAATTTTCGATGTCATGGACCATCGCGTAATGCTCATAAAATGATTTCTTCAAAACATGCTTTGCGGAAACCTGATTTTTCCGTTGTAGGTAATTAAACACTTATTTTTACTCCCATAGTACCATAGTAGACTAAGTGATCTAATAGTATCATCGTTCATTTCTTAATTTGTTGATATATCTAAGTCACAATCACGTATCTCCGCGCGTGTTAACCGCTAAAATGGCTTAAAAAACGGGAACGGCCTCTTAACTTAGAATGAGAGTTATAAAACTGAATTTTTTCCTTCACTGAATATCCAAACAGTATCGCAGATAAGTATGGGGGGTTTAACTTATTGGTCATGATGAAATCCAGAATTTGTTTCCAGAGAATGAAAATAACACAAACAAGAATTCACAGACCCTTTCTTTCTCATTTTGCTAACACCAAAAAATTACTGGTACTCTATCTTCCTGACATATATTTAGTAACGTGGGCCAGATTTTTGCACACGCGACAAAAACAGCGTTCATTACGAGACGCGAATATTTTACACCAATAAGGGAAACATTGCGGCGAGGTGAAAAACAATAAGCCTTAAAAGGGCTCACACAAATACTCACAATGTATGTTAGTCGGGTACACGGACTGTATAATATTTGCATGAACTTGCCCCCGCGCGTACGACAGCGGGGCTCCTGCAATCTTTATAACGGAACTGCTTATTTTTTAGGGTAATACGCGTGGTATTAAATACGAGCCCTTTGAGCCTCACTGTTTATACTTTTTTGTACACGTATCTGTTTTTGTAACTTTATGTAAACTGGCGGTTATAATAATATCACCGGTGGTTGTTTGTATAAATGTATACGTTGCGGTCGTGTTACAGAATGGCGTTACCGTGTCGTTCGGACTTTTAAATTAATATCTTCTTTATCAAAATCGCTTTAAATTAATTACTTGTTTCAAAAATTTAGGGACATACTTGCATAGATGCATGTCTTCCGAGAAAATATTCTGTATGGATTGGACTGCTACATTAAGAGTTATGATTTGATACTAAACTTTATCATGGAAACGAGGAGACGTTGCTTTCCTGGAAAAGTTTTGGGTTTCCACCAAAAATAGATAAGTCGATTGATTCGCACTGCAAAATAAAAACGAGCTGAACGGCTAAGAAATAAAGAATGATAGCTCGAATCAATTAAGGAGTTCACTCATTTTTAAACATTTCTACTCGACTGATTGTTGGTGGTAGCACATTTGCTAGCAGTTTTGTGTTGCGAGCTTGCAGTATATGCGTTGGTCAATGCGTTGAAGGCGTGCGTATTCATAATACAAGCGTAATGCGTTCACGCTCTAAGGGCTACGTTCAGTTGCTTAAAATCAGGTTATTCAAATATCTTAACAAAAAGAACATCAGAATCTAATTGTTCTATTCCAATCGCTTTGAGTATTTTTGAACCATTACAATTCACTGCAGATCCAATGTGAATAGTAGACTCAGTCAGTAATTAACTTTAAAAATTGACGTTCATAAGCGTCACATTGTAAGTGTGACTTTAATAAACCCACTGGTGGCCTTATATACGTGACTTCCTGCTGTTTCTACGGCATTCAGCAGGCGTTCTATGTTCTTAAGATCATTTGGTTTGAAGGGCACATCGGGTGAAAAGAACACTGCTAGCTGGGGAAGTACTAGTCGGATATAGCTTTCATTCATATCTTTAGGATATTTTCTGAAAATATGTAATTTTAGGTCCTTGTAATTTAGCTATCCGCAAAAAATCTTAACACAGTACGAAAAATATATTATATATAATATCAAACCAAGAGAGCCTTACATTTTAGACGGATACTCGTTTTTTTTTATAAATGCTGAAATGGATTCCTGGGTAAATGAGGATTGAAGGAAAGGTTGACATTGACCGACAAGAATCAATCACGAGCATGGAAGTCGGATTGCTCAAATAACGAATTGTTGCAAAGTAAAGTAAGACGCTAGCAAAAAACAAAAGTAGAATCATTGAAGGAATCCAGTACCAGCTGCAAATGTCAAAGATTTTAGAAGCGTTAACATGGATAACAAATAATGTCTATGGATGTGCTTGTTTACCCTTATACCTCGCTTCTCTGCTTGCTAATCTATTAGCGCCATGTATTTGGATATGCCTCAACCAGTTTAAGGAATCCATCTTCTGGATTAGTTTTTTCTTTTTTTGTCGGTGTTTTAGGACGTTCAATAATTCTGTTCTGGTTACACAGCTATTTCTTAACTAATAATAATCGTGTCTTTTAGTAAACAACTATTTTGATATCAATACAGATTTTTTAAATAATTTGACGTTAATTATGTTTCTCAATAATACTTGTAAATAATTCAAAGTACTATCATGTTTGTACTCGACGTGTCATCTCATGTTATTTCTAAGGATAAAATTATTGTATTGGTTGTTGTACTACATTCTGTGCATCAATCATGTTGACAATAACGCTGATTGTATCGCCGCTGTTCCGCTTTATTGTTAAAGAGAATATTTATCGCATCGCATACGATTTATAGCTTTGTAGTTTAATATTAATAAGAAAGTGTACTTAATTTACTTTTGCCTAAAATAACGTCCCCAACCATAAAAACGTCAAGTACATCAAGATATACAAAAACACTATTACTATTATAAGATACGCGATTATTCCCGATGTCCACCACTTGTCATGGCCACCACTGGGGGACAGCGAGACAACTTTAAACATTATTCTCGTTGTCCACCACTGGGGGACAGCGTCACAACTTTGTATAACATTGCAGCATATTATATTAGTAAGTAGACTTTTTGTCCAATTAAATAATTTTTAATGAACTAAGTTGACGGAGCTCCTATTTTTGGGTTAAGGGTCAAAAGAGAACCTAACATAACCTATTTAGTTACTTGAATTACCTACATACAGTCGCACCTAACCAACCAACACTAGGCACATTGTGGGCCTAAACGTAGACCCAAATTGAATAGCATTTGTTGCTGCAATGTTATACAAAGTTGTGACGCTGTCCGCCAGTGGTGTACAACGAGAATAATGTTTTAAAGTTGTCTCGCTGTCCCCCAGTGGTGGCCAGACAAGTGGTGGACATCGGGAATACCCCTCAGATACGTGTCAACGAATAGTATAAAGCATTGCTGGATTTGGTTGTAAATAACAAATGTTGTTTTGGCAAAATTGAGTGTCAGGACTCAAGTTATTATGACCTTGCCATACAATTTTGAAATTGTATATGCTGAATAACCGTTAGTCTATTTAGACTAATTAAATTGTGTGATTGTAATGTGTTATGATATTGTAATAGAATGGAAGAGGAATTTGGCACAGATCAATTATATACGTACCACAAGGAGGTACGAGCACATTTCCCTGAGTAACTCCGAAAAGTAGGGGCTGGTGCTCACGAATTACATTTTGAATCTTAAAACAATGGCATCAGTCTGTCGGCAAATAGCGCTTAAACACGACTGCATAGTGAGCTTGAGGTGAAGTTCCCGATATATTTAATTACTTCTAATGACTTGCATCTTCCTTAGAAACGTGAGAACACAAAAGGTGTCAAACGCTTTAGATCGATCAAGGAAAAATATATTTCAGCTTTTGATTCCCATCTTGGAATATCGTGTTTTTAAGGTCAGAACCGCTCTTCCAGAAAAGTTGTTGGGATTTAAGTCGCAATCCAAAGTGGTTTTTACCACCAATTTAAACTTTATCAACATGTTCTCATAACAATACTATTGAGAACTTTTCCAGCTTTTGAAAGTTTGGCTGATACTGATATCGTTCTGTAGGTGTACTCCTCCAGAGATAACGGATAACTTTTTATACCTACAGGGTGTGCAATTGCAAAATATTTTCAGGGATGAATATAGGTACTCGTATAACCGAATACAAATAAATGAAAATAACTCATTAAATCTAATTTTTTTTATTTCGTCATCACAAATTTTGAAAATGAACTCAGTGTATTGACTGCCACTGGCGCTTAGCTGATCGCCGCGAGCTAGCGTTGCAGGTGCCTAACACACACAAGCACACGTACCTTTCGTGCAGTCTTATTCTACACTAGTCAACAGTTTATTCTGATTTACTACCTAATTTACATTTAATGAAAATAGGGTATATCATCGCACACTGTTTGAAATAATTTTAGGTGAATAATTTGTATACTGTCTATATTCTATTATTAAAATATTTTCCAAATGCAGATCAACACACTGTATAAGCAACTAGCACTACCTAGCGGATTAAACAATTGTAATTGTATCTTTGCAGGGCCTAATTGTGCATTCTAACTCTGGTGATTTGCAGTATAGTTTTGTCACACAAGCGTTAATTGCATCGTTCTGAGTTTGATTGATAGCCACCGTCAGACCACTGTTCCATCCAATCCTGTTTGAGTGGTAGACGGGCTTTCTTTTCTTTATGTGCCTATCTACCTGCATCTCTCTAAAAATAAAGTTAAAAAGCCAGCCAAAATCTTGTGGTAAACAATGAATAATTATGATATAAGATAATCAGCGATAGCTTTGTAGAGATACCAACAGACTGCCATGCAGAGGCTATCGGGTTCAAATACACGGCGCGTACCACTGAGTTTTCGGAGTTATTAGTGAGTTGAATTATTTGTTAGTATCGCTTGCACCATGCCTCGGAAAACACGTTAAGCTGTGGCTCCCAGCGTCATGATAATCTTTGATAGATGTTATAAATAGGGATTAAGTACCCCTGTATAACTTGACACTAGTCTCAACCACGGAACATCGCTTTTCCTTGGGGTAACGGCAGTAAGACAGATAGTCACTGTTGAAAATCTAATATCCAGTCATATACGGTTAGATTAGTAAGCGGACCCCGGATTGCAACTGGCATAATACTAGAACGATACATATTTAAGCGTATATCGTGAGCTTAGTATCTTTTAAGACTACCGTGAAGTAAAATATAAATTAAATAAACTGTTTACCGTCGTAAGGACCTCCCGTTGAAAACGCAGCAAAATCCATCTCCAGCCAATTCCAACCGAAAGAATTTTGTACAATTTGTTACATCAGAATTATCCCATCGACATCTGTAAATTAAATAGCTTTGATTCTGTAACATAAGTTTCGGAGTATTTTACATGATATATATTATGTATGTAGATAGCATTTTATTTTTAGTTTCGTTTCAACGTAAAGTTTAATAATTTTATAATATCCTTTGTTACCTAATCCAGTACTTTTAATAATTGCAAAGCAAAGACACCGAAGCTGAAGCAAGGGAGGTGCATATTACAATATATTTATCGTACCTGATGAGGATATCTTCACAACTTTCGGTCAGCTGTCTTCCTGCTGTTTCTACGCCAATGTTATTAAAATTCAGAAGGCTTTCTATGTTCTCAAGATCATTCGGTTTGAAGGGCACATCGGGTGAAAAAAACACTGCTAGCTGGGGCAGTACTAGTCCAATGTAGGTTTCATTCAAATCTATAGGATATTTTCTGGAAATATGTCATTTTACGGCCTTATAATTTAGCTCTCCAAATTTTCTTACTTGAAAATCATCAGCGTAAAAAAAATAAACGACAATTACAATAAAAAAAGGTTAAACCAGATAAATCTAAATCAAAATGTTATTCACAAAAATCACACAAAAACACAATGCGAACAAAATAATTAATAAAATACTATTATTATTAAACCAAGAGTGCCTTACACTTTAGAAAGAAACTCGTTCTTTTTATAAGTGCGAAAATGGATTCCTGGGTAAATGAGGACTGAAGGAAAGGCCGAGATTGACCGAACAGAATCAATCTCGAGCATGAAAGTGGGATTGCTCACATAACGAATGGTGGCGGAGTAAAGTAAGACGCTGGCAAAAACTAAAAGTAGAATCATTGAAGGAATCCAGTACCAGCTGCAAATGTCAAAGATTTTAGAAACGTTAAACACGCATAACAAATTAAGAAAATAATGTCTATGGGTGTGTTTGTTGACCCTTATACCTCGCTTCTCTGCTTGCTAATCGTTTAGCGCCATGTACTTGGATATGACTGAACCACTTTAAGGAATCCATCTTCAGGGTTGGTTGTTTCTCTCTTGTCGCCATGTTTGGTCGTTCCATAATTTTGTTTTGGATAAATAGTTATTTTTTTACTGATTATTATAGTAATTTGTCTTATAGCTTACAACATGAAGAGCCGAAAATCGGGCTTAGTGGTGTGCCATTGGAAAGGCCTATATCCAGGCATGGACTACAGAAGGCTGATAATGATTATCGTTTACAACTATTTTGATTTAGATACAAATTAGAAAAATAATATTATAATTATGTGTCTCATTTATTCTTGGCAATAAGTCACCGTACTGACAAGTCTGTACACGACATGACATCTCATGTTATTTCTAGGGATAAATAATTTTATTGGTTGTAGTACTACTTCCTGTGCATCAATCATGTTGACTATAAACGCTGATTGTATCGCCACTGTTCCGCTTTAATGTTAAAGAGAATATTTATCACATCGCCCATGGTTTATAGCTTTGTAGTTTAACCCTTAAACAAACGCGAGCTCCTGTACAAATTATTAAAAAAGTTAGGGTGGTTTTAGGGTAAAGCACACTTGCAGATTCTATATTTGGCATCAAAAATATTAAAAATGTACGGTATGGGGTAGTTTTTGTGGTGGTAAATAATTTACCATTGTCCGTTCATGACTCCCAAATTTTGCAATTTGGTGGTAAAATAGTTACCATTGTCCGTTTCGTATCTTAATTTTTGTATCTAGACTAGTGACTTCCTCTTGGTTCTACTTGTGTGTACTCGTTTT